>CM063109.1:4562820-5007820 GCA_031841125.1 Acanthococcus lagerstroemiae
GACATGTAAAGGCTACTTTGTTTAACGTCCCCGAATAACGTGAACCTATGTCACGTACGCGCATTTCAATATCTTTCGAAATTATTTGGTGATGCGGACTCTGCCTGTCGAACTACTTGAAAGGGATGCGAGAATATCGATGTCAATCTGCATACCTTTCTCATTGCTCGTCTAAATTTAGAGTTTGAATAGTAAAATGTATTCGAACACTTTTACATCATGAAAGAAGTGTCCAATTATCTTGAAAATCAAATAGACTACGTTGAACGACGTGCCCTTGTTCTATAACATACTCTGTTATTTGATTTTTTGTAGTCTTGGATACTTTTTTAGAAAGTGGTCTAGTGAGTTGATTTGTGAACGTGTGGTTCATCTTGTGAATTGAACGGATCATGTGAATCTGAATTTCAACTCTCATTCATGATGTGTTTGGATTTCAGCTAAATGGAAAATTGGTGCCCTCACTACTTGAGCGTTTACTCTCAGAATATTAAAATTCGCGTCTTCGTGACGAATGGGAGGGATTTTATAGGTTTCAATTTTGACACTTACCAACTACATTTTCGAATTTCCTAATATATTGGTTCTCAGTTGACAGCCAACTAACGAAATTAAAGTACTGTTCTCTAGTTATGAGGATCATTAGTCTTTCGATTTTGAAAGGTATGTAACATTTTCTAACACTGATCGAAAGCTGTGTACTGACGAACGCCGGAATGCATTACAACCATTCGATCTACAGCAGTGTAGCTGCATACCGCGAAACTTCATCTAATCCTGTTACGTCCTTCGGTTTACGTATGATTTATAATCGAGTAATTTGTTACAGTGGATCTAAGTTTGTACAAGGACGAAGCGCAGCTCCAAAAGAAAAAGAAGAAACCCGCATCGCCGAAAAAAATAAAATCGCCGGTGCAGAAGAAGCCGGCCGCAAAAGCGGTCAAGAAACCGAAAGCAGAGAAACCAGCGGCGGCGACCTCACCGGCTGGCACGAAAAAGTCGGCCAGACTTTCTTCTTACCTGTCCACCACGAAAGAGGCGCCCGAGCCGAAAGCAGCAAAAGCCGCCGATAAACAGGCGAAAGTAGATAAAAAAGACAAGAAGAAGAACAAATCTAAGGTTAGTAAGAAAGCGGCAACAGCAACGGTGCCTGCAGCTGCGGCCAAACAGAGCGAGAAAACTAGTTCGAAGACGTGGGAACCTTCGGTTAAGGCGTCGAATTCGTCCAGAGTGGTGCTGTCGCTGCGGAAAGAAGACACATCTGCGAAAAGTTCACCCACCGCCGAGCCGAAAGCCACCAAACGAACGTCCAGCGTGTCTTTGAAAGCCAGCGCGGCAGCCGCAGCCGCCGCTACCCCGCCACCGTCCAAACGAAGAAAGGACGAAGCGAAATCGACGACGAGCAATCAACCTGCGACTTCGGACCGACCGGGGAAAGTGAGAAGTGAGTGAATTATCTAATTTTTCGCGTCGTTACGCGGAACTGTATCCCGGATGAGCCCGTAGCTTTGGCGGGGGAAAAGAGACTAACTTTGACCGCGCTCGATTGAACAAATTTCAAAATGTTGGTATCTTTTCCCCGGGCTCGAAGACCGATGCAGACTTTCGGTAGGTTGTGGACGTAGCCAGCACTGAATTATTGTTTATTCGATCTTTCATTTTTAAAGTAACAGCCACGCATTCGTTGGTAAAACTAATTACGGTATTTTCTCAAAGATTCGTTTGAATTAGAAAATTTACGTCGGCGAAGTAATCTATCGAGTAATTTTCTTTGTGAATTTAGCACATTCTCGAGTACCTAATTAGATTCAGCAAAATTAAAGAATTTTTCCTATTTTAGTATAAAATATGGTTGAACTACTCTTATTAAATTAACTCTCCTTCCGCTCTTAACCCACTCAAATTGAGAATTTGAGAAGGAGGAAAATAACCGAAGGTTTGACAACGGATTATATTGACTGAAATGAAACTCGGGTGTGTAGACTTCCGGTTTGTCTCCTAGAAGTGGGCAAACTCGTCCATGTTTTTAGTTGTTCGCGTTTTACTTCAAGATTTGTCGGTACTTAAATCAATTTAGCTCGGTAGACGATTGGTATACTCCCATTTTCCCATTTTGTATACTTGCTACTATCTTGGCCGAGATATGAGGAGGTTCTAACGTACTTTCCTGTTGCTGCACTCAACAGAAACGTAAAATTGTGTACATCAATTTTCTTTTACCATCTCAGCGAACAGAATATATGCCGAATACTATCGGAACATCGTCTCAGCCTCTCGCTCTTCCCATCTCCGGATAAATTGTTCGCCCATTACCTCCACCCTCCCATATCCTAACATTTATTCTTGTATTCATTAAGTTGTACAAAAACTCGATTCGATCCTGAATTAATAAGAAAAATGTTCTGCAGTGAATCCGTTTTCTATATTTGACCCCAATTTTAAGACGTGCCGGGGGGGGGGGTGTTAATATCATAAATTACAATGTGCAATCAATTTTTCAGACATTCGAGTCAGTTAATCCATTTTGTTTATTCTTTTTGACCCTTGAGAACTGGTATTTAGGGTAACCAAGGGACTGAAAATAGAAATCTGCTGCGATGTTTACATTAATTTTTTGGAGATCATAACATTTTTTCTTATACATATTAGTTTGATATTTTGTTGAAACGTGGAGTTCTTATCGAAAAAGGGATGGGGTGAGACAACGGTCTAGATTTTCATAAGTAACCATGCGAATATCATTTCGTAGATTTTTAGATTTGTACTCTATTGAAAATTGAGGACCCTTAAGGTCGAAAATCTAAATATAATCAAAGTGCCTATCAGTATTATTTTCTGGTTTCAAAACGTCCAAGGCTACTGATGTCGATCATCTATATCAGCTTAACCCTAGTTGAAAATTGCCCTTGAAATGAAGATTCTGGTTTCGGGAGGATGGTAAGGTTTTATGTTTGGTGGAGCGTACGACGATCCAAATTGGCTTCCCAGACACCGCAACCCTGGCCCCGGGAACTATCCTTTCGAGTATCGCATCAGTGACCACAGGGAAGGATGGGAAGGTTAAGATCAAGTCAAAGCTTCAATGAGGGTATTTTTTTAGTATAAAAGAAACCTACAATATGAATTCCTTATTTTCACGAAAATTAGAACTCCTGACACCAACCTCAACGCCTGTCCTTCTGTCGGATCGGTACCTTAGTTTTCGGCGTCGGATCATCTGATACCGAAATCTTTTCTGCTGCCTTCAAAATCTCGAACAAAATGTAAATATTGCAATCGTAGACGTCTTTCATATTTTCAAGCCTTCATTCCACCCTAGTTACCACTTTTTTGTATAAACTTGTATCCAAAATGACAACTACGAAAATGAACTTCCCGATCGTGAAAATGTATAAAATTATACCCATATTGTTGTACGTATTTCGTAAAGTTTTTCACTTTGACGCCCCCCCCCCTTCTATCGAGGCCGTAAATTCTCAAATTAGTAGGATCAATCGAATATCAAAATAGAATTCCATTTCATTTTCATCTGATTCTCGAAAAGTTATATAGCTGTTCTTGCAGGACCCAATTCAATACGAAACACTCGGTAATGAATGTGTGCTTCTGGGGGGACAAAAGTGAGGGGAGCGAAATTCGTGACCATATTTATACGGATGTGAGAAAGCTAGATGTGTAGTTCTGGAGGGACGAGTAGGGGGTGAGCGGTAATGGTAATTAGAAGATACAGAAGTGAGGAAGCCATTCGGAGGGGATCCAACTCGTACTCATGGATCCTGGTGGAAGAACAGAAAACTCAAGAATTCAATGTTCTGTTAACAAAGTCTGTGTCGAATGAGCAACTGTGCGTGCAGGATCATTTCAGTCCAACTCTACTACTACCCCCTATGCATTTCCTGGTCACAGTTAGAGCAAGTATACACGATGAGATATCGTTATATTGGTGATTTATTTCAAGCGATTTTCTACTGAGCCAGATTTCTTCTGAATTAACAGACACGCGAGACAAAACATGAAAAATTAGAAACGAGGACGAGTTGGCTCGATTATGCCGAAAGCGTACACCCCTGTTTTTTTCCTTCCTCTTTTCCTCCTTTGCGAGTCATCCGAGCTATGATCCGCTGCAAAACCTTTTGTTCTATTTAGCTCCGCGTTTTTCAAATCGTTTAAGCATCTAAGTTTACTGATTTATTTAGTAAGTTTTAAATTTTACTCGTCTCAGATGCTGGCTCAGCGGTGGCTGCAAAAATAAACTCGGCTGCCATGAGAACGACGAAAGATAAGGAACGTAAAACTTCCGCGCCATCGAACCAGCGTAAGAAGTGAATCTTTCGGGTGCAGCTAGACCTCTTCTCGTTCTGATTCGTTGACATTTTAATTTGACATAAAGCAGACGATGTAAAATTTTAAGGTAATGGTTTTTTCATTTTGTTTGGACTAGTTTAAGATAATCTACAGAAAAATGATAAAAAGGAAAGACTGTACATAGTTCTACGTATTGCTAATGACGATGTACATAGTTTTGAAATCTTATTGTATTGTTAAATACTTTAAATATTATTGTTATCATTCTTTTTTATTTTCTTTTAACGTGTTTTCTATTCGCCTTATTTCCTTTCTATTATTGAAGTGTTTCTTTTTTTGTGTGCGTATGCGTGTACAGTGGTTACTTCAACAACGACTCGAGTGCGAGATAGAAATTAAGTGAAAGGGAGTCGATTTGTTGAAGATTCAGCAGATCTGTGAGTTCAGAGCTTGAAGACCGTCCGGTTAGTCCGATCGAGTTCTAATTACGGATAATTTAACTTATTATTCGGACTCTTCACGATTAAACTGTGGAATCCGTTAATACACCACTACAAGCACACGCACATACGTTGATGTTATCAGAGTTGGGATAAGCTGTTGTCTCTAATCATTATAATGACGTTGTTCTGTGTACACGTTCACTATTATTGACGCTGCGCTCAATAATGATAATTTTTATTGACCATGTACTGCCCGCATAAGTTGATCTGGTTGATATCGGTACATTTTAATGTTCTTTTTCGACTCCATTGTGATCTTCAAGATTTTCTCCGATTTTTACATGAGGCCAGGCTGACCACTCGGTCACTTTTTCACCTTAAGTCACCTCTGGTCACCTTTCATTACTTTTTTGGAATTTGGTCACGAAAGTCACTTTTTAAAAAATTTTCCTTGACAGAAATATAAAAAATGCTCATTTTAAGTATTATCAATTTATCGAGAGAAAAAAACTGAGAAAAGTGTTTCTTCAATCTGATATGTGATATAAGTATACAAGACAAGTGTGCGTGAGTAGAGTGTGTGATGCTGCGAAAAACTTGTGATGTATGTTTTTTTCGAGACATGAGAGCCGAAGATTACATAAAGTCTGGATGAGAATATATTTTAGTCGAAAATATGGGAATTATGGTGATTTTTTGGTCACTTTTTTTAACGAAATGGGTCACTTTTATCACCTTTTTCAGAGAAAATTTGAGTGGTCAGCCTGCATGACCGATCACTTGCCCCAGTCGAAAAATGGGCGACATAATAACGTAATTAATACGAATTACCTATTTTATTGAACCTTTCTCTTAGAGTTATCCCAACTCTGATAACAAACTAGCGCGCCACCGCCCTGAAGAGTCCGAATTGTCGCAACCGTATGTTTGATTTAAAGTAGTTTGGATGTCGCATATGTCTTCTGTGAACATTCTTACGTTGTATGGTTTTGGAGTTCAGAGCGAGACTCGAATCCTTTGTAATGTTTCTGTACACCGTATATTTTGCGCAGAAGTTCTGCATGTATAATACCTTCCTTAACGAGGTATGTGATTGCGAACGTTCGTTTTTAACAGAATTTCTTTTACCTGGACGCATTGTTTGTCCCCAAGTGGAAGAACTAATGCTTATCTCGAGATGTTCTGGAACTAGATCACCGTTGTCGAGTTATTCTGTATCGTAACGTAATTGGTAGCTTTGTAATTTGTAATATAAAACTTCATTTTTTAGGTTTTAGCGTATTTATTTAAAAGTAAAATTTATACGTCGATGTTTTATTCTTAGGCACTTATCACATTTTGCTTGATATATTCGTTCTCTAGAGGAATGTCCTATCTTCGTATTTGTATTTACTCAAATCATTGATTCGTTTTTCACGTTTTTTTTTTTTTAAATTATTATTTTTGTTTTTCTCGTCTCTTGAAAATGTGTGCCTGAAATTCGAGAAGCCATCGTCGAAGGTGATTCGTAACTCTTATCGAACTATATATATTCTTATTATTTTTTTCCTTCGTTCATTTCCCCCTCTTCATTATCGTTACGTATTTTCCTTGATTATTTTTAAACGATACGGAACGTGTATGTTAACTGGCGAGCAAGTAAAATTTTACACGCTGCTTGAAGACCTAGAAAAAAAGATCATTTTTTTGTTACTTGTATCTTCATTTTAAAAGTTGTCAATTTTATGTTGTCTTTTCTTTTATAACATGAAATTTAAAAATATCGTAATTCTGAATTCACCTGTACATTTTTTTACTATGTACGTAGTTATTTTTATTAATAAATTATTTACAAATGTCTTGTCAATTTTGGTCAATTTGAGGCGCTCCAGAATTATTACCCATAAAATCTTGAAAAATGCAGGTAGTGTAATGTTACTGATGTATAGAGAAATTGAAGGGGTAACCACGTTTTACTTCAGTACGAGTGACCGCATGATGACCGAGATATTCCGAAATATAGGACTGGTATCTACGCAGCCCTTTCCCTTTCGACAAGTTGGCCTAATATCAACTGAAGCAACCTTCGTATTTGGGGGAAAATTTTAAAGGAGGCTTGAAGCGATTTTCGACCTTCGAGAAATTCAGTATTGTGCGTAAGATTATGAAACTGAAACTCGGATCCATGAGGCCTCGTCAGTTCACATTGGCATGGTACCCTTACGAGCCGATTATTGAATTCAGTTGATTGTTGAAAACGTGTGGTTAAGTTTTCCAGCATCCGGCGAAACCGTTTTCCCGTCAGTAGTTAAGTCATGTATGAGCTGACGCAGTGAAGCGCAGAGACTGATTTCTCTAGCGCAGTGGCCAATTTCTCTAACGCAGTTGACTTCTGAAAATCCTCTAGTTTTCATCACCGAATATTTGGCTGTTTTTGAAGCAAATATGAATCATTTCACCCCTATTTTTCTTCTCGACTAGTTCAAAAATTTTCGAACTTTTGTATCAACTTTCTATCATTTTTCTCTTTTTTAACCTTAAAAAAAAATCATCGCAGCTGAACTTTGTAAGCATACAAAATTAACCTTTATCTACTCAAGATCTCTAGTTTTCATTTAGCCTTTTAAGAGCTGGCGCAGTGAAGCGCAGGGGGTAATTTCGCTAGCGCAGTGACTAATTTCTCTAGCGCAGTTGACTTCTGAAAATCTCCATACCAAATATTTAGCTGTTTTTGAAGCAAATATGAATCATTTCACCCTATTTTTCTTCTCCACTGGTTCGAAAATTTCAGAACTTTTGTATCAAATTTCTATCATTTTTCTCTTTTTTAACGCTAAGAGAATTTTCATGGATGAACCTTTCTGAAGTTATACAATTCCAGAGTCGTGGCGCAGTGAATCGCAGGCGCCAATTTCTCTAGCGCACTTGACTCATCTGTGTAGCACAGACTCATTTTTGTTCATTGAATTTCAAAAATCTTAAAAAGAAGCGTAAGGATCAATTTCTCTCAATTTTTTCATTCAATTTTAAAAATCCTAAAAAGAAGTACAGTGAAGCACAGTGAGCAATTTCTGCTAATTTTTATTCAATTTTAAAAATCTCTAACAATTTCAACCTTTCTCTCTGTGTTTCTCATGTAGGAGTTGAGACCTACCAATGCTCACATTCACCTTTTTTTGAATGAATGATAGAAGAGAACAAGCTATCCTGTTTCCCTATAACTAGTATAGGTATCAACTCACAAGGATTCTAACTTGTTCAAAAAAATTATGAAAGAAAATATAAATTGAAAAAATGTATGAAAGAAAATATAAATTGAAATAATTATGTACTCTAACTAGTTTCCATTCTCCCTAGCTCAGAAAGAAATGGATTTGTTGTCGAGTAGGTAAAGTTATTATTATTATTATTATTATTATTATTATTATCAATTTCCCATTCATTAGCCGAATGAGGATAATTTTTAAAAAGACTATCTACCTGTTGTTTATGAGAGTAAAATGTACTCATTGTTATTGAAAGTTGACCAATTTTTCCATATTCACCCCATAATTTACTAACCCATCGCAATCGTCTCCCATATGAAACCGAAATACCAAAATTTTCTTGCAATATTTCTTTGAAAGATAATGTTACTTTTCCTGTTAAAAACTCTACGATATATATTTGATTATGTTAATTTGAGCTCAGGCCGGACGGGAGAGCCCAGAAGCTAAAAAATTTGCAAAACAGAAAGGTAACATCGATCTTCCGAACTATATACTATATTATACACGATTACAAGAATATACAAAACATCACTGTACAAAATTAGACGGATACATTTATCGCTATGCTAGGTAGTAGGTATAACGAATAGAAAGATTATCTTATAGAGGGAGTTATCGGTAATTGATAACATGACTTTTCATGCAACGACACACGCACGGAAACACGCTCCCCTGGGGAGGGGAACGCTCAATCCGCAACGTCGACTATGGGTAGCCTGATGAGTCGAGTGACCGACCGGACATATTCCTTTCCGTTGGCAAGCAATAATACGGACTGTACATCACCCTGACCATCGGCATGGACGGCACTCACTCGGGCTAGTGGCCGTTGGCTGGACGTGGAAAGAGTTTCGTCCTTGACGGCAACGATGTCTCCCACTTGAATACTTGGAGTGCGAGTCTGCCACTTCGAGCGAGGCCTCAGCTCATTTAGGTACTGGAGCCTCCAATATTTACGGAACGAATGGATAATTTGGCGGTAGACGAGCCAATTCGCTGACACGCGTGGGATGTCGATTTCCTCGACTTGGTCGATCGGGATGGAGTTGCCAATAGGTAATAGCATATACCGACCGGATAGGAAGTGGCCAGGTGTGAGAACCACGTCGTCTTGCTCTCCGGAACGCAGCACTAATAATGGACGGGAATTTAAGATGGCTTCCACTTTCGCGAACACTGTGGAGTACGTCTCAAACGTGTGAGTTTGTCCGCGAGTGGCTTTCCACAGGTAACTTTTGGCGGCTTTAACACAGGCCTCCCAAAGGCCGCCCATGTGTGGGGTACGAGGTGGAATGAATTTCCATTCAATACCCAACTTAGCAAAGTGGTTGGCAGCGGCTACATAGGTTTTCGCGTTGTCGGACCAGATGCATGTTGGCATACCTCGCCGAGATGTGAACCGTTCAAACGCGGCGACAAACTTTTCGAGGCTCATATCAGTCAACACCTCAATAGGAGTGGCTCGTGTAGCGAAACAGACAAATACGAGTCCGTACGTTTTAAACCGGGCTGTAGATCGATTGCCAACACATTTAGTATCGAACGGACCAAAATAATCAATACCAACGGTGGTAAACGGATGCACGAGCTGAGTCCGTTCAACTGGCAATTGTCCCATCAATGGTGTGTCTGTCCGAGCTTTCTTGCGGGTGCAGTCAACGCAGTGTCGGATAACGGATTTTATTGCACTGTTGACTCCCCCAACTACCCAGAATCGGTTCGACAGGTATGCATAGAGAAAATTACGATTGGCGTGGAAGTATCGTCGGTGCAGGTAATCGATCAGCAGCATATTAGAAATCGACAGCGAGGCGGAAGTAAAATTGGGTGGCGTTGATTGAATGGAACAGTTGGATCGCGAATTCGGCCAGACATGCGAAGAACTCCATAGTCGTCAATAAATGGACATAACGAACGCAGACGACTTTTGGTCGGGATGGGTTGGCTCTGATGCAACGCGGAAATTTCATTGGCGAAGGATGCAGCTTGGGTGCATCGAATTAATGCATACTCGGCTTTCTCACATTCAGCTACCATCAGCGGGTGGACTTGACGGTTGCGTCTCACATCGGCATTATTACGGAATCGCAACACATACGCCGTGATTGTTCGGAGTCGACAAAAATCGGAATAAAGATCCAGTATCGACATGTCAATCACTGGTTTGACTAATGTGTGGCAGCTTTTGACAGATTTGACAGTCTCAGGCAACGGGGCTTGGTAGATGTTGCACCATGGTTGAAACCTGAAATCAGACTCGAACAAGAAACTAGGCCCATTCAGCCACATATTGGACTGTATGAATTGTTTAACAGTTAACCAACGAGTTGGTAGGTCCGCAGGATTGTCCTTGGTATGGACATAACTCCAAGAAAACTCATGCGTTTGAATAGCACGTACGCGGTTGGCAACGAACGTTTGCCAGTTCTCGGGTGATTTGGCAAGCCAGGAGAGAACTACTTGCGAATCAGAAAAGAGATATAGGTAATTATCTCTGAGGTATTCACCTCCTTTGAAGAGTTTTTTCTTCTCTCAAGAATTTCGCTCAGCATCACAAACCTGAAAAAAGTTTTCAAATAAAAATTATTCTACATTGGATTTTTCATAAATCTAGTTTTCTTCAATTTTCTTCTATGTACCCCGGTGGGGGGGGGGGGGGTTTAAAACAGTAATTGGTTCAGAGACTCAACGATAGGTGTGATTTTCAAATCAAAATAATTGAAGAATAATCTTTCTAGCTGGATTTAAACTTGCAGTTTCAAGTGTTGGCAGCCCTGTATGTGTGAGTGATCATCTATGATTTACCGTAGGCCTGTAACAAACTTCAACTATCATTAAATCGATTAAAAATTTACTTTCAAATAAAATTTTTCCTAAATTTAACTGCATCATCTCCAAAAAATTGTATTATAATCAGTTCTACTGGTAGAATAATTTTTATTCGTTTTTTACCCTCTCGAAGATAGCAGTTCTTCTATTTGAAAGAACACATAATCACTCATTCATTTTTACCTGCACAGGTGATTTTGCAGCGCACTCTAGTGTAACTTTAAATCCCAATACTATCTTGCTCCAAAAAATCAGTTTCTCAAGAAACAAAAACTGCTTCAGATATACAATTAAAAAGACAATTTTTAAAATTTTCAAATCTCAACTGATATATCTCATATTTTAGTCGAGATTTACTATACATATTTATACCATCCTTCCCCCACCCTAAAAAGGAAAATGATGATACTAAAAAAAACGGGCTGTCTGAGGCCCTGACAAGGCTGGAAGCAAAAGTAACGTAACAAGCCGTCGTAGTTTCTCAAAAGCAAATTACCCTACAGTAAGTTTCTCGGAAGCACATTACTGTGAATCCTGTGACATACTAAAGCAATGACGGGAGGGAGGCTTCAATTTTCCGAATTGCCGTCCACTGCATAGCAAAAAATCGTCGTTTCTTCAATTTGGTTGCGGGCTCAATTTGATGAAATTTTGCGAATTAGACTGTCAAACAAAATAAAACAAATAATGATGAGAAAGGTCTTCCCGTCTTTGATGTTCTTCGCTGTTGACCCAATTTTTCCAACTGAGTACAATTCTAATTCTAGAGGTAGCCTTTCTCCTTCGATTCGGCCTTAAGTGGACCTTACTTAATTTTCGAGTATTCATTGTTCATCGAAGTGGAATGCTAGTATGCATGACTGTCTATTGCCGATGCCTATCGATGTTGGGACAAAATTCAGGATTTCTTTCAACCGGTGGAATATTAGATGAATAAAATAACAGCCTCGTGAGGCTATCGTTAGTTTCTCAATTACAGAGTGAACTATGCGATTTTTAATTAGCCTATATATGTAAATTTGTAATGCGTATCTACTTTTCTTGCAGCATCACCAGTGTTTCTCACGACTACCCGATTAAATTTAATTACCTCGAGGTGAGATTAGTGGAGCTTGCTAAAACATGGATTTGAAAAAGAAAAACTAGCCTCTAGACTGCTTGGGGGATCACTAATCACTGTTTTTACGACATTAGGGTATGGTGATATAAAATCAGCTAAATAGAAATGAAAGCTACCGCGCTTGTGCCCAGCCCTGGGTTCTAATGTTAATCCCCCGAATAACGTCACAAACCTAAATTTAAAATCTTGAGATTAAATTATAAGAGGATAATCCGGAATAATTAGATTAACGTCAACTTCAACGATACTCTCGATATTGACAGTAATCAAGATAAGAAATTTTTATTTCTGTGCATCAGTCTATAAATCATCGAGATTTCGGTTCCCTTTTACGAGGGATTTGTATCAAAACGTTTACGTTATATTCGGAGGCATAGTAAGGTATCTCACTGCCCTCAGCGAGTCCTTTTTCCCGAACTCGAGCTCGTTATTCCTTAACCCTCCCTGCTCTCCTTCATATACGTTTTCAGATTTGTTGAACATAAAGCAGGAATTAAAATTCATAACAACGTTGTTACAGGAATTTTAATTTATAAATCTCAAAATATTACCTCCCACATTCTTGACCGCCCCATGCAGTCGCACAGTTCACACAGCGGTTATTATATGCCTCCAGTTATAATCAGAATTAACAAGTACCTAACATCTTTAATTTACAGTATTCCCAATTTCCATTTTGGAAATTCCGATCTCCGAACATTAATTTCCGAGTGAGGTCGCATTTATCAGAAATTCCGTAGCTACAACCGTATTATCATTTTCATGAATCTGAAATTTTTCATTTCCGGAATTCCACTTCTGAAAATTAGATGGGCGCTCGAATGAGTTAACATTGACCAGTGCACGTAACCGATTTCTCGGAACCGAATTGCATTTTTACAGCCTGGCCAAATCGGACCATTTTATAAATAGCAACTATCTAAATCAAGAGAACACATGGAACTGCAGTAAAAAGAAATCTAAATATATTAGCAAAAATGTAAATAATTAGGTATATTGTTTCGAATATAGGCTACGTACGCGGTATGCACGAAAGCATGTTGGCAATATGACCTCTATCTTACGAAAAATTGGTTTTTCGCCAAAAAAAAAATCCCATAAAATTGTAATTGCCTACGATATGCCATGTTTACATTTGATGGATAGAAGAGCCCACTTGTGATGGAAATTGTTAATTGTTAATTCGCGAAACAGGATCTGGCCGGCATCTTGCTACCTCAATTTATATTGAGATTTATTCAGTCCGGATGTGATGTAAGAACCTATCGGCTACCATAAACTTCGTCGACCAGTGTAATGTTTGGAAGTACAAATGGACGCTATTCAATTCAGCGTAAGGGAACCAACCAGCAAAATCTGTTTTTTGAGAACACGTGATTCAAAGTTCAAGAGCCATGTAGAAACTATATGACATATAGCGTTTACTGATGAGCTTTTTTCAACGGGAGCCTAATTTTAAAGAATTCTACTTTTTACGCTCTTTCCCACGATACTAGTAACTTATTTTGTTTACAAACGTTCGTTGGTTCCCTTACGCTGAATAGCGTCCACATATTCATTTTGTTTTCCTGTTCAGGTATCGTGGCCTAGTAAATGGGTTTCTGGTTACCTTCTCTGTTTGTCTGACTGCCTGCAATAACCACATTGGTATCAACTCGTGGATTTTAATATTCCCTAACACACAGTGATGTTTTAGCTTATGCAGAGCGGGCCTAGGTCAAGTTGCATAAGAGAGCAGAGAATGCATACCATATAGCGGCCACCTATAAGGTTTAAAATATTTTATCTTGCAAACTTCTGAAATTTCGAAATGCTCGCCTGCTCAGTAACGCTTACAGCGAAGTTTTGATGATTGTGCGGTGATGACAGTATCTTAGCTAAACGAAGTTTTGTTGTACCCTCATGCCCTGGTTGAAATATCAAATGCCCTGGCGCACACAAGTAGTTACGAGGTAGTTACGGACTTGGACTTGACTTGTGTAAGGAAAGTGAAAAATGAAAACGTAATAAGGCAGTAAAGAAGATGAAATTTCTATGCTTGAGGAGTCTTCATTTTCACCTCAATAAATATGTTAAGATAGGGACATGAATCACCGAACAATAGGTAAATGTACAAAACTTGTAAGATATTAAACGTTAAAATATACCGAATAGCAGCCGAGTAATTTTCTTATCAGTTCATAAATGAATATATCAAGCAGCAGCAAAAGGTTTAGCTAAGTTACTTTTTTACTTTTACTAGAAGGTCTTTTTTTTTTTTTTTGAAAGTGCTAGTCAGGGCGGCGCGTCTGTCAGCAAGGGCTTCGTCGTGGTTGCCCTGGCGTTAGTTATGGGACGGATGCATGTTATATGTACATGAGATTAACAATGAAGTTTCGTAGAATTCATTAATATAATTGAAATTAATGACAATTGCAAATTAATATTACAATTTCCATCAGAAGTGGGGGTCTTCCATCAATCAAATGTAAGAATTATAGTCATTATTAAGATAATTATTGGTAATAAAAATGTATGGGAAAAAATCTATTAATTAAAATAATATTAGTATTAAAATTTCCTCATAGTAAAAAAAAATCTGGCGCGCGGTAACATTGGAAATCTTGTCCTGAAGTTACCAGAAAAAGTTCTATTCGACGAAGCTTAAAGGATTTAGAATACAGCACCTTGTACAGAGTTGGCAAAAGAAAGAACGAAAAACAATATTTTTTTTTAACGATTAAAAAAGTTTTTGTTTCAACGGTATTTCTTGTTTATTTTATCAAATACGTATTTTTTCAGATAAAAAACAATGTTTTAAATACATAACAATACGTTTTAAATATTTCTTGTTTTAAAAAATAAATGACCGTATTCATATTTCAAATTTTAGAACAACTTTTAGTTTAAAACTTGGTTCTTTATTAAGTCAGTTGGAGAAAAAAAATCAAAAATATGTTTAAATAGACATATTTTCAATCTCCCCCCCCCCACTATTTTGTTTAAAACGGACCAACTCATCTGTCTGGGTACTTTCGACGATCGTATCCTACCCTCAATGGCGGCAAGTATGCTAATGCTCACAGGCTGGAGCACTACATGACAGTGCTTCAACACTACACGAAATAATTAACGTTTTATCGTAATTATCTTAAAACACATCACATCAATGTTATTGGAGAAGTAAAAAGAAAAATTAATTGTCAACTACTCAACCAGGTTTGAATATTTTTTACCACGACTTTGCGCTACCTGGAATGGTTATCGCATTATCTGTTTACCCCTTTTTCAAATTTTTTATACCACTGAGTTCAGAAAAAACTTCGAGCATTACTTTAAAAACTTCAAGTTGCCGCGCCTCCCTACCCTCAAAGTTGACATTTTTTTAATTCACTCTTCCTGATTCACTAATTTCGTTTTTCAGCCAAGTTGTAACAATAATATCAGCTTTCATTTTATGATATTCGCGTTTGGACGCTAAAGAGTCGCTCTCTAGTGGCCTAATGAAATGCCGCGCGCTGATTGGTGTATTTGGATGAAAAGATGATCAGTGACAAAAATGTTCTGCAAAAAAACTGAAGTTGGGCTTATCTGAAAGGAAATGATAAGGGCTAACACTTTAGTTCTTTTCAGTTTTCCATAAAAAGCAATATTGAAGATGCTAGACCTCATTTTACTTGTACATGTTTTTGTGGTAAAGATATACCCTGATCATCTTTTCGTCCACGATACTAGCGCATCTACAGGAGTGTCCAAACGCGAATACAAGTTAGTCACATCAGTAGGTTCGCCGCTGGGCATAGACCTCCTCGATCTTTCTCCAGGCGTCTCTACTGGCCGTCATGAACGCGACCACCTAGTGCCTACATATCCCGTAATTTCCCTCCATCTCGTTCTCGGTGTTCCCCTTCATTTTTTAGGCTGATACCGGGTCCATGTTGTGGTTCTCGATCTCGCCACATGATCCGCAAAGTTGAATTTTTTATTTTCACCCTGTATCTAATGTCTATTTATACCATTTTTAAAATAAATTACCCATCTGTAAAGACGGCTCACCCTGTTATTCAAGCGGATCGTTCCTATTTATGGCTTTTTTAGAACCGGGCCTGTCTGACGGAAAATCGTACAACACTTTTTACTTAGAATTCGCATGCTGTTAAAAAATTTAAGAAATCTGTGGCGTGAGACTTTCCATACGCTAATTTTGGCACCGTCCTCGGTAATTTTCCGTAAAATCCCACTTTGCACCTCGTTTTTCTATCGAAATCCCAGTTTTTATTTTATTTTCCCGTAAGACTATTTTCGTGTTATCAGATGTCAGTAATTTCTGTGATATGTACATCCACAAACTTTTATTTCAATGAAAGATGTCACCCTTTTGAGTTCGAATCCAGTCGTACGTCATTTTTCTGATAGAGATGACGTGCTTGTTTTCACTATTCGTCCTCGTTACAGCTGTTCTCGATGATAATAAACTTACCTTTTCAGATACACCTTGTTCGCAGTTATAAACCTGTCAATAACGAACACACAATGTGACAATGAGCGCGCAAAAGCATTCGTCAGTTTCGCTGACGAATAAGGTACCTATGCTTAGAACGCGGCTTATCTTGCGAGAATTTTCTCCCTTTCTCAAGTCATTAAATGCAGGAAATCTGATCAGTATAAACAATAATCTGTTTTTCCTCACTGAGGGTTCTTCAATTTAAAGAGACTCCGCCATTACGAAGGGAATAATGATGCGGCGCTGAGATGAGAAAAAAGAAAAATGTACCAGACTGATAAAAGCGAATTCAGGGAAACTTCACAAAAGTCGCGTTGACAAGAGAATTTTAAATTAAAATCCGCTAAATGAAATAACGATTCCTATTAAGAGTACCATTAAGGGTAAATGGTTTTTCGTGCCTTCGCCTCGATGATATCGTCGTCTCTTTAAAGGTAAAACAAACATTTTTATTTCACGGAATGAAGATGTCCACCACCTTCGTTCCTAACTGGCAACTCGTTATTACAAATACCGCGGACGTTCGTTGAATAAATAACGAACAGAATACTGACGTTGTTGGAATGTGCCTTTGCCTTTTCTCTCCCCCTCTCTTCCCTCCTCCTTTCCGTTTCTCCTTTCCTATTTATTCTCTCGTTTCATTGTGAAGGCGAAAAATGCCGAATACAGGTATTCGTATGGTCTTTCAACAGCGCTTTGAAGTCGCAATCCACCGTTGATAATAAAATTCACAATCGTCGGATTAGAGAAAGTTATTAAAATACCTAGGGAAAAAAACCAACGATACAATGCGGCGGTGATATAAAATAATACGACAGTCGGACAACCATTTCTCCGGGGAAAAATACGGCCATTGGGAAAGTCCAATCTCGGAGTGTTTTTGCTCTCCCTCGTCCTTCTCCTCCGCCCTAAATCTAACCTATTTCAATCCGCCATTGTATTGGCTGCATAGCGAATCTTTTTTCCAAGTTCTACGTCCCAACGAGCACTTCCCAGATAAATGTACCAAACGATGTGTAGAAATATGGCGAATGGCGATTTCAAGATATTAATTCCTTACAGAAAGCTGGTTGAAAGCACACGATGCTTCGTGGCGAATTGTATAGAATTTGAGACGTCTGGATGATGCAGCTGATATACTACGACATAGCTCGAATCCTAGCTGCTCATAGCTGCAAATGACTAGTACTTTTTCTTTCAAAATGCTGTCGTGAACTTGTAGCAAATTCCTGAAGAAATATTCGGAGTAATTTTGCCACAACTGGAGACCAGTTTCCGCGTATTAATAAGGATTGATTCATACTCTTTCTATAACTCTTTTTTTTTTTTTTTTTTGTACATAACACTCTTTAACCATGAGTCATATCGGAAAAATGTTGGACCACATCATTCTACCCTAAATGCCATCCAAAGATCGTCCTACCACTTTTAGTAATGGCTACCATTCATCGGCACTTTTAAATTGCTTGTTGTACAGTAAAACACCGATGATTCACAGTATTGACAGCGATTGAACAGTATCATATGACATGACCAGTAAAGAAATGAATAAGCAGGGAAAAACAGGAAACCAGCAGTAAATTAATGTATTGCGCTAAAAAAGAAGAAATATCACACTAATTAAATTAACATAAGTGAAGTAAAAATACAAAAGCAATATGCATTGTCCAATAAAATTTGGGTGTTGGAAAATTAAAAAAGGTGTCATATCGGGGGAAGTAGCCCTAGGGCACATTCCAAAATCGTGGAGGGGTGTGAGAGTGGTGTTTTTGCCTAAACCAGGCAGAGACCCCTGCAAGGCCAAATCCTACAGCCCGATAAGTCTCTCATCATTCACGTTAAAAATCTTGGAAAGGCTGATAGACAGGCACCTAAGAGAGGTTACCCTAAAAAGGTTCCCACTAAATGAGAACCAGCATGCATATAGGACAGGCAAATCAGTAGAGCCATCGCTGCACTCACTTGTTACAGCAATCGAGAGAGGGATGACTGGCGGAGATTATGTCCTGGCAACATTCATGGATATACCGGGAGCGTTTGACGCAACCTCTCATGAATCCATAGAAACAGCCCTGAGAGAAAGGGAAGTGAAGGAAGGCTTAATAAACTGGATTGTATCTATGCTAAAAGGCAGGGAGATCCGGATAACATACCAACAAGAACGGATTCATGCAACTACCATCAGGGGCTGCCCACAAGGGGGAGTACTCTCTCCCCTACTGTGGAGCCTGGTGGTGGACAGTTTGCTGGAGGAGTTAAATGGGCAAAAAATATACACACAGGGCTACGCTGACGATTTGGCTGTGGTGGTAACCGGCAAATTTACGGGAACCATCGCGGAGTTAACGCAGTGGGGACTCCGATGGGTGGAAAAATGGTGTGTGAAAAAGGGGTTATCGATAAACCCGGACAAAACGGAGATCACTCTTTTCACCCGTAAAAGGAAAGGCAAGGAGTTGATCAAGGTGCAATACAAGGGAAGACCGTTAGCCCTCACAGGAAAGGTGAAGTACTTAGGAGTATATCTTGACGAAAAACTCTCCTGGAGGGATCACGTTTCAGATAATATAAGAAAAGGGATTGAGGCTCTTTGGGCTTGCCGCACCTATGTCGGCAGGACCTGGGGACTCTCTCCCAAAATGATGCACTGGATATATACCGGTGTAATACGCCCCAATGGAGGAAGTTTACGTTTCTCAAAAACTAAATTCCTGAGCGATGACCTTCAGAAAAATTTTTCACCAAGTTTTGGATAGGTACTTCTTACTTCAATACAAGAAAAGGAACAACTTTTTTCGGCCGAACCATTTTTGTTTTTGTGGAACAGTATTTTCAGTATTTCTTAAAACAGAAGGATAAATTTCCAAATAGAAAATCCTTGTTGAATTTCACCCTTGTTCAGTGACCCCTCAAAATTATTTGATCTCGCAAAAATTTTGGCTGGCGTGTTTTGACACCGACTGGAACACATTTGTATTCTGAGGCCGACAGATGCTAAAAAAAAGTTGTGTTGTGACGCATGCTGGCAAAAAGCACCTTCTCATTTTCAGTGAACTTTAGGAATATTTTAAACTTTTCCAGACTTGTTTAAGGCTCTTTATAGCTTTTCCATAGCAATTTTGACCTAATTCATTAAACTTATTAACGAACTCTTTAGAAGACTCGATAAGGTTCTTCAAGACTCTTCCATACCTGTTTAAGATCTATTCAATCTTTCCAGGCAAGCTTTTTTGTGATCCTATAGGACTTTCACAATAGTCACTGTGAAATTCTTCTCTCTAAGAAGACCAACTGCCCTTATCACTCCTGGTGCCCGAATATCCGTATCTGATTACGATGCTGAAATACAGACACAGGAAGGAACTTTTCTTTGCAGGATTTTTTCATTCCGCGACGGACTTCAGCAGACGTTTGTCAATTTCCTGTAGACTTGTTTCCCAACTAACCCCAATTTCCCTTCCTAGGAAATTTCTCGTCACCAAGTCTCCAACCCTCAGATCCCATAGGAATAGTGGGGTGCTTTAAATTCCATTAGCTTTAAAATACGTAAGCAGTAACAATTCATGGCTGGTTTTAAGGGGGTGGGGGATTCGGGGATAATTCTTCTTTACCACCCATGATGAGAATTTTTCATAGAAATACTCAGAAAATTTGAAAAAATTTTGCTAGCTTTGCTCGTAAATGAGTGCACTGTATCACTTTTAAGGGTCAACACCATAAAATGCATCTCGTAGAAGAATTCTGCACTGAGCCTGTAAGAACAAAATTTTCGAGCTCGCAGAATTCATCTTTGATTTCAATTTCTCAAAGGAACCGGTGGATGTTGAAATTCAACTCGGATTTGACAGACATGAAAAGAATTCATTCTGGAATGAATTCCCTTCTCCAGATTTTGTCAAGTTCATCATGGTTACAATTTCTCGATGTTCCTGATGTTGGAATGAATTCTTTTCTGTTGCAACAAATCGGCCAACTCTTTTTACTGCGGAAACATGTACTTAACTCAATTTTGGTTAAAATTGGAATGAATTCCTTTCAACATCCACCAGTTCAAAGGGTGTAGGGTACAAAACAACCTCAAAAATGAATTAAAGAACTCAAAAAAACTTTAGTACTGATATATGGGAAACTACGAATACTAATTTCCAGATTTCCATTCCATACCTCCACAGGTCTTTAGGAGTAATATGGGGGGTATCCAAAACAGTTACAAAAATGGGTTCAGCGTATAACTTAAACATATTTTTATTACTTCGATTATCCTATGATATTTAGGTAGGTATATCAAGTGTAATTCATGAAGGGGTATGTGACTCCAACTTAAATATACAGTATATGGAAAATGCGCAACTCGATTTACAAATGTGGTAGCTAGAACAAGAGTCGTGGCCTCTTGAGACGATGAATCACAGAGGGGTTGTCCAATAGCTCAATAGCTCTGGTATTAGGATGCTTATGGAGTCGCAGTTTGTAGTTTTCGCACATAGTTGCTTGATAAGTCTCGAGCTGTATGGATATTCAGGTCATTTAGCAGGTTAATGTTCTTGATAGCGTTTTGTCGTCTCTCCAGGATATCGATATTGAATCGGCTAGCTGTGCACCATACTGTCGCTGCATATGTTTAGATAGGACGAATAACCATTGTGTATACAGGAGGCGTTTGTTTTCCAGCGACAGCAAAGAATATTTTCTCATAGTGGGCTCGGTATTTGAGCCAGGTGGCTTTGGATTTCGCAAGGATGTGGTCTCTCCAAGTTAGCCTTTAGTCAAAGTAGATTCTGAGATATTTTACCGAAGATTGGAAGGGAATGACGTTTCCATTCAGCACCACCGAAATTGGTCGTTTCTTACAGAGTGTGAAATTAATGTGAGCCGATTTGTTTGTGTTGATCGCTATCTTCCAACGAGCGGTCCATCTGGAAAGTTTGTCCAAATGAGTTTGCAGTGAATTATTAAATAATACATACTTGACCCATTTCCGGAAAAGGTAGCCAAGTCAGAAAGTAAATTTTACAAGAGAGTAAAAAAAGAAAGGCAAGTAAATTTTGTATAAATTTGTTTTCTGTTGGAAAAAGCTTCCTGTATACCTTGAAAATGTGTTAAATGAGATAATATCCTGAAACTCGTTTAATCAAATTTTTATGCATTTTACTGTCAATACTTGGAATTTACGTGTAATTTCAATGTGATTTGTCTAGTTGCTTGTTATTAGACTGGCTTTTTCGTTGAATCAGTAAAGACAAACCTTTAGCGGAATTTTTTCAAAATAAAAATGTCTAAATTCGCATTTCAAACTTACGTATCATCACAGGCCTTGTAGCTAAGAAGCTCCGAGTAATCTTAAAATTTTCAGTATGACTTTCTCTATCGTAGCAGTCAAAAAATTCAATCGATTTTCCCGACTTGGGTTTCCTTTTTCCGAAATGGGTCACACGTGGCCCGTATTCCAAAACAGCAACGTTTTGAGAATCGAGGAAACCTTTCCATTCTTCATGAGGTGTGATAACTTCGATTGATGGTTTTCATGGGAAGTTAACGAGTAGGAACACTATCAAAGTTCGAAAACTGTCGGTCTATTAGCCTTCGAGCTGTAGGGCCGAAAAGTGGGGAAGGTCGTGGATTAAAGGCAGTTCGTGATAGGAAGACAGATGAGCTCTAAAATTCTATGTTGTCGTCCCAAAACCGTCCCTATAGCGGAAAATTTTCATTTTCTCGGTCCAGATAATGCATATGAATTTATCGCATCTAACTTGATAAACCTAAACAATGAGATTTTACTCTCATTCAAGTTTTATCCTGTTCCACTAGCGAAAAGATAATCTGCAACATTTGGGAGATGCGTAATGTGCTTCTTCACCAAGTGGCGCCAAAAAACACACTTTGGTAATTTGAGACTAAGGGCACTTTGTGAATCAGGTCTTCGCCTGTATTCACGGCGAATAAGAAAAATTAGAATAAAATAAATTCATAGGTACTAGAACTGTGTGTCATGCCGCGAATTTCACGCAAGAAGCAGTAGCACATCCAGGAAACAGTTCTGGGAGGGGTAATTGAGAACTTATTTCGGTATATGGCTCAAATTTGGCTCAAATTTTGGAAACCAAACTGGCGTCGTGTATTTTCGGTTGTTTTTGAATAGAATCATCAATGCACTCCCGGAAGTCGTGTTCTCTGAAATCCTCGTGCACTCGCTAAAAGTGCTGTATTTATTTATCTGAAAAAGGAACAAGTTTCTTGGGAGGTTTCGCTACTTTTTCCACAAATATCAGCTTGCGAGGTCGTGAAGAGTTAAATTTCATACTTCCATAAGGGGAATCTAATGTCGAACTCTCATTTCCTTTCGACATGGATTAATTTTATTTAAGAAGTTCCTTGCTATTTTATGTACAATATTTGGAAGTAAACAGGGAAGAAATGAAGGGATCTGTAACTCACATTCAGATACTTACAAAATAATGCTTACTTTCTTGATTCCTTAAATTCACTTTAAAAAAACAGTGTTTTCGTATAATATGATCATAAAGCATAAGAGATTCGAGAAAAAAGTATAAATTATGTGTTTATTACGAATGCGAGCGCATTTCTCAAATTAGGACACGTCTTGCACTTTTTTCTTCTTTCTTTCCTCTCGTTAAACCGTTTTTGATAAACTGAAGAAAGCTAATTGGGCTCCTTAAACAATTCTTTTTGAATATATCCAAAATTTACCCATTCTTGAACGGCATGTATACCTATATTCCCTTCGGAAAACAAGGCGCATTAAACTTCAACATCAAAATTCATGTGAGTAGTTTCTGCACTAAAATAAATAAGAAAATGTACAGAAGATTTTTAACACAGTCGAAGCTGAAAGAATAAGCGCAAATTTTGATGAAACATAGGTCGCTGTTGATGCAATGCGTACAGAATATAAAATCATATTGGTTAGGGGTGTAGGTGTGGTGGGACATATGGCGATGCATGCATGCCAAAGTGGCCCCTGAGACACCGCACCGCCAGCCTCGGAAACTACGCTTTCGAGTATCGCATCAGTGGCTGAAGGGACATGATTAGGGGTCGTACCACAGATTTTAAATTGAAGAATACGTGTTTCCCTCGTCATGCAAAAACCTGAATCTCGCATTTTGCGATGCCTTTCTCAATTAACGAGGAAGGTCGGTATTTTGGGAACTTGGCCGAGAAAGAACGCGAATTTCATTAATACTTTTGAAATCAAAATACCGTGCATTCGAAGAAAGTATAAAACTACCTTATTCAGAGAAAAGGCTGGAAAAAGGAAATCTAAAAGGAAAAATGCTCGTTATAATTCGTTAGTTAATTTGAAGTAGATGTACTCTACTTTATTAAAGAGGTCGTTTCCAGCCGAATGATCACTGTATTCTATGAATAGAATCTCCTAAAAATAAAAGAATTCGCGTCTAACTGACGTTCATTGTAAAAGCTGACGCAAAGGTCGTATTCAAGAAAAAATACAATAAATTTATGCGCATATTTGCGACGTTTCTGAACTCGTGCCAGGCAGGCTCGTAACCGATTCAGAAAAATTGAATACGAGAGGGCGGCTATTTCCACTTATTATACACGGAAGATTGCGACCCGAGTCCTAAATATATTTTATGTTTTTTGCCGCGTATATTTTTCTGCCCGCGATAACGTAATTTTATGCGAATATTCAGCCGAGTGATACACGTATTCCTCCGAAGGGTATCAAGTTAACAAATTGTTTTCGAGGAAAATAGAATATTTGAGCCGGCTGTGCTCGTTCTTTTGATACCTTGTTTACGAACGCATAAAAGCGTAATAACGTTACTTGATGCCGTTTTCAGTTAGAGCGTAGGCAGAGGAAAACACCCCCGAATAGGGGGGCTCGATTTCATTTCTGCGTTGTACCACAGCAAAGGCGAATCGCCAACAAATGACTGGACCCTTTCCCGTTAGTGTGTAATGGGAATTTCAATTACGTTTTATGGCCGAGACGTTTTGTTCGTAAAGGTCGGTTTTTGACCCGCTTTCTAACACGTACGGCTCTTATCGACGATTGTAAATACCAAATTACAAATGACTATAACCCAAATCGGGAAATTATAGAGACCGCGTGGCACAATTTTTCATCGGGAATTTTCGCTCGAATTTGGCTCATCTCGAGCTTAAGCCCAAATAAGTTTGTAGGTATTTTGATGGTCTCAGATACATTTTAATACGTATCAAACGATAAAGAAGCTAAGTTGAGAACCAACATCTACCAGGTGCCAAACAATGTCAAATAGTTGGTTCGAAAAGGTAATTAGTACTCGTTATTGTATGTACGTATAACAGCAATATAGCTGTTGTGAAAGGAATAGAGCTTCATAGATTAACCCAGACACGAAATGGAAATACGAGAAATCGGTCACTGGATTTTCAGATACATTTTTGAAGTAATCTTGACCCAGTTTCCAGTTCCAAGCACTCTGCTGGCGGGCCACTCAAATTAGAGTGAAAATGGACAAAGAAATTAGCTGAACGAGATAAAAGATTATTTTAGAAGTTATTGGTAGTGGTACCTCATGAGACATCCCTCTGATCACCGATGCGATACTCGAAAGGGTAGTTTCCGAGGTCAGAAGTGCGGTAGCTGGGGAGCTAATTTGGCATGCGTGCATCGGCATACGGTCTACACCTCATATCCGTAAAAACTTTACCACCTTATATCGTTTGCTAATTTTTTAGCGGGGTTAGATACTCTCACATCATATGCTCCGCTGTGCATAAACACCGGCCTTATTTAAGAGATAGTTGAAGTTTCGTAATTTCTTCAGCGGAGCCGAGTTGTGTGAGCAACAAGGATACTGATTACCCGCGTACATTTGAGATTTTTTCCAACGTTCTCCTCTCACTCCTTAGATAGATGCTATATAGATCAAAAAAGCTCTATTTTTGTGTTTCAGTGGTTGTATAAAGGATGTTAGAAGTAGTAACATTTTTATTAGCTTGAATAATAAAAATAAGGTATCATCTTCTAGGGAGATGGGGTCAAGGTCACTGAGTTCAGTTTGATGTTAGTTTGAACCTCGATTAAAAATTGTAGCACCAGGGGAGAAATTGATGATAAAATGCCTTAAAATAAAATATGGATATCTAAGCATAGGTTTTCAAGGTTGCTGAAATGAATTTTGATATTGATTTGCTTCTATTTTGAGACTTTCTGTACCAGAAGTGGGGTGGGGTTGAAATGGAGAAAATCGAAAAATAAAATATGAATGTTATGCTGGTAGTTTTCAGAGTCGGCCAGTTCATTTTTGGTATCAGATTGGCCGTTAGTTCAAAGTGGTAGCACCAGGGGAGGGAACTGATATTGTTTGTCACTGTATTTCAGTTTTTGACAGCCACTTATCAGCTAGGTTTAAATTTATCAAAATGAGCTCAGTGACAAGGACGTACCGATAGGGTGACAGGGGGGCAACTTCTGCCCCCCTCGTATGAATTCTTCACTCAGCAGTTGGGAAAATTTACCATTTCAGCTAGGCGAATTGGAAAAATTCAACAAGTTACAAGGTTTTTTTTTTGCTTTGATACTTGGGAATTCTGAGTTGGGTCAGTTGGGACTTTCACAATTTTTACCCCCCCCCCCCTCAGGAAGAACTCTTCCGTACGTCCCTGCCCAGCGACCTTGAAAACCCTAGAAACGACATCCATATTATATTACTTGAATTTTTTCATTTTAGTTATTCCCTTCTTTCAGGTGCCTCGATTCTCAAAATTGAATCAAATTATTTTCAAATTCGAATTCACCGTCCATGAAAAATTGATACTCCCATTATATTTTAGTGCATTTTAGTCGTCAGCTTATTCCATGTGCAGCTATTTTCAAATAAGACTCAAACTAATATTAAAATTGAACGCAGTTATGCATGATACCTTAATTTCATTATTCTGGCTAACAAAAACTCTAGAAATTCCACTTCTAAAGTCTTTTATGAAACTGCTAAACACAAAATAGACGTTCTTAGGTGCGTGGCATCTAAGAAGTAAAGAGAACGTGAGGAAAGATATGACTCTGAAAGTTGACATCGTTTGTATTGGTGCATAACTTATATGGTGCTTGAACGTTAAAGTGTCTTGCCGACGATGAACTGTTGTGGCACCGTGACGTTCTGAAATGGTCACAGTTGCATACTGATGTATGGGCTGTAGTAGCTATTGACACTGACCGGGTAACAGTCTTATCCGGGAAGCCGTGGAATAGTTTATGATGACACCATGACAGACTACCGATGCGTTTGGGCTCATTGCACGTCATAGCTGTCATGGAAAGAACTGCATGTGCCTTTATGTTGGGAACGGTCCTCTGTCTCACTTGGACGGTTCTGTAGGAGATATAAGTCAGTTTCCAACCTATAGGTGGACTGTCGGGATAGATACCTGAAGCCAGAGTCGAACTTTGAGGTTAAGTGCGAACTAGTTCGGCTAGTTAGTTCAAACTGGTGTGCTGCCGACAAGTACAGAGGCATTCGGTGGGCCAGTATCAAGCTTGTCTCTTGGTGCTGGGGATGGGTGGATGTATTTTGCTAATGGACGCTGGAGGCTCGTGGTACTACAGTCGATGCATTCGGAGACATTGCCAAGAGTTGTTGCTGCTGCTGCTGCACTGGCAGCAGTCAATGACTGTTGAGCACCTGCCACTGACTAGAGGAATGGCAGTGGTCAATGTCAGTAGTGCACCTAACACCTGAAATAAAAGAGGGTTGTGTACCCTGCAGTTGAAGTTACCGAGAGGGTGGCTAGAGTGGAACTGAAAATGGATTGAGTAGTCTTTTGAGAGACACGCTTCATTAGGCCTGGCTTAGTTTAGCGTTAGTTTGGTTTTAGAAATTAGGCCGATAAATACGTTGACACCATGATTGAAAACCTTTTTACAAAGAGTGCTATGCTATCAATCATTTTGACTAGAAGACCTGAAAAGGTTATTATTTACCTATTTACCTATTTGGTCAGTCTTTGTATAAATAGTTTTAAAAAAGGCGAGTCTTTCACGAGGGGATTAGAGTTTGAACAATCCTAACTTGTCTCAGAAATTCCTCCATCTTCCTTCTTTAGGAAAACAGGAGTAAAAATCGCTCAAAATTTCTTGTATTTCTCTCATATACTCATTTTGCTATCGCGAGAGGGCTGGAAAATGATTCAAATACTCAAAATCGGGAGAAGGGGATAACAATTCTATGAAATTCTACATTTTGAATTTTTCCGTCTCAGAATTGCTTCCTGTATCCGTCATTGACTCCACATGTAGTGAAGCTTTGAAAGAAGTCCTCGTCGGCAGGACTAATAATGAATGTTCCGCATCGTGTAAAACGGAAAAAAAAGTTTCATTTCATGCGCGACCGAATGAGAAAGAATCTTTGAGACGCGTGCTTTATCTTTTCGGAGGAAAGTCGGAATTGACAGCAGGCGTGAGAAAACGAACAGAATCGAATAAAAAAACGTGGGCTAATTTTTATTTAAGATCGAAGAAACGCTCGACAGCTCGAAGGTTCGGATCGTAAATGGCTTGCCTTTCTCAGCCCGACTATCTGCCACTGTTCGGTACAATACGGCTTGAAAACGAGATATATAAGTCCCTTGACATTTGATCTTCATTCGTTTCACCTTGTCTGGAAACTCGAAACCATAAAAACCTGCCTCGGTACTCTTTTTTATTAGAGGTCTCGGGTTCGAACAAGATGAGGTTTGCATGGAGCAAGATAGAGCCGTATAAAATTTCTCTTATTCTCAATCTGACTGACATGTATGTCTGTTTTACGAGTGTGTCGATATAACAGAATGGAAACTGCGTTAGTTGCCCTCGCTGTGCTTAACTTCATCGCAATCGTCCAAATAGAAGATTAAATATCTGAGAAATGTAAATTCTGAGGAGTATCATTTCCAGTGCAGAGATCAACCGTCGTTAACACTGAATCAGGACACGGTGATTTTCCAAATTTATTCATAATATACATAAAATACATATGCTCCGTTTCGTTACGGATTTCACGAATAACCGACAAAATTGATCGTAATTCTAACTAATAAAATGAAATCGCACCGCTCCGACTGACTTTACAATATTAGAGAATAACACCAAAGAACAAACAGGATGAAGGATTCTTAGAGATAAACATAAATGGTAGACGTTTCGCGAGATACGACTGATACACATAATGTAAAATGTTTTGACGTATCTTGGGTGCCAGCGCCTTCTGAATGGTAGTGGTACGTCACCCTCTGGTCGTGCCAAAAAAAAATTATCACAGCGAAAAATTCACGGTGACTCGCGAAAAAGTGAACTCGGCCGCGGAAACGAGATCAGTTTTTCGCGAACAATAAATAAGAAAACCCGCTTAACAAGGAGAACGCACAACTATGTGAGATATGTCTGTAGAGGTGCATTAAAAAAAAAAAAAAAAAAAAAAAAAAAAAAAAAAAAAAAAAAAAACCTCAATAAATAAATAAAAAGGAAGACGATTTCGTACAGGTAAGACTAATTAGGTAATTACGTTCCGATGAACGAGATTCGTTCAGTCCATGAATTTTTCAAAATATTCGTCAACGTGCCGGAAGGAATTCTCGATCAACCGAAATAGAATTTTAGTATGCGGATCGAAATGAGAGAAATACCGTGGTCGGTATGATTTGACTGACATAACGTCATTTAAGCAGCTCTTGTTTTCACTGCCCCCAAAAACTAACGGCCATTTTAAGATAGTCTTTTTTTACAACAGCCTGCTTATATTTGAGGAGTTATCTGTCAAAAGAGCGTCCGTTCAATGTATTTCTTATGGAACGGACGCCCTTTTGACAGATAACTCCTCATTTTTATTTCCAGTTGTATTGGTCAATTCTGGTATCTTCTTTCACTATGCGTTACATTTTGGGCCACAACTTAAGTTTTTATGTACACAAATGTTTACCTGTCTTGCACTTGCATAACAAATTTTTAATTTTTAATAAAATATTCAACTTCACCATAATTACGGTGTAATTTATTCGTAGTTGCAACGATTGTCAAATCCAGTTTATGGAAACGGAGTTTTATATCGGAATGTTTCGATATACTGAAAATTACGTGAAATAATTTGATTGATGAAATTGATTTGATTAAGCAAAACAACTGAATCTAATGCTACTGATTTCATTTATCGAAATTATTAAAAATAATTCGATTTAGCCAAAATGATTAGATGTGTCCAAATGATTCGAATTAACGGAATTGAAATAATCTTATTTTTCACCCTGTCTTTATTCCGAACTCGAATGTTTGGTGAAGCGTATGGCGATGCAAGCATGCTAAATTGGTTTTTCAGACACCGCACCCCTGGCCTGTGGAAACTACTCTTTCGAGTATCGTATCAGTGATCTGAGGGACGCATTGAGGCTCGCCCGAGCTCCCATTTCGCCCTTCCGCTTTCGATGCGCGCTGTTCTGCCAAGGCCACATGGGACACCCTACTGTCTTTAATAACGCTCATCGAGCATTAACCTGGAATTCGGGTGCACCACAGACGGACGTGCTTCCTTCACTCACCCCTCACCTTCTCGTCTTGGTACGTCTGAAATCGAATGGACGTGGAGCAAAGGTGAATCTTCAGATGCTAAGATCTGATTCATTTTGGAGTGAAGAATTTCCTCCTCTTCCAAAAAGGTGGCTTGCGCATTCCATCAACCTTAGAATTGCAAATAAAAACATCGAAAAATTATCAAAATCTTGATTTTGAAAACCCATTTAGATTTTCAGTCCCCAGTTCGGGCCAAATTCTACTTTCTTGTCTTCTAAAACACCAACTGAACTACTGAAAATTCAAACAATTATCAGGATAAGTCTTTCTGGGTCGTTAATCCAGAAATTTGACCAGATTTTCAATCTGGCCTCAATTCGGGCTTCTAAATCTAAATTTCACCCCTTAAAAGCGGCAAACTTAACCTAGCTTGAAACATAAAACAAATTACCGGAAAGGGGCTCCTTAATTCATCGTGCTTCTGATCTGACTTCAGTTTGGGCTCCTAAGCCAAACTTCACCCCATCAAGATGAACAAAACTGACTCGACTTTGAACGTGGAATTAAGTGTCGGAGTAGTTGCTTCTTTAGGTCGCTGATTTGGAAAATCCTACCGGATTTCTCGGGCACCCTAATTTGGACTCCCAAATCCAAGTTGGACAGCTTCAAAGGGGTAAAACAATGAGACGGAAAAACGAGAAGTGCAGTGATAGGGGTTCATTCTAGGATGCTGTATTCGGAAAATGTCAAATTTGGAGCCCAAATAGGGATCAGTTGAAAAATCTGATTAATTTTCGGCATCTGCGGACTTAAAATTCTCTATTTCGATACTTTAGACATTCAGTTTTCAAAGTTGGATCAATTGTATTCATTTTATTAATGAAATCTGGATTTTAGTGTCCCCGTTGGGGTCGAACTAGAAATCCGATCGGATTTTTGAATACGTGACCCAAGAAACCTGCCTTTCGATAATTTGATCGATTTTCTAAGTTGTGTTAATTTTATTCGTTTTATAAGGACTGATATTTGAGTTTGGACCCAAATTGAAATCGGATCAGAATTCTGATCAAATTTCAGACTTTGCGACTCAGAAAAACTATGTTCCGGTTTTGTTCAATTTTTCAGCATAATCAGTTTGGCCTATTAAAAAGGAAAAAATCGAACTTGGGCGGGGTGGAGTCAAATATGGAAGTAGATATTTGCAATCAGGAACTCGAAATATATGACTTTGATACTTATTTCAATACATATTTGTTAAAAATACCAAAGTTGGTAGGGCGTCTCGACCCTCCTTTGGGAAAAGGAAAAACTTTTTCACCCCGAAATGATCGAAAGCTTACCGCATGATGATTACCATTTTCCTCGTGTAGATATACTCTTACATATGCAAGAATAATATTATTTTAATAAAAAAAGAATGAAGAAGATTTTTGCGCCAAATCCTGTTCTTATTGGAATCAAAATGATTCGATGCATCGAAATCGAAGTAACATGTATTGGAAATAAAATTGTATACTGTATGAAAATTATTTGCGGTATTTCGAATTAACAAAATAATGTTTACGAAAATTATTTCATCGATAAAAATCATTCAATTTGTTATAATTATTTAATTTACTAAAATTATTTATCAAAATTATTTGATTTATCAATAGTACTTGATTTATTGAAATTATTTTATTTATGAAAGTTATTTAATCTATTAAAATTATTCGATTACGAAAATTATTTTAGAGCTATTTTTTAAAAACGCAGTAGATACATCACTTTATTTTGGAAGTGGATGACGGAACATATATCTTTATATCAGATTGCAAAAAAAAAAAAAAAAAAAAAAAGAATCATTTTCCTTCGTGTTATTACGGAATTTGCTCATGAAAAAATTAATTTCTAAACGCAGTAAAGTTCATTCGCTATTTACGAGTATAGTGGCCTGAAGGAAGAAAGGAACCTCAGCACCAAAAAAAAAATTTGTGATAACAACTGTTTTTAACTAATTTTTGGCCGCTATTTTGCGTGGTGTTGTCGAAAAAATTCTAAAAATTTTCCCACATGGCTGTAAGTCTTCAAAGTTGAGTGTCTCCGCAACGTGAAAACGTTATCAATTTTGTTTATCCGCTCTCCTGTAAAATTTACATTTTTGTGCTGAGGGTCCTTTCTTCCTGTCAGGTCACATATATATCCAATTCCAAAACATAGGAAGTCCATTTGTGAGAATTTTTCCGGCTTATACTTCCGCGAGTATTTTAGTTTTGAAATTGAAATTTCTGGGTCAGATTCGTTAAGTTGAGGCTAACTTTTGCTAAAAATCGAAGGAATGAATATACAAAACTGAGATTTATAGACAGCTTTTTATACTCCTTGAATAATGTATAAATGTGTGATTACGAGTATTATTTTGAAAAAGTAACTCTTATTTGACTTATTAAAATTATTCAACATGATTCGATTTATTGCAGTTGAAATAATCAGTTCATCAAAATAAATTGTAATGATCCAATATATCAAAATTAACCAAAATTACGATCTAGTTTGTTAAAATTAATCAAAATGATTCGATTCTTTTAAGACAGTTGATTTGATTTGTAAAAATCATAATCATTTAATTTATTTAAATTAATCAACGCGATTTAAGTCATCAAAATAAATTAAAATAACTGAAATTTGTTTGATTATCTGAAAATGAATTGGTATATTTGATTACAATGGACTTCGCTTAATATTGACAGCCGTTTTTTTGGTAAAACTTCTATAAGCCAATTATTGGGAACAAACCGCTGGTTAATCGGTATTACATTTCTCGGTGGTCTATACAAAAAAATAATGAAAAGTTCATTACATGATTTCGTATCGTCAATAATTCTATGTGGAGTACCAATAACTTCTCTCTTAATTTTAAACAAGTAAGCCTTTTCAATTACAAAATTTATTTTTTAAACTTCGATTAAATATTATTTTACGACTTTCATTTTGCTGCTCCTTTCACAGAGTCACGTATGCATTCACACTTCAAAATCTGCGTTTGAAAAATGACATTCCGATTATTTAGGATAGCAGCTTTACTAGGAGAAAATTGCCATCTTCGATATGTTTCTATTTAGCGAAATTCACAGTAATCGAAATCAATCATATATCAGTTAATACGATTTGATTAAACGGAAATAAAATAAGGTTAATGGATTAATCAAAAACTATCATTTTGAAATAGTCATCACTGCTTTTCGGAGTCGTAATTACTAACCCTTGTTAATGACTCCGAGTAGCGTTCTATCCCAACGACTTATATACTAATGATGTTTGATGTGGCTGAGGAACTGATATACGAGTATGGAATGTCAGCAATGAAGGGGTGGTAAGAAAGGCAGAGAAAAACAAAGAATGCTTCCCAAAAGTACTTTCAACTGTGTCTCAAAATGGTCCGCAAATTGTGAATTAATTTATTTAGAGAAAACCTCGCCGCATCGCCAAAAATTAATTATCAAGGCGTAGCTAAGCGTTTCTGCTTTCGGGACGTAATTCTCGATTAACGTTCCCGAAATTGGCCCGCTCATTTTTTAGAAGCATTTTTTTCAATTATAATTTTTCCTTATGGTTTCGAAGAATACGCAAAACCGAGATCAACTCGCCGACTGCGACTTCTTGGCAAACGCGAATGAGAATATACGAGATGGCTGGAAGAAGGCTGTCCTCGATTACCTCGGTTGATGCCAACTACTAAATTCTACTCCGGTTAAGCGCGACTTATACAAAATTTGGACAAAACTGGAACAATAATTCGTACGTGCGCGTGGGCGTATCGATTTTTATGATTTTCAACTTGTGGTTATACGAGTGGAAATTACGCTCGTTTCGCGAGCCTCTCTCTAATGCGCGGCTGCACGGGACGATTTTATGAACTCGTTGTATCGTCATAAATAGTCGATGGGTTGACGCGTGGAATGTCGATTTCGGTTTACGAACTTCCTATATGTGCTGGCAAGATTCGATATAGAGCCTTTGGGTTCGTTTTTTCATCGCTTCCCAGAAGTGGCGACCGGAACAGTTGTAACCGATATAGGCGGTTCAGATCTACAGGGACTGTCAGTCAAATACACGTCGGGTAATTCGATTAACCACTCACGTACTCGACAAACTATTTTTAGTTTCAACGCGATTAGTCAAAATTTATTAGACGCTGAAAAAGCGACAGCGTGGAAAATGTAAACGTGAGAAGCAATTCGTATAGAGTGTCTGTCGTCTAAAGGAGAAAAAGGTTTTTCGTTTGTGTACCCAATCGATTAGCTTGTCGTTGGACTTTTCGTTTTAAATATTACTGTCGAGCGTTATATCTCGCAGGACAGGGTATTACAGTTTTAGATTGATCAACACTTTCACAAATTCCCTTCGGAATAAAAGTAATTTGTTGAAATAAAACGAACAAGTATTTTTAAAGAGCTGCGAGAGAAAAGGATTAATTGATAATGAATGCTTTTTGAAGGGAATAAACGCGATCATTCATTTCGATAAATTTATTTTGGCGCGAGAAACGAAGATGGTTGATAAATTGTTTGCACAGATGTCGCTTTTTTTTTGTGTTCGTAGCAAGGTTTACACGGTTAGGTTGGGCCGCATGCGAGTATGAAAGGTCTCTAGATATTTTTTTACTCCTTAAAACCAATTAAGTCGATTTCGAGAACGACATTTTTGTGAGATGAATGTACAATGAGATGGTCCTTATTTACTTTTGGTAAAAAGAAGTATCATGTTTTTCCTTTAGATAGGTTTTGCATTTGAGTGAAATCAGTTTAGGGTAGCCCATGCCTGAAGGGGATACAGTTCACAAGGGAATTAACATTGATTTTAAGAATTTGAAATTATCGTAGGATTGAAATCTCCCCACATAAGCTTAAAAGTTGTTTTTTCCAAGTGGGGGTAAGGAGAGTCGCCGAATTTATTTCCGAAGTCTCCTCTCTCCGTACCTAACCTCTTTAGGTGCCACTAGGCTATATTTCATTGATCCAGTTTCCGATTTTTCTTCCTAACCTCCTGTGGCGCCAGAAAAGTCAAGGAGAGAGAAGAAAATATCCTAAAAATAGATCCATGTGACCAAAAACCCTGTTACGAACGAAAAGAATTTAGAAATTGAGATAAGTGTGAACCATCCCTCTGAGGCACCACAAGGGCTGAAAGGCAAGGGGAACGTATTCAGTGACCCTTAGAACCATAATTTAAAGAAATAATAGTTTTTAGGCTCATATCGTAGTGCTTTAGGTGTGTGAGAAACCACAAATTTATATTATTCCCATAAGAAATTCAATTCCATTGAGATATGGGTTACTCTACACCAATTTTGCTCGAACGTTTTTTCTTTTTTAACATGCGAAATCAATCTAGGGGGTTGCTTCATACGAGAAAGTCAAAAACAAGAACCAACTTGATCTAAAATATCCTGTTGATACAAAAACTCGTTTTCTTTCTTTGACGATTCAACTTTTCTGTCGTTATTCCAGAATTTTTATTTTCTCTTTGTTGCTTTCAAAATTAATAGTACACGCAATATTTTCTAGTCGAAGGTTGAGAAGAGCTGCTGAATTCATCACAGTTTTTTTTTTTTTTTTTTTTTTGCATAAGCGAGGTTATTTTACGCCTTTATTACGAATTTAAAATTAATTTCATTCTAAAAACATCAGTGTTATCCGAACAATGATATGACCAAAGTGGTAAACTCATTTGACATTATTTCTTTTAAGAAATTGGATTGTATTGTATCGTTTTTCGAGGACATCTAGTCGCTTTCATTTTTGCGACTTCTCAGACAGAGGACTCATTTTTAATTTTCAAGTGTTCTGTGTGACTTAAAAGGTTAAGGGAAGGGAACAGAAACTCAAGACATGCTTTCATCGACCCTCCAAATCCCCATTTTAGAAACAATTTCCAGACACATATGAATAGGCTTCAGCTGTTGAAAGATCTCGGAGAATGCTAAAAATTAATGTTAATTTCTTTATACTTCACACAGTTTTTTTTTTTTTTTTTTTTTTTTTTTTCAATACATAAAACCGATTTGAGGAGTTGTCGCATTAAAAAAAGTCGAAAATGAACACCACCCTAATTTACCTGTGTACCTTTGTGTTTCCTATCAAACTTGTCACGTTCAAATTTTAAAGAGAAAAACATCAAAAGATTTCAAAGAAGCCATCTATAGCTAAATTATACTTATTTGTCACGTAAATTTCATTCTACGGAGTACCAACATAATTACATAACCCGGAAACTAATCAATGGCAAATAGAACTAATTTCCAGATTCCAACGAGAGCGTATTTACGGCGTTCCGTATATGCAATTCTATTATCACCGTTCGTATTATGCGGGCTGCATGTCGCTGTGAATGGAGGAACTGTCAACATAACGTTCCGTTTTCAATGTTATTATTTCTAGTATGGCTTATGGTTGAAAACCGCGAATTTTGTACGCGTAACAGCCGAGAAATGTATTACAAAAACATGAAATTCTACATGAGCTTACGATTGGTATTATTCCATCTGGCATGGTAGGCTCACAATAGTGGGAAAATGGGTTAAAGTTGGAGTTCAAGTTGTAGCTTGTCTAATGCGGTCAAAAATTGAAGAAATTTCGATAAAAATTAAATCTCTTTAGATTCCCAACAATGATCTCTTTTAATATGTCTACAGCTATTCGTAAAAAGTCGGAAACTGAAGGGGGAAGGGGTCTGAGCTGCTATCCTTTATACTGTATATTAAAGCGACTCTTCTGTGGATGCTGATGTTGAGATTCTGGAATCTCTTAGTTGCAGCGAAGAAATATTAATTTCACCCGGATCTGTTTTCCTAGACCTATTCTCATCAATGACTGAGACCAGGTATGGGTAAACAAGGGATGCTTTAGGCGCAGACGCCACTCCCAGAAGAACATATTGAAATCTGAAACGCTTCTTAAATGGTAACGTTCAAGTCTGTCAGACTTTTTTGAAGAATTTCAAAAAATCCCAAACGAATATGAACGAGTCTCGAAATCTGTAACTGAGTCTTCGAGCATCTTAGCGAGTTTAAGTAAATCTGGAAAAGTTTTACAAAGTTTCAAACATGTTTCTGAGTATTTTACAGGAATTCGGAAAGTTTTAAAGAGTCTTAAGGAAACACAATAATTCATGTCCTACTCTTGAACAGTCCTGACAAGTCTGGGAGAGTTTGAAAGAGTTTTTAGCAAGTCGGAAAGGAATTTCGAAGTGAACTTCAAAGAAGTGTGCAAGAGTCTTAAAGAACTTCTATTTGTTTTAAATACTTACAGAAAAATTCTTTTCAGTCTAAGCCCAGTCTTGAAGAATTGTGAAAAGTCATACACGAATCTTGAATAGTTAGTTGTAAGAAAGGGTCCTAGAAGGTCTCAAACAAATCTAAGACAGTATTGAATGATCCTTAAAGAGTTTTAGGCACTTTCAGAGAATCTTCTAAAGTCACTTAGAAGTCTTAAATAGCCGCATTATTATTTTATTTTATTATTTTACAGCCATGTTTTCGTGGCACTTTGCAGAATTACAATAGTATGTATAAACTCAATCCGCCTATTGACGGTCGTAGGCCTCCCCCACCTTTCTCCAACAGTCCCGTATCTTTGCATCTCTTCCCCACGCAATTCCTGCATATCGGCATATGTCCCCTTCCAATCTGATTTTTGGTCTACCCTCTCTTCTTTTATTTTCTCTTGGTTCCCACTCCATAACTGTTCTTTCCCGACGTTCCTCCCCTCCTCTTACGATATGTCCCTTAAATAGCAGTAAGAATATTAATAGGTTTGATCCTATGTCTCAAGATAACAATCAATCCTGGAAGAGTAATGGACAGCCACAAAAGAGTTTTGAACCTATTTAGTAAAGCCTTATGGACTATGGATAGTGTAAGAAATTTTACATGAGCACTGAAGATTTGATGCCCAATCTGAGCTAGTTCTGAGAATTGCTCCCTTTCTTCCAGTGAGGGAAAAGGTAGGATGGCACTTTAATGAACATTGAAAATTCCTCAAAAATCGTTTAATCGAGAATCCGGTGAGTTGAAAGAATTCAACGTTACACTTCGGAATGAATTTTCATTTTCATCGTCAGTAAGTTGTTAAATCGTTCAAAATCTAAGTACTTCTTTCTTATCTGCTTATGTGCTCATTTAATTAACACCAAAGGCGACAAAATGATCTAAGAATTCAGAAGAAGATGGCGGATTAAATTATTATTATTCTTACATATTTGTACATTTTAAATTGCCTCTTCTAGGATGTCTCTCCAGATCCGCCATTTGTGAAGACTTTCGACGTTCCTCTAACGTTGTTACGTGATATGGCATCTCCTTCGAAGATCGTGCCTTTTAGATGAGTCGCTCAGTGAGTTATCCAGCCAGCCGTACATTTCAAAATGTCATCTCAAAGTTTTCCGTGGAACTTGGAGTGCTTTTTGTGGTCCCGTTTCATATGTTACGTCAAACAACTAGACGACTATATAGAATTCCTCGAACTTTCCGCATTCGGAGGTAGGGTATAATAACGAATTCATAATTCATTGCATATAGACTCTAAACGTGCCAGTTTTCGTCATTTGGTGTGCCAACAAAAAATATTTGAACTCTGGATACTGAAAGACGAGGTCAGATTTCGAAAACCATCTCGACATTCCACTCAACAGCCCACGAATGGTCGGTTTAATAATCGCTACAAACGTCGGAATACCCGAATAAAAAACATACCCTTAAGTTAGGACTAAAATTAAGATAAGCGTTACGTTTGTATGCTAAATGCCACACTCTACGACCGCCAGTTGTTCCAGAAGACGCGTAAAAAGGATAAACTTTTATTGTACAACATTTACCGATGCCGGTTACGGTTAATCTCGACAAAAGACGAATTCGTTGTAATGATTCCAACGGCTCTCTTCGGCGTCGACGCCCGGTTTCAGGTCGGACGGCGAAATGGTGCCGGCTGTGCCGGAGGCGCAGCTGCTGGCCAAGTAAAATCCCTGGTCCTGCAGCATGTCGAACGCCTGTTCGATGGAGGAGTGTTTCAGGTAAAAACGAGCTGTGTAGCGGTCCGTCTCGCCGTGGTCCGGATCTCGGCTTTCATTTAACGTGGCGCCGAATACATCGCGACAGAGAGTGACTCGGCCGCAGACCAAGATGCGCGTGATTTTGCGAAATTTTACGTCGGACAAGACGTCCTTGCCGAAGGCAAAGCTACCGCGGTAGCCCACGGTGATGTAGCCGCGTTTTGGATCCGATTGCTGCAACAAAATTTACAAGTTTCGAGGTTAGTTTGGTGTCCGAAACAGTTTGCCGAACAAAATATCTGAATAATTAGATCTCTTCTTTCAGCTCCTACCTCCTTCAATGAAAGAATCTACTGACAAACTCAATTCCTTTTTCAATTCCTCCTTCTTCCTTTCCTTCATCTGTCAATTAAAGGCTCTGCTCATAAATTCGAAAAGTTTTTTTTGTCTTTAAATTAGAAGCATGATGCCGTTGAGATATACCTTCTTTTTGTGTTAGTACATCCATCTGAAAATACGACTGGCACAGACAGTGTAAATATGAAAGATCGGTCATCATTGAGATAACAATGAATATACCAATCTGGATTCTTCCCCGCTGGACGAGGTAGGCATGAGATCTTTAGTTAGAGAAAAGAGTCAGTCACTATTCAGCCTTTGAGGCGAATATGTGTACTCCGCCATTCTATGTAAAGTTCATGAAGGTTCAGGATCGTGGTCCAAGTGGTTCAATAAATTCGGTTGTATTTCACTGCGGTTGTGAACTAATAATTAATTCAGTATGAAAGTTGTGCTTTTCGAGCGGTTATATGTTTTGTGGTGACAACGATGAACGGTGATAATAAAAACGGGTATGTAACTAGAGTTTTGTTATTTTCGTAAAAGTGTTTGAAAAAGTTCAAATGTATTCCAGGATCAACAAGTACCTTTATAAATTTCAATCCTGACCGGTACTATAATTCGAAAGGGAACCAAGCCTATCCAGGAACTTTATTCTGTTTTATTATGCCAGAAAGGCTGCATGATGTGTGTAGGCAGGGCTGAAATAGCTTCATCCTCAACCATTCAAGTGATCAGTCTAAGTAGGTAATGTTATAGCCGAAATTTGAGTGGCTAAGCCGGAGACTTGCGGCTTCGACCCTTATCTGTGTTAGGTAACATGGCAAATTTAGATCTCGCAGATAACTGATGAAGTAATGACGTGCTGTTGCTGTTTCTCTATTGGAATGCTCCACACGAGTCCAATATATCGGGGCTTTGACTCACGTCTCCCACCACCGTTTGATCGTATGCCTCCGGAGTTCCAAGCGGTGGCTCCTGCTCTGGCTCCGGATCCCTGTCTTAAAGTGAAATGGTTATAAATATAGGACGTTTAACAAGCTTCCCCTGAGATTTGTCAATCAGGGGAGTAGGAGTGGAGTTGAAGGGGCGTTCATACATCTCAGTCTTGTAAAGAACTTCATTTCCGCCGAAAATGTCTCCTCCACAAGGAGAAATGCGTATACGGTTCACATATTTTGAAATGATTATGTCTTATCAGCCGGAGTTTTCCTGGGGAAGGAGGAATCTCGTTTTTAATGAAAAAATATTTAGATTAATGTGTCCTTTATTTTGCAATTTTTCTCGAATCCTTGATTTTCGCACGTCAATAGATGCCAAAAAAATAGAAAAGCTTCCTACTAAAATTCCAGGTTCATTAGATCAGAGGAAAGCGTGTTACAAGTCCCTGCGTTTTATATAGAAAATAACATGGCATTCTGACTTTTCTAGCTAAGTTTTAAGCGTGTAGGCTAATAACTATAAAAATATTCGCATACGAGTTTTTATACTCTGAATATAAAATTGTTTAATTTCACAATTTGAAACCATGACCCCTAGAAAACTTTAAAATGGGGGAGAGGTGAATTTAAAAATGAAATTCGAGATGACTGGATGTAAGAGGGCTGAAAAATGAAACTGTAGTGATCTCTAAAAACCAATAAACGAATTACCATATCGAAAAAACGACTAATAATTTGTTTCAAACTCCTTTTGATGTGACTTCGGAGAATTGGATGTTAAAACTGCTGCCATTTGGAATCGAATTTAACGACCTCGAAATTCTACAAATCGAATACAATCTCGAAGAAACGACTCTCGATAGACCTCAGTCTCCATTGGTGGTACTCAAGTGGACGGATCTAAAGACTAATTTCAGAATTAAATTTAGCGACCTGAAAAACCTACAAATCGACTTTCACCTCGAATTTTATTCTTCAAACCTCCTTTCCCTATTTTGAGGCTTCATTCAAAAATTATTGACTCAAATTTCTGAAGGTAAACAATTTGATGTTCAAAGTGTAATCAAACCGTTATCTAAAACTTGTATGCGAATATTCTAGTGTTACTACAGGCTGAGAGGAAAAAAGTTTAAAAAGTCAAAACTCCATGTTACTTTCCAAAATAAAAATGTCATGAAATATATGACACAAGTTTCTTTCATTTAATGCCCTGAAATTTTAAGGGGCCTGTCTATTTTTCGATACCCACCGGCGAGCGAAAATCAAGGATCTTAGAAACTGATTCTAAAATATTTTTTGCAGAATATTGTTGAGAATCCACCCCGTAATCCTCATCCAGTTTGAAAAATGTGTAATGATGACCTAAATGTCCCACGAGGTGATTTTTGGCAAAACATTCGAGATGCATCGCATGTATGAGAAAATCTTCTAAGCAAAACTGGTTCGGTGGGAAGTTGTGTACGAGTGTAATGGTTATAAATTTTCCCCACTTCTCACGTGCAACGATGAGTGAAATTCTTCTATTCGCCCAATATTTCTTGTATCATGAAATATGTAGGAAATATTTTTGATAATGAAAATTTTGGTGACTGATTATTTTTAACGACTGAAACCGCCTATATTCTAACCTACATTACTTTAATATCAAACCTCCTTTCCGTAAATAAAATTTCCAAATGTATTTATTGTTACTCTGCGGGTTCGAATGAAAATTCACACCCGAATTCGTTAAATAGTTATCTTTAGTTTATTCAAAACGACTCACCACATTTGCGATCCAGCTTCGATCTTATGCCCAAAAATCCGAAGTGTATCCGTGAAATGAGTAAAATTGATTTGACTTGAAATTTTGGGCAGTAATTTTCGAAATAGGGATTCTGTGCATTGCTGATATTGAATTCTACACAGATTTTCGTTCCACTTCTGATCGGAGTTTCAAAATCTAAATTTTGTACTTGAAAAGAGTAAAATGGATCCAAATCGGAGCAGAAATCACGAAATTGAGTAAGTATCCGGAATCAGGGATCTAGAATCTCGTATTCGATACGTCGATAAAATATTTGAACCGAATCAATTTTGCCCATTTCAGGGACGAATTTCGAAGTTTTGGGACAAATCTGAAGTTATATATGTTACAGTGAAAGTCGATAATTCAAGAAATGTCGACAATAACTAGTGATTGTCGACATGAACATTGCCTAGGTATTGTGTACATTACCTAGTGATTATCGAAAATCGCTAGCAGCTTGTAGTGAAAGTTGATAACTATTAGACAATATCAGATTTTCCAGGTTTCAATGCACTGTAGTATCATAAAAACAAATCTCACATTTCTGATGCGTCATTTCTTATTCGTAAAATTGCTTAAAAAATTATTGGTATTTCTTCTTCTTTTTTGTGCGACACTTTAGCAGTGACATGACGAAGAATCTTGTGAATTTTATGAGAAATTTTCAGCTTTTCTAACTTGTTCATAACAAAGGATGGCCAAAAATGTATTAGCACTGTATCCATCTTTGGACAGGTTGCTGGCCAAAGACGGTGAAATAATTAACAGAGTAAAAACCAATTTTTTAAAATCAAAATCCGTTACTAATACTATGGATGATTAGAAAAATACATTGCCTAGTGCAATTACCGCCTGGAAGTGTTCGTATGACAATTTTTCCAATTGATGGATTCTTAAGAGTTTTGATTAGAAATCACTGAAGTTTTGAAGTCCGCCACAGATCAATCTTTTTAAAAAGAATAATGGATGACGTAAACTTGAAAGTACAACACACCATACACACGGCAGTTTTCACTGATTTCATAGTGCAAAAATCACATTACCAGTGTTATCCAGTCCTTATTTGCTAGCAAATTTATGAGAAACCTGGCCAAAATGGTACCCTGCCCAAAAGTGGATGCTTTACCCTGTACAAATAATCGATAAGTTAATGGACACAATACCTAGGTAATGTTCAATATTTAAAGTATCAACTTTAAGTGAAACAGTCCGTCAATGTCGATAATCACTAGTTATTGTCGACATTCCCTGAATTATCGACTTTCACTGTGACATACATACATAATCTGATAAGATATTCGAAATTAGAGACTGACAAAACACCAATATTTACATTCGCGTAGGTTGTTCGATACATTCCCGTCTTGAACTCGGAAGATAGCGATACGTTTAACTTCCCCCGCTCCCCACCCCCGCTCCCATCATGGGAACTGAAATCCTTGTCACTAGAAGATTCCCATTTATCCTGCATCAATTTAATGTCCCATACAAACAAAGATGGTAATAAAACTGAAGGGCACTTCGTGACGTAACAAGACATAAGCCATATTAGTTGGTTAGGTCATTACGTCTTAGCTGCTGATATTATATTTGTGTAATGTCTCATCTATTGGAGTTTTTATTTTCCGGGGGAGGAGGAGATAGAGGCTCGATTCTTATATAAATAAATATCATTAAACAAATAAAGTTTAACTCTAGAAATTGTGCACTTTTGAAGAAATCTTTAATTCCAATCTTCCAGTGTGGCTGGCATTAGAAGGGATTCACGCAAAAACTGATTTTTTAGACAAGGTATTCTATTTACAAGTTTTCGTATCGCCGGATCCAATTTTACGACTAATTTTCGGATCTAATCCCTTGGAGTGGCATCAGAGGAGATCGACTGCATTCACGATTCCTCAGTATTTGTTTGCTTTGTCTCTTCTGTTTCTTGTCTTTCTACTACTGTTTGAAAATATTGAAAATCAGGCACATGTGCAAAGACTACATACGTTCTCCGCTGGGAAGAAGCAAACAGGTAAAAGAGAACGACGATTCTATGGTGAAAACTTTTAACCAAATTCGAAGAACAAACCCGAAGTTCTGACATTCGTGTAAGTTTAGATAAGTTATACTGTACATGGGGAAAACTTATATTAAATTTAACACAAAATACGAATTCACGTTCTCTCGCTTTCATCCTAGTCTAAGCTTTCTCGAAAAATAAATACAATTCAGCCTCGCAGAATCCTTCGCTCTCGCTGTAAAGTGTGTAGAGATTTTGTCCTTTTATAAATTCGTTGCTGGTAAACTGGTACAATATCGTTTCGAGATGTCTCGTTACCAACTTTTCCATCAGAGTCTTCTCGCATGTGAGAATGTTGACACGCGTTCTAGTTTTCCCCGTATTTCTGAAGGTTGACTAGTGAACCGCAAAGACGAACGAAAAGCCAGCGTCTAAATTAAAACCGCGTTTTTTCTCTCATACGGTGGCACGTATCAAGGTGACATTCAAAGGAAATCAATAATCTTAAAATAGCCGAATTCCCAGCATTCTAAAATATACGATTTTTCTCCTTTCTCCAGGATATGTGAAAAAATCTTTTGAACGGTCTCATCTTTCTCAATGGTTAAGTAACTGCACGAATGTTACGACTGATGGCTTTCATAGGAACGTGGAGTTCGATATGACAATTCTGAAAAGCATAAGGATCGATATTATGAGTAGCGATTGAAACAGGTGATTTTTGAGTTTCTTATTTCGAGTATGTTATCAGATATTGCACCCAACCTCATTTGAACTTGAAAAAACTTATATTTCAAACTTCAAATTTAAATTTTAGTGTCCAAAACGGAACCAGATCAAAAATTTCATGTACTTTAGAATCAGCGACTTCAGAGATACGTATCTCCATGAGGGCTAATTTCCAGTTTCTTCAATTTTCCTCAATTTCCGGGTTAGTTGGGTTTCCTAAGTCACTTTCTCCATTTCAGGAACTTTCTCCCCTGCTCTTGAACCTTGAGGCTCCCTAGGAGGATAATCTCCAATAACTCCTATGTCCTTGATTTCCAAGTTATTTGCGTCGATAGTAGGGGTTTTCTGATCACTGAATTCGTTTTAGAGGTTCTTCTTCCATCTTTTCAACCCTTGAGGCTCCATAGTGGACTAATCTCAGATTACTCAAATGTCCCCAGTTTTTAAGTTCTTTACAGCGATAGTATATAAGATTTCTTAGATCACAGAATCCATTTCAGAAATTCTCTCTGCCCTCCCCTCAACCCTCGAGGCTCTACAGGAGGTTAGTTGTTAGTTACACCAATGCCCCAATATCCAAGGTTTTACATACCGATGTGAAGAACTTGATAATAATAATAATAACAGCACTGGGATGCTACTTAGTGATGCGGTTTCTTACGTGGGCCCGCTATCCGTTTCCGCCTTCCCCGCCCATTTCTGAGCATATGCCTCCCAAAGAACTTGAACTTTAGGGAAAATCGAGTAAATTGAAATTAACCTCCTGTGGAACCTCAAGGAGAAAGAACCTTGACGTGGATTCAGTGACCCAAAAACCCAACTATGATGTCAATAAAGTCGGAAATTGATTAGCCACCGTGGAGCCTGAAGGTCGAAAAGAGGGGGAAATAATCCCTGAAATGAAATCTGTGACTCTCAAACTTCTATATGAAAAAGAAAATAATTTGTAGGCTCATATGGAGAAGCTTTTCCAATGACTGAAACTCAAATTTCGGTTAGAGAGGGGATTGTAAATAAAAAATTTGACTAGTGCAATATGGGCATCACTCCTCAGGAGGAGAAGGAGGAGGCCAAAATTTGCGTAAAATGCAATATGAGGACTGAAACATAGATTTTGAAAATTGCTGAAATCGATTCCGGTGTCCATTTGGGCGTGATTTCAAAGTTAAAATACTTGAGAGGAGGGATAGGGGCTCAAAATTGGAAATGGCTGATCCAGTAAGCCTTGCACCGCATTTGTTTCACTCTTCGTCCGTATTGTTTCTTGGCATGACAAGTTGGTGAGAACGAGTAATTTGTTTGGTTAGGTCGGAGTGTCGGCAGGTAGCGACATCCAACACGGATATTTCGGGGGTTCAAGTTTGGGCCTGATCAGATATTCTATGTAGTATTGTTGGAAAGTGTGTGTGCAACTCTCGTCAGAAGTGTCAAAGCACATGAATCATCATTCGAGATAATGAGGTTAGTGCAGGATGTTCGACGAGAGAGCACGTTTGACCTGCCAAAGGCTAAGTCTTGTACCGACCAACTGGTCTGGATAGATCCAAACTATATGTAAATGGCTCTCGTTGTATCGTCGTGTATTCAAGCGGGGGTAACACACAGATAACACAACCAGTGGTGGTGTGAAGTATGTGTGTGCGTTTGTGTGAGTGACTAACGTTAGCGTCTAACAAGTATTCGCAAGAAATAAAAAGGGTTATTTTCTCGAAATGAGTCGAATTTGCCATTGTACTCGTAATTTCTTTTTTGAAATATCGCTAATTTCTAGTAGAGAGAGGAAGAAAATTAAAAGTTTCAAGGTATTGGTATTAATGCTCATGGTGTGATCTGATATTTCGTTTATCAAGTTACTACGACCATTCAAAGGATAGAATTTCTACTTCGATATCGACAACGAAGCTGAATTGAAAATTTGAATAAACATTCGCAGTAAGCGATCAAAGAAATCTCTAGTTTATTCATTGCCTTTTCTTAAATTAAACATTTTTACGTTGACGGTGCCTCTCCTGACCCACTGATGGGTGCTCAATAAATTAGATTTTAGCACTTCCAGATTCAAAATCCTTCATGGCCTTGTATGTTGAACCGACAAGCGCGTTAAAACAATAAAATCATGGACCTATAAAATGAATAAGGAAGTTTTAAGGCTTAACAGGAATGGCCGACCTTCCCGTCTCGAATGTATATTTTTGTATAGATTTTCCTGTCTGCCTAGTTTCTGCGTAGCACGATGCGAGTGTCTAACAACCGTCGTTTGCCTCCTGCATTCCTGTACTTCCGATACGTGATCTTTTCTGAACCACGTTCTTCTTCTTATTTTTTTTTAAATTCTCATTACTCACTCTTTTTTTGCTCCCTTGGTTAGCCAGGCAAGACATCCATTTAGTTCAGTTACAGTTTATGTTTAGCACTTGCAGCAAGATTTGCTTTAACTCTCGATCAATTAATACACCCTTTTTATTCACACTTTCGTTTTTTGATTTCGAATTACCTTGCTGCGGTCCGGACTAAACACTTCTCGTACAATTTCCAAAAAAATTCGCAGGGACAAATACAATGAAACTGATTTGAAAGACATTTTGAACAGCCAGGAAAAATAAGTGCAACTGTGATGCTTTGAGTCAAGAACCAGAGAGAGAGAAAGAAAGAGAGTAATGGGCCGCTCAAGGTTAAGGTAGTTGAGATTGCAACCGAATGCATTTACACTATTGTATATGTAGAATTTCCTTGCTAATGAGACATGTGACGTGCCCCTAAAGAATATTGTACCCCGATTTGCTCAAAATTTCAGTCACGTTACTAGTAGCCTATGTTCTCCATTCGCCTCAATTATGACGGCAACTGAGAAGAAGAAAATAAGCAATTTCTCACTAGCAGGGTTGAAAGAAAATGGGTGTCCAGCATATTTGTCCTGTCACGTACAGCTTCACGTAATAGAGCGCTTATTCTTGCAGTTTCATTTCTTAAACTGAGGGGGCAAAATGATATTATTGTAACAGCATCCTTGTATCAACGATGCCGTTGTCTAATAATGAAGGAAATAACGTGTCGTCTTCTTTTAACAATTTTTCCAAGTTTTCCAACTTTTGCTTTTTGATTGTTCTTACTCCAAGCCCCAATTTATTAAACGATATCATCGAGAAGCTCTTCAGTCATTCATTTAGGGTAACAGTTTTTTCAGAAAATTAAAACGGAATTACCGCGCCGCATAATTACGAAAAGATAAAGTCTACGGCTTGGCCAATAAAAAAGGCTCTTTCGCTTTAATAATTAGGCTCCGTATACTTGTACATGCCCGAAATAACGAAGTGGTTTCTGGTTTTAGCGTATGCGGGTGCGTCGCCCGAATTACGTATCCATTTACTCGACGAGTAATTTCATTTTGCAAAAAAATCATCGTCACGTATAAATTATACGAAAAAGGTGGAAAAAAGTCGCTTTTCTGCGGGTATAAGAAAATAAATCAGACAGCTCGTCTTGTGCCAGCTGGAGAATCGCTAAACAATGTTCTCGTTTCGATGGCACTAATTTTTAATTTAAAAACTAAACGTGCAGTTCGTTTTGAGACTGACAGAGCGAGCGACGAAATCCAACGAACTTTTTATTTTCTAACCGAGTTTATTTACCTATTGTACACTTTTTTTCTTCTTCTTCTGCGTGTAATTTCTGCGCCCGTTTTAACGTTCTCGCGGTATTTTCTCGCGCGGATTTGTTCGGGCAATATTTGTTTTACGACGGGAAACTGTTGCTGGGGAAAACACTCTTTTTCATTCGCGTAATAGCATTATGGTACTCATTTTTCCGGTACGCTCCAAACATGAGGCTCCCCATTAGTTTTTATGTATTTTTTTAACGTTTGCCGCCGCCCGCATATCCGTTAATTGAAACACCGGTTTTTGTTTCAATCCGAAACAATGCATTCGATAACAATGAAGTTTCACGTTATAAACGCGAATAACGAACAGAGTATTTAGCTTGCTGCAGATGGTATTCTCTCATGTCTTAATATCTCCGCTATTAGAGCACACTGCTTGCATTCCGGAAATCGGGCTCATTCGCATTCCACTCTGCGCGTAAATTAGTATACCTAGCTTATAAAACTATGTATTTTACGTACACTGGAAACGTGATTCTCCTTCTCGTCTTCTACACACCCCTAAATAGTTGGAAACTGGGGCATCGAAAATTAAAACTTATCGAAGTAAAGTTCTATAGTGTTATCGCAACGAGTCATTGACGCAGGAGCCGGGGGCAACTACCCCAGGCATGAAGCTGGAGAGGCAGCGGTATCATTTTGTCCTCGGCCTTCACTTTCAACGAAGGAAATTATAAAAATGAGAGCCCACACAAAACGGTAAATGACCGAGCAAATACGCTGGACGCCCATTTTCCTTATTTTTTTATTTTCTGAAAAAAAAAACTCCACTTGCCATTAGAAATATGATGAGTGGTTGGCAAAAGAGTACTAGTTACATGACTGCGAGGAAACGCGGATTAAAATGACTTCAAAAATAGCTGTCACGAAATGAGAAAACCAATTTTGAACGTATTAGGCGCCAGAATTATTAGGTAATTTTAGCCTTTTTATGGAGCCGTGTAAAGCCGTAGGAATAGAAATTGAAAAAAAAAAAAAAACCCACAAACATGAATTCAATAATTCTTAAGCTTTCCATTAGAAAACAGAGAATGTAACGCAAGACTCACAATTTCTACGCTATACCCCATTTCTATTTCAACCCCTGTATGACATGTGCTCCCACCTAAATTTTTCTCAGACTTCGGGAAACATGTATATTCATTAGCAGTGATCTAAGGAACGAGCGTAGTACAGTGTTTCAAAAGAAACATTGGTGACCCACTGGGGGGGAAAAAAATCCACCATGTATAAAAACTGAAAGAACTCCTTTATTTTGGCAAAGTTATGTTACATTTTCTCAACTAATGTTTAAAATTTTGCCTATTGGCGGCCAGACAGGCGCGAGCATGTCTGATATAACTCTCTTCCGCAAGCTTTGTCACGCACACAACGATCATACAGGTTACGGCTACACGACAGCACAGCTTTGTAGGAGTAGGGCTCTATAGTTTCACCTGGGTATACTAAGCCACCATTTTGGTTCATACTGCGCCCGTCGATGCCGAATTGACTACGCGTTACGCTCCGCATAGTCGGATTCGGCATCCACGGGCGCAGTATGAACCAAAATGGCGGCTTAGTATACCCAGGGGAAACTATAGAGCCCTAGTAGGAGAAGGCCAAGGGTTGCCATTGTGGCATTTGCAGTGCTGCCAACCTTCTTTGTTTTCCCTACCGCATGTTTTGCGTTTTCACTAACGTTTCTTTTGAAACACCCTGTATAATAAAATAGTACTATGCAGAAAACTAGACCCAACACTAACTGCCACAAATCCTGAAGAAATGACACTGAGAATAAAAAGACGATACCGTAAATTGACACTATTTTACACATTTTCCTAGTTTTTTAGGGTGTTTGCCGCGCGGAGCGCTGCAAGCAAACACCCTATTGCAATTGCTTTTTCATTTTTCTTTAAATACGAGTGAATTGTTGACAGCTCATAGTTCAGTTTTAGCTCAGTTGCGTTTAGATCGTTAGATCGGTCTTAAGGCGGAGGCGTGTGGTTCGATTCGTATTTTAGTTATGCGATTCCGTTCTACAAAAGGAACTATTTCCTCAAAGAAAGTGAAGACATTAACTGGATTTAGAAGAGGTAAGTGTATTGTTTGTTTGTATGAAATGGGTTCTCAGTTGAATTAGCGTGTATAATGTATTTGAATTTTTGAATCGAACCAAGTACAAGCAACATTCTGTGGTACTCTTATTTGGAAATTTTCCGAGGAATAATGCGATGTGAGTTATGTCTCATAAATATGTTGGCAGTATTAAGTAATTGGTAATTTTGGTATTCTGTTTCAGAGGTCTTTCACGAATATTTCGTTTTTCGTTTGACTATTTACTTTCTCTTTCATTATCAGTCAGGATCGAGGAATCATCCAAAACCATCGACATGCCTTCAACCACGAATTTGAACTTCTATTATAACCGTGTAGTGGAATTGATGAAAAACGTGAATAAATAATTGGCAGATCACGTTTTATTTTGGAAATGACAGATTATTTTTCTCGCATCAACAGTTCATGAATTCACAGGAATGGAGCATAGAGCTAATGTCTTTTTGTCTTATAAACATTGTAATGAGGAGTGAGAACACATTAATGTGCGTTTTCTGAAGTGAGAACACAACTTTATTTGAATGGAAGTAAAATTCCTCGTTTATTTGAATCGAAACAAAATTCCGGTCCCTCTGAATCGTTATCAGCAGTTGACAGTTCATATTCGTTGAAACTCCTGACTTTTAAAACTCCTTGGATTTATGTCCTTTGAATTTATTTTTTGTCTTGTAAAGAAAGAGTGTTTGATTTCTGCTTGCCACTTGGAATGAATTAAACGGAAAATGGAAATGTATTCTAGTTTTCTAGTATGTTCTGTGTTGATCAAAGTCTGCCGGGTGATTGCAGTTTGCAGCTTCACAGTTCGAAGCCTTGAACTTCCATGATGTGCGTGTAGTGTCCTGAGCTTTCATGTTCCCGGGTCCCGGGGGGGGGGGACGAAAAGAAGACTTCAGATTCTTAGAATCTTAGAGCATCATTCGCTTATCAAAAAATACCTATTCTACACTGGCGCTTCTACAATTTGCATAGTCCCAATGGCAAACACCCTGTTACTACCTCGCGATCCGCGAGGTCGCTTGTTTTTTCTTTCTTTTTTTCTGCTGGGGTAAATGGACGAATGTTATTGAAAGCTATCAATAGTGGTATCATTGGAAATTGGAAAGCAGTGATGTTAGACAAAACGATTTTTTGTCATTTTGTCAGACAAGCATTTCAATTTTTTTTTTGTTATATCATGAGTTCTGTCATGTTCGGAGTTTTGTCATTTTGTTTCTTCATAGTTTTGTTATGTCATGACAAAATTATTTTGTCATTTTGTCATAATGCCAATACCTATCAATATTCATTCGTCATATTGTTACATCTCTGAGACTGTTGATTCGTATTCCCAATTACCTTCACTGTTATGCCGCATTTCTTTCCTTCTTCAGTTGATATACTACAAGTTGACAAATTGGTGCTTCATCTGTAATTTGTAAATGAAATACTGGTGATGGGTTGAGGGGCATTCCATACTTGATTCTGGCGGATTCCATTTCTTTTCGACTTCTAATTTCTAGTTCTAAGCCAGACTGCTAACTGCTGAAGCTCCAGTCTAACATTTCCCAACTTTTAACTTTTTCACTTCAGTGTTTTGATGAACAAGGATAATTGAGATTGGAGAACTTCCCTTTGATACTACTGCAAACCAGACAGGAAAAGACAAACTTACAATATTACAGGTTCCAAAGAGGAAAGATAGTATTCCATCATTCGGGGGAAAAAATCGCAAATTCCGCCAAAATCAAAAGTGAAATGAGAGCTAGGCCAAATACACTTTTTTCGGCTCGAAAATACCAAACCTGATCAAGTAAACATCCAAGAACACAATGAGACCACAATTAATGTTCCCTCTTTTCTAGATTGTACAATTTTCCTTGCTAACGCAGTAAAAACAGGTACTGTGTAACCTGAAGCCACCTTGCGATCTGTCCCTCAGGATATTTGAAGGACAGGAGCCACTGTAATGCCGAGTGGTCAGTCCGGAGAATAAATTTCTAGTTACACCGCAAATGTAAAGTGGCCCCGGTTTACAGTACTTTAAAAATAAAACTTCTAAAGATGGTCTGCAGAGTAGGTGGACTCTGGTTTGAGGCTGTGCTGTTATTTACCCGCGATTCAGAGAAAGAAGACATGGCTGAGTATTTAGGTCCTAACTACCTCCTGTACCACCAATATAAATTAAGAGAGAGGTTGGACGAATCCACGAGTACTTGTCCGCGATCTAGTATGTCACCAGACCAACGGTGGTGGTCTGCGCCTACCCTACACCCCCTTCAGAGCTGAGTTGTCCTGACGATCCGCTATCACTTCTCAGCGTACACTTGAGAGAGCTTCAAGACTGGGAGATTAGCAGAGGAAGCACGTCGTCACCTGAGTTTGGCTTTCCTAAACTTTGCATAATAGTCCCCCTCAGTATTAATTTCCGAGTACCGTCTGGTTCACGAGACAGTAGTGTTGATCGAACACTGACCTAATACATAATAAGTACTGACTAACGTAATTCGACGTAACCTATCGAAGACGAATACTTAATAAGTACCCACTAAGAGGTGATCACACTTACTCAAAGTTCTGCAATAATTGAAATGCGCTAAATCGCGATACGAAATATCGAAAAGAATACGAAAGACCGACGACGCACGGGAACACAAAAATCAGACTGACCATACAATTTTGTAACCTTCGCAGTTGTGGCGGAGATAAAGATGGTGTTTGTGTCGCTAAAGCATCCCTATCTTTCACACCCTCGAGGAATAAATACTATACCTTTGGATGGCCGAGTTCACAGCTTTATCAGGCGGTGTCGAGAGATGAATAGAATATGGATACGAAAAATCAGTTCTTACATGAGAAAAAAAAATCGAGTATTGGTAGAATAGAGATGATTTAATGTATGTTGAAAAAGCACAACTAATTAATTCATTCAATTTCATCTCGCAATTGCAACGAATATGAGAGAAAGAAATGATCTTCAAGTTCGGAGTAAGAAGGTTCAGTACGATTAGTGTTCGGATGCATTTACGGCGAATCCGATAGGCAATTTTAAGAACATCTGCGTTAGCTCAGTACAATTATTACGTAAGAAATGGGAGTTCGGAGAACAAGTTGTACTAAAGGTTTTTTACAGAACATTGTTGAAAAAAAAAATAGCCTAAACTAACTTACTAAATTTTTTTTAAGGGGCGGGCGGGGGGATAAAATCGATCAAAATTGGGTTTTCGTAAAAATATCAGAAACTATTAAATTTAGGAGGAATTGTTTCAAACAAGAAATATTCCTCACTCGATTCCCCACTGAAAAGATTCTTTATAGCTTTTTCATAACTGGCCTCGAAATGACCCAAACAGGGGATTGAAAATGACCCGATGTTTTACTATGCGTTAATACAGACCTTATAGACAAAAAGACATTGATTTCAACATCTCTTTGTTCTCACTGACTTCAGCAAACAGAAAGCATACAAATTGCTCATGGATCCGTTTCTGTATATTATTACCCACACATCACAGAAGTTTTTTCCTTACCTCCCAGTATATGTACTTGAATACCACCACACTTTGAAATTTGTATTTTCCTGCGTTTTTTCAATGTAAAAAAGTGAATGGTTCGATTACAATCTTTGAACCTTTCGTGAGCATACATCGTCATATTAAAATTAATACTGGCTGCGGGGATTTGAAGGTTAGAGAATTTGATTTCAATATTAGTTTGACTGAAACTTCAAAACTGAGGTACCTGGGAGGGTCGGGGTCTCAAAAATCTTCATGCAATGCAATATGCGTATCATTTCATAGGTTTCGAGGGTTGCTCAATTCATTTCTGGTAAAGATTTACCCCTAATTTAAAAACTGTGGTACCTGGAAGGAGGTGTGTGTTCAACATTTCTATATTGGGCATCGTTTGGTAGGTTTTCAAAATCACTGAACTCATTTTCGAACTTTATTTGATCGTAAAATGAAAAATGTGGCTTTCATGATATGGACGGGACATACTGCGAAAATAACAACCGCTGTCACAGGAATATCACTTTGAACGTATTCAAGATCACTGAACTTTTATTTAGCGTCAGTGCTGCACCAAAGTGAAAATTGTAACTTTCAGGGAAGAGGAAATGGTTAATAATCATAATTTTTATAATATGCAGTATGGGTATGATTCTCCATCGTACGTTAGTATTATTTCGACCTCCGCACGAATTTTATGACACTTACAGCGAGAAATCATCATACGCGTACATCTTAAATAGTTCACTGTGAATAACTCGGAAGAGGTGCAACACAATAGACCGAACTTTTGTCATAAAAGAATCACGCATACCTAGTACAGTACTCAAATAGGTAAATACGTATAAAGTACAATTTCGAACTCCAGCTGTCTCACAGGTATCACAATTTTCAAATTAGGGATATATCGTTATCAGAAATTGATTCAGAAACCCTGAAAACAAATGAAACGGAGATTGGAGCTCACCTATTATACTCTCTGGGTTCAGAGTTTGGGAACAAGAGTGGGTTAAAATCGGAGTTTCGCCTATGACTAGCCTATTATGGCCTGAAACAGAAAATTATAAGAACTAAAATCGACTCCCCTTCGATTCTCTGTAGAAGAGCTCACGTACAAATTTTTTGTATCAATCCCAAATACGAGTATTCCAGAAAGAAGGAGTCCAAAAAAACCTGTATATTGTCACTGACTTTATATCCCTATTTACCCATCCCTAGGAATTTTTTTCTTCCCCGCTACCTCCACCCCTTAGATACCGCAAATGTAATTTGTTTTGGCTCTAGAAAAAATTTTGATAATTGAATTTTGTGAACTTTCATAAGGATAATGAATGAAATTCACATCCTAACCCTGCAGCTTTAAAAGTCACTGAATTCATGTTCGTTATCAATTTGATGTTAATTTTGAAATTGAGACACTGGGGCAATGAAAGGGGGAGGAAAAAAATTCAAGAAACTTAATATACACATCAAGTAAAATCTTCAAATTCGCTGAATTCAGTTTTGGTATGTATCATGCCCAAACTGAAAATTATAACACCGGTGCAGAGAGGGACGAGGGAAGATGAAATTTTTGACAAATACAGTATGCATATCAAGCAATAAGGTTTCAAGGTCCCTGAATTAATTTTCCGTAGTAGTTTGAGCCTAAGTTAAGAATTGTGGAATCGGTGGAGCAGGAACGACGACTTTTTTGAGAGATTTGACATGCATATTATATAGTAGGTTTTCGAGTTCGTTGCATTCACTTTTGGTATTAATATTACTCCACGTTGAAAATTGTTATACCAGGAGGAGGGAAGAGGAATTTAATGACCTTGAAAAACCAGTGCTGTTCTAATATGCTATCTCCCAGCCTTTTTTATGTTCTGATATGCTATCTACCAAATCGCGGGTAGGATGCCTGTTCTAATATGCGATCTACTATTCGCAGATAAACAATACAGGAAATTCAATATGTATAACAGTATGCGGTGTATGATCGTGGAGTCCTCGAGTATTTCGAGACTGTAATGCTGGCCCGCTACATTGTGGGGAAACCACTCGGCTAGGAGCATATAAGCCGCACTGGCTGTTTCCCAAAGTGGTCTAAGGAATCCTGAGAGTCAGTGGTTCAGGGTTTTATTCCCGGTAAGCAGGCGGCAGTGCATGCCGCGTCTGCATTGGAACTGTTACCGCAAACTGTCAGAGGTGATTCACCTTGCTGGACCTGTTTATCGGCAAAGGCATGCCAATATGTCTTTTGCAAGTTACTTACAGAAATATGTACCAAGCTTAACTATCAACGAAAAACAGTGTGTCTAGCTTCTTGCGCGATTTTTGTATCCTTAAGCCTTGTTTTGGCATATTAAGCCTTATGTATTCCCCCACCCCCTACTACTTGAGGATCATTATTCATCGATTTATTTTATTTTAGAGTTGTTCTCCTCAACAGAACTTGTATTTCTCAAAAATTTCATCTTCCCTTTCCTCCAGGCAGTGCACAGTTTTCAACTTGGGGTCAACTGATTTCTTGGAGGTTCGGGATTCCCGTTCTTACAGAACTCTCACGTAGGCAGCTGCGCTTGAAATTAGTTAAACGGAATTGATGGAACACCATGTTAGATGAATAATTTTGGATGTAACTGATAAAAATCTCTGCGAAATTAAGTAAATTTTACATCTATACGACATTTACGGTGCTAAAATTTGCGGGTAACCACTTCTATTTGAAAAAACGCTCGATATAGGTACTCGATGCATAACAACATGATGACAGAACCCTGACTTTTTCGATTACTATTTTCCTCCCGAATGAAGCAATAGCTATGTTTCTTTTACATGGATTTTGCATAATCTGGATTACGGATTGTGAAAATCCAACAAAATTCTGTTTTATTTACAAATCCGAAATCGGATTTTGAAAATCCACCTTGCCAGATTCTGAACAGTTTAATCCAGATTATGAAAATCTAAAATCTACTAGGGTAGTAGATTTTGAAAATGGATTGTGGATTCTTCTTATCACATAGAACTAACTTTACGAATTTTGTTGTTCGTTTTACTGGATTTTTATAGATGGATTCTGGTTTTTTGGATTTTACAACAGAAAATCCGTGCATAATCAACTTAAAATCTGTCATAATCCAGATTTTAGCTTCTGGCAAAATCCGTGTAAAAGAAACAAACTTAGTATACTATCGAGATTGATGAAGACTTATTATGGTGATAAAAATGACTATTAGACCAAGTGCACCACATTTATCAGTTCTACAGCAATTTTTATTCAAAAACGCGTAATTTTGCTGCCATTTTTACGTCTGAATAAAAATATCACTGTCGTAAAATTTTGATAGTAATTTAGCAAAATCCTTAACTATGGTCTGATGAAAGAAGAAAACCGAATACTAACAGAAATTCTTGAAGACAGTGGGTCAACCAAGAAAGCTAAAAGAGAACTATCGGCAGGGTCGCCAAGAGCCAAACCGGGCCGGGGGGGGGGGGAATCTGCGGGCCTATACTGAAATTATTTGCTCTTAAAAAGGCATATTGTCTATTTGATAATTATAATTTCTGTGACTCTGCGGACCCCCTCAAAAAACCCGGGCCCGGGGGAAAGTACCCTTCCCCCTCTCTCGGCGGCCCTGACTATCGGACTTGATGTCTGCTACCGGCACTTTCTAATAAGGAAGGAAGAAAGTTGTGGAGCGATCAGGAATAGTAAAGGTAGCTACCAATTACTATGCAGATTTATATGATAAGAAGGGGGACGAAGGCAACTTCAGGACACCAGAGTTTAGAAACAACGAAGACACTCCTCCCTTTCTGGAGAGTGAGATTAGATATGTGTGTGCTGGACTGAAAGAGGAAAGGTCAGTGGAGCCATACGGGATTAAAAACAAACACCTGAAGATATTCTTATAGATGAGTGGACTACCCCGCTCACAAAGATATCCAATTTGATCCTTCAAACAGAGGAAATTCCGGAGCAACGGGGGCTATCAGAAATAGTTCTGCTATTCAAAAACGAGACAGAAAGGATATAAGCAATTACAGACCGATTAGTCTCACGTCAAATGTGTTGAAGGTTTTCGCAAAAGTTTTGAAAAATAGATTTATAATCAACTAGACAGTTGCCAAAGTCAGGAGCAGGCGGGTTTCCGGAAAGGAAGATCCACAATTGATCAGATCTTTGTGATCAGCCAGCTGATCGAAAAATGCAACGAATTCAATATACCCCTTTTCATAGCTTTAGTCGAATTTCAAAAAGCTTTTGATTCTGTACACCTCAACTACCTCTGGAACGCTCTAAAACAACACGGAATTCATGCCAAATATATAAAAATTTTGATGAAAATCTACGAAATGGCTGAAGGAAGAGTAAAATTGGATAAAGTGGGAGCAAAATTAAAAATTAAAAATAGGGTGAGAGAGGGTGACCTTCTTCCCCCAGATTTATTCAGTTGTACTTTAGAGACTGTATTTAGTAAGTCAAACTGTGGAGAGGGGTAGGGGTGGACGGAAAAAAACTTAATAACCTGCGATTCGCGGACGATGTATCCCTCATTGCTAGGAATAGGGAAGAACTCGAACAGATGGCGGAAGAACTTAGAACAGCGGGTTTTGAAACAGGGTTGGTAATCAACACCAAAAAAACTGTCTTACTGACCAACTGTCCAGAAAAAACGAAAATTGTTACAGGTGGAACGGAAACTAATAAGAGTGAGGAAGCCATATATCTAGGACAGTTAATATCATTTTCGGACAGGCTAGAAAAAGAACTTAAAAGAAGGAAATTTGGAGCGTGGGCAAGTTACTGGAGGCTAAAGAAGATCTTCAAAGGCAAGTTCGATATGTCAATGAAGAAAAATTTTTTTGAGAGCAACGTTCAACCGGTATTAACATACGGTGCTCAAACCTGGGCCCCCACTGACCGACAGCTAGCAGGGCTGGCCAAAACACAGATATCGATGGAGCGATCCATGATTGGAGTGAAAAAGAAAGACAGGGTACGAAACGCAACGGTCAGAAGTAAAAAACGGACAGTGGACTGTAGGTTCAAAGCCAAAAACCTGAAATGTGACCACGCAGGACACGTGACCAGGAGAAAGGAGGGTAGGTGAGAAGGAAGGGTACTCGTATGGCATCCAAGGGATAAAGAAAGGAAAGTAGGGAGGCCAAAAAGAAGGTGGGAGGACGAAATAATCCAACCAGCTGGGATAGCCGGGATGAGGGATGCTAGACACAGGGAGCGCTGGAAACGGGTAGAAGAGACCTATGCCAAAGGCTGGGCGTACGATGGGAGCTAGGGGGGTATTGGGGGATAGTAAAGCATGACATACTTTTTATACTTTTCTTTGTTCTTTCTTTACGGTAAACTGTCAAAATGTCTCTAAACAATGTACTAGCCCAATCGTAATAAAGGTTACTTATTATTATTAACTATGGTCCGTGAAAAAAAACTATTGTGTCAAGAATGAAATTAAAATTGCACACCTTCAATAAATTGAAAAAAAAAATTGTATTGTTTTCACTTATCGAGTATGATTTTTCGTGTTTATACCTTCGCAGCAAGTGCTCGAGCATGTTTGTAGCTTAATTCGTTGACGAGATGCAGCAAAAATACGATCTTGTACTTCGAAAATACCCCTTTTTGAAAGATCCCAAGACTTTGAGAGGGATGAGGCTTTTGAAAAAACGGTTACAGAGGTATACCGCTGGAATGCTCGCCTTGCCTGCCAGTTTGGTCGACATCAAAGAGGTCGACAGCAGCAGAAGCCGTTCGAAGTGGCATGGATTCGTGTATAGAAAGCGGAGTCGTCGATGAAATACTGCGAATTAGCTTAATAAACCCGAACTGCGACGTTTTCCCTATGTTTGTTTAATGGCAAAGGAGAAGTTGGCTGAGCGACATGCTGGTAATCAGATTGAATCGAGTCGTATTTGTCTTCGACACGTTGAAGACGACGAAGTCGTGCTCGTCTTCTCCATCACTCGTCCTCGTCGTCGCAGCGCGGCGGCGAACCGACCTAGCGTGCAATCCCGGCCGCCCGTTGATAAACGGAAACCGATAAAGTTTCCGTCGGAAGTTTGGTTTCTGACCTTTAATCTGGGCCGCAATTTATCTTTCGTCTCGCCTGCCCGTTTCATCGGTTTGTTTACGCCTTTATCTTCACTCGTTCGCCTCAACCCAAATAATCTCGCGTTCGGTTGAACTTGCCTTTTTCGCTCCAGTTCGCTTCGGGTAATTCGTATTTTCGCGCGCGACCACCGCCGTACATCGAAGCCGGGGCGATAGTGGATAGTGGCCGCGAAAATTATTAAATCAGCGGCAACAGAATGCCGGATAAATAATAGGCCTGGCTTTTGAACATAAATCACGAATACGTGCGTCGCCGCCGGAGTCGCAATCGGTGGCCGGGCACCGGAACTGTTGAATGTTTTTTCTCGGCGCATTTGCGCTCGTTTCATTTAAAATTCGCCGTAATATACCTTCGAGTAATCATTTCTGAATATGCGGTTAGGTGCTTCAATGGCAGCCACTTCAGCTTTTCGAGAAGTTAAAGTTGATTAACCGAGGGTACGAAAATAGGCTCGCGGCCGTGTCGTGGAACGCGCCAACCAACCCTCGCTGTGTCGCGCGGTCATCCAGTCATTCTTATGTTTTTATTTGCTCGAGTGCCAGGACACTATACGTAAGTTTTAAGTGGACCAAAGGGATTCTACATTACTACGAGTTAAATAAACGCGCCCGTGTAGAAACTGTATCCGGTTTCCGAGTCACTGGGTTAGTCCAGTCGAATAAACATGGCGAGCGAGACGAGTAACCAGCAGCAAATCCGAGCGGAAATCATCATAATTCGGGTTATCCAATGCCTTCGGGAACGGTCGCGTGATTATTTGCGGTTTTTTAGTGTAAACTAGATGTTTTACGAATAATTTTCCCTTTCCGCCGTTTGTTTTTTATTTTTATTTTAACAAGTGTTGGATCAACCCAGACCAGCAAACGATTTTCAAATGGTAAAAGCTATTTCTTTCTCATACACCGTTCCCCTCTCGGAGCGAAAATTTAACATACGAGTAACACTAGACAACAAATTGAGATTTTTTGGAAACCACATAAAGGAAAATCGAAAAGCATTTATTTAGTACGACATTATAGTTATTATCCTTAATACTTAATTAAGATTTATTACAGAAATCAGTCGTCGTACTAGCCCTGTTGTTGGGAGAACGCCTTCCTCAACCTCGCCCATTCGGTCCGGTTAGCGGCTATTTTGTGGAATAAGTGGTGTTTCAACATTTTCCATTTGTAAGATGGGCCAATTCACTTTTTCTGCTTCTGTAGTCCAAAGCGCTTTCGGCTCTTATGCCATCACCAGTGGATTACCCTAAATAAGACTTGTCTCTTGTGGTCCTGTAATCCTAGTCGAGAGTAGTACCGTATGGTGAACCAGTTTAGTCGCATGCTCCTATTGGTTGTCTGTGATTATGCTGCCTGTTCAATAGTGAGTGTTATTAGTTGTGTGCTCCTATTGGTTGTCTGTGATTGTGCAGTCTGTCCAATCTGTGGATGTTACCTATGTTATTAGTTGGAATAAGTTCTCGCTTTGGAAGTTAGTTGTTGTGTTTATTACCTTGTTTTGTTTTGTTTTTGTCTTTATTATTTCTAGTTGTTCTTTTAATTTTCTTTTTCTTGTGTTGTTTTGGATGAGTACGATTTTGTACTTTTCTGTCAATTTATCATTGTCACGTCCCTGGTTATTGCAGGGTTTTCCAAAAAGTGATTTGTCATCATTTAGCTTCTGTGATTTTTCATGTTCTTTAATTCTGTTTGCGTGCATTTTCTGCCCGTTTCTCCTATTTAGGTCATGCCACAGTGTTCACAGTCCAGTCTGCATACTCCGCTACTGTTTTTTCTGTCCTTTGTTTCTGTTTTGTCATTGCTTGTTTGTTTGATCCGAGGTGATCTGTTTTTGATTCCGAGTTTCATGTTGTATTGGTTAAAGATTTTTGGTATTTTGTATCTATGTGTTCCTGTGAATAGTATTCCTCCTGCGTATTTGTCTGTTTTTGTCTTTGCTTTTTGGTTGCGTTAGTTTGTTAATTATTCTGTCTACTGTTTGTGGTTGGCAGGCCCGTGCGCAGAAATTATAGAAGAGGGGGGAGGGGAGGGGTTGACCATATATTTCATGTTAGGTTCGGTTATAAAGGGCAGTGATCGCCATAAATTATTATATTATTTACATATCAACTAAGGTCATAGGGAGCCCCCTTGCACACGGGCCTGGTGGTTCGTATTTGTTGTTGATTGCTATTTGTTTGATTTTGTTGATTTCTATTGTTCTGAGGTTGTTGTCGTTTAGTATGTTGACTGCTTTGTGGCAGCAGTAGTGTAGTGCTGCCATTTTGTGTTTTTGATGGTGGAATGAGTCTTTGGGTATTATTGCGTCAGTATGGGTGGGTTTTCTGTAAATGTTGTAATTGTATCCTTTTAGCTTTTATTTGTATTGTAAGGTCAAGGTAGTTGATGGTCTTGTTGCCTTTTTCCATTGTGAACTTTATGTTGTTGTTGTTCATGCTATTTGTCTCCGTGAAGAACTGGTCTAGTTGTCTCTCTGTTCCTGTCTAGATGATGAATATGTCGTCTATGTATCTTGTCTATAGCTTTATGTTTTTCTTGTGTTTGCTGTTTTTTAGTAGGTCATTTTCAAAGTTATTCATGTATATTTCGGCTAGAATGGATGACAGTGGAGACCCCATTGCTAGGCTTTCTGTTTGTTCGTAATATTTGTTGTTAAACTGGCAGTAATTTTGGTAAATAACTTCATTTGTGATGTTTGCGTATGCAGTTCCTTCTATATTGTTTTTGTTAGTTCTTGTTTTGGTATGTTCTCGAACATGTTTGTTACCATCCACTGATACTAGTTTGTCGTTGGGGTCTGGTTGGCCGAGTGGATAGCGCGTTTGTCTGAGAATCCGGAGGTCCAGGGTTCGAGCCCACGAAGCATCTCGTCAGAATTTGACCTAGGCCGGTTTTTTGGCCAGAAGGGAAGAGGGCTAACAGAACCCTAACAGCCTCCCCGACGCCTCGGAAGTAATACCCGAAAGGGCGGATTCCAGGGCTCGGATTGAGAGCAAATTAGAAAGAGAGAGAAAAAAAAGGAGGAAAAAACTAGTTTGTCGTTGTTATTTAGTGTTATTTTGTCCAGTTTGTCTTCTGGTTGTATTGTGTTTTTTATATTGTAATCTGTTCTGAAGTTGTAGTGTTCTTTCATGAATTTGGCTATTGTTTTTGCGAGTTTCTAGCTTGGTGATTGTTGGCTGTAGAAGAATTGAATTGACCATCCTACAAATGGAATATTACCAAGTTCACTCACACTCCGAAATGGACACTAAGCTTTCAACATTTTGTTCAAGTCGTCTGACCACCTAGCCTTCTGCTCGCCCGATCTTCTCATTCCCCACATCCGCCAGAAAGTTACTTTTTCGCCCACCTACTATTGTTCAGTCTGCTTAGATGTCCTGCCCAGTCCCATTTTGTTCTCTTATAAAGTGAATTCTGTTTTTGTTTATCCAAAATTTTTCCCTAATTCTTTTCATTTTAATTTTATCCATACGTTTCAGACCTAACATAGCTCTTTTCATGGAATTCTGAGCAGACTGGAGTTTTCTTTCATTTAGGCTTGATAGGGTCTACGTTTGACATCCTTAAGGCATGGCTGGAAGGACACAGCTGTTAAAAATTTCTGATTTATACGTAATCGGGAGGTTATTTTTTAAGATCATTTTTAGGCTCCAATATTTGTTCCAATCTGTTGCTATACTACTATTGATTTCTTTCTCGTTTTGGTTTTGGAAAGATATTGTTTGGCCAAGGTAAATGATATTATCAACTATTTCTATTTCCCGGTTATTGATTTTGATTGTGCGGTGTTGTCCTGAATTTGTGAAGATTTTTGTTTTTGACATATTAATTTCCGAGCCCGTTAACTTGCTTTGAAAGCTGAGCTCAACTAGCATAATTCGGAAGTCGTTTCAGCTCTCTGTCACTAGCACTACGTCATCTGCAAATCTAAGATTGTTCAATATTTCTCCGCTAATTTTTATTTCTTTCGTATCCCAATTTAAGTTTCTAAAAATTTCGTCTAATGCGCAGTTGAACAGCAACGGGGAGACTGGATCGCCTTGCCTTACCCCCCTTTTGATAATAATATTTTTACCCTCCGTATCTGTGATGATTTTGGCTTGCAAGCCGTTATACATTTCCTGTATAACTTCTACTAACGTAGCCCCTACCCCGTGATTTAAGAGTACCCATAGCGTGAATTTTTATCAAGTAGGTCAAAAGCCTTAATGAAATTTACGAAGGCCAGGTGGACTGTTACTCCGTACTCAGATGCCTTCTGTACGATCATTTTGACAGTATGGAGATGATCGACGGTGGAGAAACCCCTCTTGAAACCTGCTTGACAGGGTGACTCTTGCCAATCTAAAATGCTTCTTAGACGAAAGTGCAGCATGCATGACAGAATCTTTGTCAGAATTGAAGATACGGTTTCCAAACTGCCCTTAGTCCAAAAATTATTTTTTGGGGAAATCGATAAAAACTGTGCTACACTGTACCAGTTCATTTAAAACTTCTGTAAATGGTACAACCGAGTAGCCTGAATCCTCTACCATACTACCAAAGACGCACAAAAATGAGAATATAGCCTATCTAGAATTATTGAAGGAAAAGTAATCGAAAGTCGTGGACAAAGGGCAGTTTGGCACTGGACGTAATACATGAAGGTCCCTTTCTTCCTGTCAGCTCACCGCTGCTCTTTGAATGCGCGTAATGACCATCGAACGAGGTATCGAGATTCTATAAAGCTACTTTTGTAGTGCTCGCATTGGCCACTAGGTAGCACTGAAAACCGCATTTCGATTTTTTTTGGACTAAGTGCAGTTTGGAAACCGTATCTTCAATTGGAATAAGGCTTATTGGTCTGCAGTTTCTAATGTCGTTTCTGCAACCTTTTTTTTTTTTTAATTAAAATGATGTTTGAAATTTTCCAGCTGACTGACATACATTTTGTTACCAAAATTTTGTTGTAAAATTTTGTCAGCATTTTTATTATACGTTCTCCTCTGAATTTAATGGGCTCATTTGTGATTCTGTCGTGACCTGCAGCCTTTCCCTCAGGTCCTCAGGTTCGGACGCTGAGGGGGGAATATCCAACCAGCAGAAACACAACCACAGCTGAGTTATCGAAACCAAAGACACTAAATAGAGAAACGATCGAACTAAAACGCAATGGAAAATAAGAAGGTAAACGGGGGAAAAGTTGGACTCCATTTCCCCATCACAGGTAGCCTCTGTTGGGAAGTATGGCCAAATAACCTCTGTACAGAAGCGTATAGAATCCGGAACAAAAGTTAAAAAGGAAAAAACTTTACAAAACTAAATAAAAACAAATTAAAATTATTATTTTACAACTGTAGAGGGTTAGTGGGTGAATATCGAATATATGAATTTGAAAGAGAGATAAATAAAATAAAATGGGATATTTTGGGCTCACTGAAATTGGAAAAAAATGAGAAAAATTAATTCAAACGAGAGGCGGCTGCTTCTTCTATTTTTTTAGAGAAACAGCAAGTCATAGAGGGGGAGAGGGGATTTCTATTCAGAAGGTGCCGGCTATCAAAGGAATTTCAGAAAGAATTTGCTGTATATGAAGTTGAAAATTGATGAAAAGACGAAAATAATGATAATTCAAATCCATGCACCAACGTTGGCACGGGATGGAGATGAAAGGGATAGACATTGCTGGACGAATTATAAACGAAAAGAAGGAATACTATACAATCGTAATGGGAGATTGGAACGCAAAGATGAGGGCTAGACATGGGAGAGAGGGAATAATAGGAGATTTTGGATTAGGTAAAAGGGAAGAAAACGGGATAAAATTATTAGAATTTGGGACTAAAAATAATTTAAAGATAGCCAATACCAGAGAAAAATGGACATGGATGTCTCCTAACAAAAACAATAAGAATGAAATAGATCACATCTTAGTCAACGACCTTTCAATAGTGCAAGACGTTGCCAGGTTGTCAGGTTTCCACTTTCTTCCAAGCCCAAAGAAGCCTACGATAGAGTATGCTAATCAATATCTATGTATACTGTAGCATACTCTGTTATTTGATTTTCGTATTACTGAGACACTCGTGATAGCATCCAACTTAGGTGCAAGATTATTTGTCGACAAAATTCCTTAAGTAATCCCCTCCATCTCCATCGCATCCCCCTGAGTCCGTTTACCTCCAAAACTTGGAGCAAGTTCTAGTTTAAGCACTGATTCTGAGCATTTCATCTTATTTTTGTTTCGACCCCGATTTGCCGCCTAATATGCAGATTTTACGCGTCAAATGGTTGAAAATATTTGACTTAGCTTGGGAAAATGGAATTAAGAATCAAAACAAGAATGTTCCGGGTCGCTAGTTCCAACTACCCCATTAACTTTTAATCCGCCTCTCATTTTATCCACATTGAAGAAGGGAAAAATCAACTTATTTTCGGCTTTCTAATATTGCTTAGCAATATTTTCCCCGGAAGGGCTGTCCAATATGAGTTTGCTACTCGTATATCTATGGCTCCTTCCCACGTGGCTTTTTCCTACACAGCTTTGCTACATGGCTCCTCCTCGAAATCTTATAGTTACACAATTTTCCGTTCTTTTGAGATTTAAAATACACCGATGGCAGAAAAAACTTCTTCAGTCTAATTTCAGCTCTTGATCTTCCCTTAGCAATAAATTACAATTCATCCTTGTCTCGGGAAAATAGAAAACTCTCTGTTTCATCAAACGTGAGCCCGTGCTAAAATGTGCAAGGAAAGCCACGTATTACCGATGAGACACCTTGGATTCGAACAAAAGGATAGCAAATCAGTTGTTCATAATTCGCGAAACGTGATCCGCTATTTCTGCCAATGCAGAGAATTGTTAAGCCTGTGGAAGAATTATACGCAGGAATCGAACACGTAACCATTCGAAGACATTCGAATTCTCGCGCACATCCATTGTTCTTGTTTCTCTTTCTCTTTAGAAATCCTATACCACATTCCAACGACAGTAAGCTTAACTTTTCGAATAGCATTTCGACGACGTAGCTTTATCATGGCTAATTAGAGTCTCGCAACAAATGAGAGCGAAGAACGGATTTGTAATTGTAAGCTTCGGGTAAAACGGATTGCGGTTAGTTACTGAGCTATCTATATAGTATATACGGATTAGAACTGGAGCGCGGAAAGTTTTACGGTTTGATTTCCACTTTAACAGTTAGATTTGAATCTTTCAACGGGGTCTACTAGGGTATTAATGAATCGACACGCTGGCAAAGTGAATTCTTCCGAAACTAAGTATCTGATTCGTTTGAGGAACCGAGAGAGCTCTAAATTGGCACGGAAGGAAATAAACTGCGCTCGAAAATTCTGTCGGCAAAGTAAGTTAGTGATCAGTATGTCTCAGTAATGAATTAAAGTGGCTGGGTTTGTTGATATCCCGTAATTGTGGGAGCGAGAAGCAGAGCCATAGCCAAAACTTTTTTTTAGTATTGGTATTAGGTGGGGAGTGAGAGCAAAAACATAAACTAAATTTAAAAAAAAACAAAAAAAAAACACTTAAAACAAAGAAAAGGTACAAGGCTGTCCAAAAGGTGAAAAAAATTGGCTGGATAGATTTAGAAAATGATCAGAAAGTGATTAAACTGAAGAAAATAGAGACTAAAAGTGACTTTTTAAACAACATTTACGGCTGATGTCCTGTAAAAAAAAACACCAAAAAAAAACACCTCCATTAGGTGGTAAAATGCATTTTCTTGCTCAAATTTATTAAAAATCCAGAAAATTTATATTCGCTCCACTTCAAAGATGGAAGTTCGTTCGATTAAAAGAACTGAACGGTATTAAAACCTTCCTTGGTAATTTGCTTGCTGACAACTTCTTAATTTTTTCCATCGATTTTAAATCTCGTCAACATGAAAATTAAAAATTTTAATTTCCCAATTTAAACGTTGGCTTTGGTATACCGAATGGGAGGCAGATCGGAAATTTTGCGAGTGTTCGAAATTGGCAAACTTATAACTGCGAAAGTTGGTCCAATTTTGAAGAATATAATCAACGTTTATTCATTATCAGTTCTTATACTAGACTTTGGTACCGATGCGATACCCGAAAGGGTAGTTTCCGGTGCCGGGGTGCGGTGTCTCAGGGGCCACTTTGGCATGCGTGCATCGCCATACGTCCCACCACACACCACTAGACTTTGAGATCCAAGAAATCCCGATGTGATACTCGATTCGGTTTTTCATATTTTAAGAAAATATTTTCCATTTTGGGTGTGAAAATCGAATTATGGAGTCCAAAATTGGCCGGGGTAAAGAATCTGATGAGATTGTCAGAATCAGTGACGCAAAACGCCCCTATTTAGATACTTCACTTGGGGAAATATTAAATAGCACGCGAAAAAAACATGTATGAACGCGAAGCAAAAGCCCAATAAAAAAGGGAAATTTAGTACCAATAGAGTGACAACAGACTGTCAAAATCCACCAGAAAAATGAATACCACCAATAGAGTGACAACCGATGACGAACCCAGTTCTGAATGGGTGATAACTGCGTGTCGAGTGACAACCAAGTGACAATTGTTTCCCTCCAGAGCTTCTGGAGAAAATTCGCGGTAGGTGACAACAGTGAGACGAAATCCCTCTAAACGGGAAAGGCACGCGGATACGACTGCAGCTCCTTGAAGTGCCACCAGCGGCAAAACGGCTGTAGGTGAGTTGCGGCCCGAGTACTCTATCAGTAAAAACGGGACCGGTGAATTCCGGCCCGAACTATTTTTGATGACGAGTGAATTTCGGCCCAATGATATCAGTATCGATGTTGGTGAGTTGCGGTCTATCATTTAAATATCCTATGTGCAGTGCAGCAGATACATATGTGGATGGGACCTTCAAGAGTTGTCCAGACCACTACACGCAACTTTTTAACTTTTTACTGTCCACGGTTCGAAGGATTGGATTTACGTGTCATTGGCTTGTTTGTTCGTTTGTTTGATAGCTGGCTTTTTGTTGTTGTTGTTGTTTTTTGCCCAACAAGTCTACAACTACGTACCATACTGCTTTTGAACACGTTATTTCTAAGTGTGCTTCTCTTGGTACTCGATGTTTTCCTTCGGAAGTTTTCATCATTTTTGAATCAGCCATCCATAAAGCGGTACAGGAGGTATGGCCTGCCGCTCAAATGAGAGGATGTCGATTTCATGTAGGCCAAAGTTGGTTGCGGAAAATTCAACAAATAGGTCTCACTCGAGTTTACAAGGCACAACCAAATACACCAGAAAGTTATTTTTTGAAAAACTACTTCGGCCTACCTTTTTTAAAACTGGAGATGTCATGGACTGTTTCACTAAAGACTTTATGCTGCTATTCTCGGCCGAGAACGAAAAGATTGTGCAGTTTACTGACTATATTTTCGAAACGTATATTTCTCCTGACGCAACATTTCCTCCCTGTATTTGGGCAGACTACTCCGCTAACTGCAGTCGAATCACCAATAGTTGCAAAAGTTTTCATTCTAAATTGAACAGCTCCTTCTACAAAGCACATCCTAATCTCAGTCAACCTCCTCGTGGTGTCTCCTGGGTCGCGCTAATGGACTGAGGAGTAGCTAGATACGGGTACGCAATTCGTACGTGACGTCGGGCCGGAATTCACTCGTTAGGGAAAAGGTACTGAGCCGCAATTCATACCAATTTTCACTGATAGGCCGCAACTCACCGACACCGTGCAAAACAAACCCCGTTGGGACAAAAACGGAAAAGCGGTCGTCCCGCGAAAGCCAAAAGAGCACTTTTGACTCACTATAATATAATTGTTCCTTTATTCACTTTTTCGATATTATTTTGTCATTTTTAATTTCGCGTTCCTTTCCTGTATATCGCTTTTGTATTTTTCTTTTGCGGCTTACCTAAATTACACGTCGTGAATATCAATTATTGTCCCTTCAATTAATTTATTTTTGCTTCCATCTTTCATAATAGAGTGCAGCGTTTTCAATTCGCTGGAAAATGGTATCTTTCTCACGGGATTATCTATTTTTCTTCGCGTGCCGATAAATGATTTCCCTTTATTTAATATCCCCAGTAAGGGAAGAGGGCTAACACAGCCCTAAGAGGCTCCCCGATGTCTCTGAAGTAATGCTCGAAGGGGCGATTCCAGGGCTCGGGTGAGGGCACAAAGTTGACGTTACACATTTCAAGATTGAAATTTGGGGTCCAAATTGGAGTCGGATTCAAAATAATATAATAGAATACTAAAAATCAGTTAGACAATAAAGTACGAATGTCTTTAGAAGCAGTTTTATTGGATATACACAAGAGGCTAGTTAAAATTCCAGAATTTCAAAAACTCCAGCTAATTCTTCCAGCTTGAATTACGAATAATAGAAACAATGATTCATTTTTTTAAATCATAAAAAATTTGTCAGAATGAAGAACCTAGAATTTGTTTTTGTCAGTCTTTAAGTCATTATAGCGACTGAAGAGTCAAATTAAGCTGCTTGAAAAAAAAATGAAGAATTTCCTTCTATATTTTTACAATTGGAGATTAGTTCTCTTTTTTGTACTGAGTGAAGTTAGCGACTTGGAGTTTTGAAGTTAGATGAATCCAATTTTAACCTCGTGTTTACAGTATTCGAATCGAAGATAATTTTTTTCCAGACCACAAGTCCAGCAGTATACTATGACTTGGAAAATTGTTAAATTTACTTAGCTGATAACTGGGTGCTATATCATCAGAAATGAAATTAGTACATAGGTTTAAAAATCACTACCATGATAATAATGTTCAAAATTGGGTAAGCTATTGGCCTCGGTCAGTAGGCGCTTCTGTCAGTAGGGTGTTCCATAGTGGTCCTGGAAGGACAGTGTGAATCCGAAGCAAGGAGAGGCGAAATGAGGGCCCGGGCCTGCCTTAATGCGTCCCTCTGGTGTCTGATGCGATACTCGAAAGGGTAGTTTTCAGGGCCAAAGGTCAGGTGTCTGGGGAGCCACTTTGGTATGCGTGTGTCACCATACGCTCCACCAAGTGGGTAAACCGTTACGATTACGAACTTCGACTGTCGCAGATTTCCAATACTCGCCAAACTGTCGATCTTGTTCCATAATCCTAATGCAAAATGTTGTTAATTTTCATGTTTATCATTTATCAGAACACAAATAGTTTATTACTGTCGTCGATCTTCGAAGTGAAGTTAGTTTTGCTCATTTCAAGAGTGAAATTTAAAGCCTTCTTCGAAGTCAGATGAGAAATCTGATCAGATATTCAAAATCCGACCTAACAAGATCGTATTCTGATACGTACTTTCTCAGTTTGCTGAATAACGTCAGTTTTGCTAATCGAGTGAGAAATTTGGATTTTAGAGTCTCAGACAAGAAAAAACGACGGGGATTTTTTGGAATTCAGAAATTTTGTTGCAGGGCATAAAAAGCCCCTTGTAATAACATACTTATCACAAAGTTCAGGAACCTCAACGTGGAGCCCCCTCCTTGACAGGCGAGAGACTCACAATTTTATTTGAGATCATCCCTTGCAGAATCAACAGCGCGCCATCCTGTATTTTCTAAATTGAAAATTGAATTAAAAAAAAAGGGTTCTTTGGTTTTTCCGAAAAGAAGCAACTGAATAATGACTTTGAAAAAAAAAGTGACGAAATGACTCGCTCTCCATTATGAAATTTTTACTTCCTCGATTTATTTTTTCAATCTTTCCAGCTTCCTTCTAGATATTGTCAAATGCCAACTTTTTAATTAATTCGAGGTATGACACACCATCTCTTCGTCGCTACGGCCCTGGAAGGAATTACAAAGTAGCTCTAACTTGGAGAACATATGAGGAGAGCTTTTCAAAAATGTTAAAAGTCCGAAATTGTCCAATTTAAAAAAGGAACGTTCTCACTTGCAAATACTGTGACCATATGGAGAAAACCGATTTTTTTACTATTTTACGAAGAGATATTGAAGAGTTGGAGGTTCCATCCCTCATTTCCGAAAAAATATGCGCTTACTAGGTTTTAGGAATGAGCTTTTTCTCTAGCAAATATTATAATATCAAGATATGATATGATTTTTTTGTGGTTCGACAAAAGATATTAATGAGTTGAGGGTTTCATCATCCGTCTCCGAAAAAAATTGACTTATTGAGAGGTAATTATAAGTTTTTGGAACGTACAGTGGTCCAAAATGTATAAAATTGTTGGGAATCTACAGAATCCTCTTTCACAGACGGAAAAGAATGCATCAATATAATGGTAGTGAGTCTCACTACTCCTTTAAGCACTGAGCTACGGGATCCGTGAACTATAACTATGATCTTTGAATCCTTTTTACATCACTCAATCTGTAATCAATAAAAACCTTTATCGAGTAATTATCTCGATAAGATCTTATCAACCGAGTGAGCCCCCGACCCATGTTGGGCAAAGGTGTTCCTAAGCCTATCCTATTCTGTTTTGGGCTTCTACGTCACTAGTAAGTATTTAAAAATTGGTATCGAAAGTTCCTATTAACGCCGCTCAGTTTTCTAAAATTTAATCCCTCTCACCTAATACTCAGACCGTTTATCCTGTAGTGACCACTTATGCAGTCACTGAAAAGTGAAGTTTTTTTTTTGCTTTCTACGCAGCACTTTGAGAGTAATTATTTCCACCTAAATGTTTTTTTATTTCACGAAATGATTTCGTGTTCATTTTTCTAAAAATCTAAGTGCAACCGGAGGGTACTTTTGAATACAAATTCCGGGTATAATACGTCTGATTAAACCGTATGCTCGTGTACGCGCGTAAAAACAGACGAAAATTAAAATCCCTTTCGGTTCTCACCAGCAGCGTTTTTTTATTAGCGTAGTGTTTAAGTACAGCGCATTCAGGGAAATAACGTACCTTTCATAATCCCGAAATTTATGGGGCTGCTCTTTACGGAAAGATGAAACTGCAGAAATAATTTCCTACGTTGGTCCGACTGCCCGTTATTCGAAATGCGCGAGATAATTTGGATTATTTATAGAGATCGTTTGAATGAATTACCTCGTCACTGCGAGTACATTAGAATAATAATAAGCCACAGTTGAAATTAAGAAAATGAAGAGCATTGCAAAAGAGGCAACCAGCTTTACTCGTGGTCGTACCTTGGATGTCAGAAATGGAGGACCCTCGACCTACGGTAAGCTATACAGTTTGTTGAAAATTCTAGAGCCTTTTGCTCTTGATCTGTAGGACCAAAAGAATGTAAAATTGTTTACTTTAGTTTTTCATTCGTAAATCACGTTTGGTTTTGGATTTTTTTCAAATTACTTATCCTCAAAATATGATTTTCTCGTTTTTCAGAAAAATTTGAAAATCTTTGTTCGTCAGTGTCGAATGTTGTACTGATCAATCATTCATGTTGATGACGAGCGATGCAGCAGAATTCCGGAAATATATTTCAACATTTAAATCGGCGTTATATAAGATCGCTCTCAAGCTACAGAGCAGGAACTCGGTTCTTGCAAAAGTATATGTACTTTTTCTCTCTGTAGACGATATGCTTGTAAAAGGATATCCATATCCTACCAAATTTGGGAGTTAAACTCTCTTCCTGAGCTCCCCCATCACATTTATGCTCACTTTCTTCTTTGTCTGTCTCTCTGCCTGCCTGGCTTTTTGTTAATTTGCCTGAAAGTGTACCTGACTTTCAACTTGTTTGTCGGTCTGTTTGCGTAATTGTCTTTGTATCTGTGGATCGGTGTGTCTGTCTACCTACCTACCTATCAGCCTGATTATCCCTTTTTCTTACTGTGCCATGGAGTAACTCCAAATTTTTCAGGCAAACTGCTTTCCCCGCTTAGTTTTTTCTGGAAGTGAGGAAGCCGAGGCCACGTTTTTAGCACAATAGAAAGATAGAGAAAATTGTTTGGGCTGAAGAAGGCGTATTTTTCTGAAATAGGAGCTAAAAATATTTGTATCAAGTTTTAGAATACGGTTAATCTGTCCCTCCCTACAAACATTAATTTACATTTTTTAATGATTCACTCAGTTTGGGAATGGGGAGGTAGAGGTCGTGTTTTTGCGCGACAGAGAAAAAAATAAATTTTTTAATCGAAGTATGCATATTTTTCTGAAATTGGAGCTCGAAAATATTTGTATCCAAGTTTAAAAGATGGGTGATTAATTCGCCCTCTCTCTCTCTATTAAAACCATTTTATAGGCTTTAAGACTTATTGAGATGACTCCTTGACTTTTTAGAAATTCATCAAGACTATTAAAGACTTTATTAGAATCTGTTAAGGGGTTACAATACTCGTTAAGCTTCATAAAAAATCTGTCAAGTCTCATCGAGAACTTTCAAAGATTTTGGACTGGTAGCTCGAAAAATCAAATTGGTGGTGGCCTCTAAATTACAACTTCTTGAGGTCAAAAGCAGAAGAAAGATGTTTCCCCCTAGTGGCTTTCGAAATCATGACCTTTTCCTTTGTGTTTAAGTTTACAAGAGATAAGGTCAAAGCGATTCAAAAAATTGGGAAAAGGCTAATTTTGACTGATTCTGTGCCCTCATAAGAGAAATTTTTGGCTTACTTCGCTCAAAATTATTAATTTATTTTCATAATTTTGAACTTCTTTCATTACATTTTAGATCTACTTTTGACTTGGTTAGAATCTCTCAAGTATTCCCAAGATTCATCATTCATTGAATAGGTTCGTCAAGGCTCTTTTGAAGCGCAGCTTTGATACGCTGTTAAGACTCACTAAGTCTTTCTTATCACTTGTTTAGACTCCTTAATGGATTTTCAGAATTTCCATAGACTCACTACGTTTCATTGAGTGTTACTTACAATCTGTCAGGAATATTCTATTACGTCTGCAGTGCCTATAGGGGAAAGTGCATTTTTATAAATTTACAATCGTGATTTTTAAAGGATCGTGCGGGGGGGGGGGGGTGAGAGGAGAGAGTACATAAATACAAAAATTCTATGAAATACGTCGTGCATATTGAAATCAGATGTTTAAGATCCCCGATTTTTTTTTTAATATTACGTTAACGGCTCATTACGGGGATCCTTATTCTGGCAAAGCCCGAATTTTTTTTTACCGCACTCCTTATGATTATACCACACTATGAAAAAACGGTGCGTTCAGCCTCAAGGCCACTGAACAATTTTAACCCGACTCAAAAGCGGTGTCAAAATTGACATTGCAATTTAAATGAAGGTTTCGAGTTATATCAGTGAAAACTAAACGCTGACATGAGCAAAATTACTACAAGATTTATTAAAAATGTCGCAGACGGATCTTCAACCACGGGAGAGCATTTTCATGTCCCGATTTTGATATCAACGCGACTACAGTCTGCAGTCGTGTTGTTGCTGCGCGACTGCAGCCTGCAATCATGTTTTTAATAGAAATTAGTATATAGAGAGATCACCATAGAAATGTCAACCACTGAACTGAATTGTCGCTATGAAGAGCAAATCATACGGACTGGCTTCGTGTTGGGGGGAGTGTTACGTTACGGTTTTCGAGCGTGTCGGGGGGAGCGTAACGGTTTTCGTTCAAGCATACCTATGGCTGGAAGAAAATAGATTTCCACGGAAACGTCAACCACTGAACTGAATTGTCACCGTGGAGAGCCTTGATTTTGATTCTCGAAACAGAAGTAACGCTCAAAAAGTAACACTTTTTTCGTTTATGTGACAAAGCTCTTGATCAGCTGTTTTTCCCCCTTGATGCTTCAAAGTAATGCTGCTCCAAGTAACGCTTAAAAGTAAAGACCTAAAAACTAACGTTTTTTCGTTTGTGTGCCAAAGCAATGACATAAAAATGTCGATATCAATTTTGCTCAAAATTTCTTCGAAGACTCTCATTCGGCAAGACGAAAAATACCCCGATCCTCCTTTCAGAGGAGATCCAAATGGAGGGGGGATAAAAATATAAACCAAATGGAGGGGGATAGAAATATAAAATTTAAAACGGGAAGCAATTCTTATGTTTTTGAGATCACCGATTTCGATTTTGAGATTGATGACTCTTTGGCGTGCCATCACAGGAGTTCAGTCCAAAGAATATTTACTTCGAGACGGCATCTAATTTTGAGAATTAATTTTTGAGAATTATTTACGGATCCGACACTCTCCACCCTTTTCTCTACCACCTCACATCTTTCCTTGCTTTCTACTTTCCTAAGGGGTTACTGAAAGGAACTGAAGTCAAAAAGCCAAATCACTGTCCATTTTCAGAGAAGCTGCTTGATGTTTGTCGGAATTTTCCCTAGCCTGTAGCCTCGGAGAGAATGAAATTTGATATCTACCTAAGATACCTCAGAACCCGTAACTGGTCTCAAACATGCATAACACGAAAGAAGCAAAAAGGCTTGGGCACAGTTCATCCGAGTGTAAATTTATGTGGTTTAGCCCTTTGTCTTCAACCCCTTTCAGCAAGATCTCGGAACAAGGGAGAGGAAGAGGAGGAGAAGGGTCAGATGAGCTGAAAATAACTTTTACAATTGATTTCGACATTAAGACCCGATAAATGGGATACCATATCGAAAGAATACGTACTGTTGGGACATAACCCTTTATGGAGGTACCCCAAGGTATCAGATCGAGAAATTATCCTGAAGAACGAAATCGCGGTGACCTCGCAAATTTACAAATCGACTCCCGTTTCGAATTTGTTCACCTTTTCCTTCTTTCATTTTAGAACCTCACTATATGTGGTGAGAGGGAATTGAGGGAATCTTCCATGCAGTATATTGATCAGTGAAACTCTTACGAGTAATTTTATATATTCTTGTCTTTCCAACATTCAGTTCTTACTGATATAACCTACAATAATTATTTATGTGAAATGAATTTTAAACTTTACTCCTCTTGGGGGCCAGGCTCAAACTGTACGTGAATCTTGGAACTTGGCACATTTTTTTCGTGGTGGGGGTACTGTAGAGAATTTTTTTTTGTGTTAAAATAAGGACCACCCTACTGTTCATACAAAATTCAAGAGGCATTTTGACCCCCGTAAGGAAGTACTACTGAGCTTATCGATAACACCACTGAAACTCCACTGAAACTGAGTACTTCTGAGTAGTATTGAGTAGTTTATCGGCAGTATTTGGACTAACACCCCAGTACCTTTTTGCAGATAGTTTATATACGTGCTGTCTGTGTTAATGTGAAACAATGTAAAGGTTCATTTTGAATTCCTTATTTACAATTTCCTATAACGAGAAAATTGTAGGAGACTTTTACAGGCAGAATCTAAGGAGCTCTAATTTCTTATTGAAACATTTTTAGTTCGATGCCGTAGTAGGTCAACAACAGTTCTAACTACGTTCTCGATTTCCGACCCAGGGGAGTGTGACAAGACAGCCCTATCTTAAAATTTTCCCTCATTTTTTCAGTACTCACGCACGCGATTTCAGTTTCTTGTGATGATGCTCACGAATCTCATCAATCTGGCGTGAATTCGCCGCATCACAAGCAGAAGCGGATTTTCGTCCAATAAGAGAGTGTATTGCCGACTCACCATAGGCTTGATCGCTTCGATCATCTTAGCCAGTCCGAAGTAAGAGGCCTCCCTTATGAGGCGATCTCGTTCGCGGAACGCCTGCGGTAAGAGGAGAGTCTGGTCTCTCAGGAAGTCGAGCACGTATCGGAACAGGACTCCGTCCCTATCAATGAAATATCTTCCTTTGGCGTCTTTAACGAGGCCCTCTTTCTTGCTGAACAACTGACACAACAACGACTCCGGCTCCTGGGTGAGTGTTTTCAGCGAGGTCGTGTAAAACACGCCGCCCACGTTCAGCTCGATCACTTCCGGAAAGTCGCTCATCTCGAGCTGCTCGAGATCGGGAAGAACCACGGCCGGGACACAGGGCAGCGCAGTAATGGCGATCGACGCTTCGCTTCGCTTTGGTTAAGACATCGCCGTCGACGCCGTCAACGGAACGCGTGTTTGACTCGTTCGCTCGCACCGCACGATATCGTAGACGACCGCACCTTTCGGAGAACTCCACGTTTCTGACTGGAGGAGGCCACCGAGCTCTGTGGGTGAGCGAAGCGAATGCTTTTCTCTCGCTCTCTTTCTCTCTCCTCGCCGGTAACGATGACGATGAGTTCGCGGCACGCCGCTTCCCAGGTCCGTATGCACCGACGCAACGCGCGCACGGCAACCCGCGAGACGGGCGAGAAAGCCTTCTAGACGAAACGTCGCAGCTCGCGCTCGCCTCTTCTTTTATTTCGCCAGAGTCGCGACTTAAGTGCGAGCGCACTCGCAATTTGAGTGTTTACTTTTCGTTAACGTATCCCCGGCTCATTGTCTCTCAAACGGTAAATCTTTTCGGTAATGGAGACGAAAGTCGGTCAACTTTTTCGTCGCGAATCGCGATTGTCTGGCTGCGATGCGAAACGGGCGTTCGGAGAGGAAAACGCGAATCGAGGTGACTGGAGAAGAAGAGTAACGATAGAATGAAATAGACGAAGAGGAGAAGCGGCGACCGACGTACAGGGAAAAGCGAAAATGAAAATATAAATTTTAGCTACGAATAAATGATTTTGACCCTCGGGCGGGCGTGCGCAGAAGCGGGTTTAGAAATCAATTACCCCTGCGTGAGCGACCCACCGTGCGCCAAGATGTCTGAAATGCCCGTTTCTTCCTCATTATCACGCCCCTATGACTTTTCTCTCCGCATATAAAAGTGATAAACGATAATGGAAAAGAAAGGAATAATCAACGACGTTTAAAACGCGAGATATGAAAGGATAATTTATTCTAATCTGTCATTTAGCGGGTTATAAAAGTAAAACTGGTCGCGTCGCATCGCATCGCATCGCGTCTCTTCGAAAATATACCCCCGCCGAATATCGTCTAACTTGGGCGGCGGCGAAGATGAAATTAATTTCCGCGTTCGTATTTGGTACAGCAGATAACGGCTAACGGCGGTGCAATCGGAGAGGCGAGCTCAAAACGCCTTCGAAGTGGAGTCGCTCCATCACTTCGCCGCCACTCGGCGATTTGTAAGAATTTTTGGATCTTTCGGATCTGGCGCTGAAATTTGAACTTTCTTGACGAAGTAGCGATGAGTGTCGACTATGACTCGTCGATTAAAGCTGCTGACTGAGATGAACAAACAAACTCCATCTGCATTAACTATATCAGACTCAGGGTTGGATATGCTCGGAAAAACGGCTCGGGAAATTACATTTTTCGCAGTCAAATAATGTTGAAATTTTAACCTCCTCTCCCCTCGGTATAAGGTCTGATGATAACGAGTGTATGTACTGTGTGTAGGCTGTGGATACATTAGGGTGTTCCTTACTTTGCGACTTTTCTCAGATCCTTCGATATTGTATAAGAGTGGATGCCAAAAAGTTCAAAAAGCCCCCTCGCCGGCCGGTACGAAATCTCACGATGAGTGTGTCCAGGGCTGGCAACTTTTAATAATCTCATGTGTAGCGGAAAAAACAGCACTGATTTTCCACAATAACGTTTTATTATCGTATCATTAGGCCGTATGCATAAAAATTAAGCTTTAACGTCGAAGCAAAAGAGCGGAGTGAGAGCCTTCGCTTCGAAGGGAACGATAGAAGTTTGAGGTTTGGCTTCAACCCGTATGCATAAGCTTTCTCTTTCACTTCAAAGCAAACGCTCCACAAAATAAAGCGAATGCTTCAAAAACATAACAACGTTTGTTCAACGTATCTGTCCAAGGAACTTCTTCTAAATCGAAAATCATTCAAAGAAGCGAAGACAAAGATGGTGATGATGCACAGGTGGAAAACGCACCAAACGTACAAAACGATGAAATAACTTTCGGGAGAAATCTTCGATGATTTCTGAAGAATTTCATCAGAAATCTTTGAGAAAATTTCTTGATTTCCAAAGATAATTTCCGAAGAATTTTATCGAAAATATTAGGGAAAGACTTCCGATCATTTTCGCAGAATTTCACCGAGGAAAATCTCCGATAATTTCAGGAGAATTTTTTCGGAAATCTTCGGGGAAAATTTCCGATGATTTCCAAAGAATTTCATCAGAAATCTTCGAGAGAATTCCTTGATTTCCGAAGAATTTTATCGAAAATATTAGGGAAAGACTTCCGAATATTTTCTCATGTCATTTTTGAAATATATTCAGAGGTATAGTGAGATGGGTCTTTCATGTCATTGTAGGTTTTCTTCTTACTGAGAAATAACGTATTTTTTCGTTTTGCCAACATAACGTCTCTGCGGTGTAACGTAACAGTATTTTCGAAACTGTTTGAGTTGTAGTTACAATTTTTCAATTTTGCTTACTAAATTGATTTCAGTTATAGATTCCGGGTTGCTGGACTAATAATGTATTATTAATACTCGATAATCGGGTATAGAAGAGTAAATCAAGAAAACACATCTTCAAAAAACTATATTTATTGAACTTGTATCTTCAATGCAATCAGTCAGCGAAGGGATGAAAATGTGTTTTGTTTCTTTGTCCTTCCCGCGTTTAACTAATAAGTCTCAAAATCAGCGTTTCATTCTGTTTTTCTTTGTCATCTCTCGTTCTCCTTTTTATTCTTGTGCTCTATGCCTCGTGAAAATGCCTGTTCGGTAGTTTCTCTTTAAAATGCTCGCTTAGCTGAATCTGATGAGCAAATCCGAGCTCGATGGCTTCCTTCGTTTTCCATAATTCATAAATTACATCATTGGAAATGTAACGTTATCTTGTGCCCTCTCACATACCGCACCCGACCATCGATCCGCACAGCGGTCCTTTCGGCGGAATTCTATTTTCTGCACCTCTTCGATCCGCAGGGGCCGTCCTGCTTGGAATAAACGCTCTCGTCGAAAAGCATCCCCAGCATCTCATTTACGTTGTTGCGAGAGCGAAATACATACGAAATCTCCCCCCCCCTCTCCGTCTCACGGTCTCCCTCACTATGTGTGTATTATATATATATGTACATATATATAAATAGCCGAGCTAAGCGGCGGAGAAAACTTGGGGATCAGAAAGGAAAAAGGACGGGTTCTGTCGTGGATTGGAAAAAAGAGCGAGATTGTCCTGCGGTACGCCATGCCATTTCCGTTTGGCTCGCTTTTAGCTGTTCGTCGGACCACCGGCATGGCTTGTCTTTGGAATATTCGCTCGACTACGCTGACGCCATTTCTACAGTTTCAAGTGCTTTTGCACGTGTCGGATGCGCACTGAGTGAGACGACATAAATGTTCGGAGGTTAAATAAATGCTCGTAGGAATACAAAAAAAAAAAAAAAAAAAAAAAAAAGCACTTCGGCTCTCACTCGAGGTGGAAAGTGGAAATCACGCACACCAGTCCCATTTGGAAATTCATTTTAATTTACATACAGCGGACCCCGGATCCATGTAAGTGTACCCTACATGGGTAACATGTAGATTAAATGATGCCGCAGCATCCCTGTTGGCGAAATATTTTTCGTATTTATATTCACGCCGTGCCGCCGTGCCGCCGTGTATCGATTAAATCATTAGCTATTTTACAATTTGCGCGATATTTCCATCTCATTAACGAAGAACTCTCGCGACTTGTGCTTCCTCCTTCGCCATTGATACAGCGTTATTCGGGCGCCAAATTTCGAGTTATTTTTCTCGCCCCAAACGATATCGTCAGGTATTCGTCGAAACTGGCGAAAAGAAGATAAATTACAAGAAATAAAATTAATGAACGTCAGTGCGGGCACGGAGGACAATCGGGAGGAAACGTCAGTCGCCTCGCTGTAGACGAAGAATTTTAATAAAATTTATTACTCCCCTTCCGGTTGCTCCGATGCCGAAAGTTTCGGAACCTTTTTCGTGCCGAGGTCTGCAGTCCCCTCGATCCAAAAAAACAGTAACAAATCTATCAAATTCGGTGATAAAATTTCGCCTACTGTAGTAGCGTTACACATGTTTGGGATTCACTATTGGAAATATCCATACAAGCTTAACTGCTTGTTCTAGAATACGATTAGTTGCAGAAGATGCTCGACTACTTAATATTTGCGAGCCTGTTCAGCAAACCTTCTAGAATGACTATGATTCGCATAGGTGCCGCCACACTTTCTTACAGGTAGTGTCAAACAATTCCAAATGGGGGAAGAGCAAAATCCATTTACACGAGACAAACTACGAGTACGCCTTTTTAGCAAAATAAAATTATAGTAGTTGAAAACCAAAAGGGGGACATTTGTCATTCGTATATGTTTACATTCAGATTGTTATTAAATTACAAGTCTGGTGATAATCAACAATGGAACTTTATTCCTGTTTATGGATAAGTAATAGCATCAGAAATTTATTGAAAGGGGGAGGTTCAAATATTTGAAGTTCAAGTCGACAAGTAAAACAAATAATAATGTGTATAGATTAAAAAATTTCCTTGACTCTCAAAGGTGGGAGTAAAAAGTAAAAAACCGTGTAAATCTCCCAAAATCTCTCGTAAATTTCATCGCTGAATCCACTCGAGATACCATGTGATAACTCACGAAATAAATTTTCAACTTTTCCAAGGGGGAGTACAAATAATACGCTATATCCCTCGATTTTTTCAGGGGGAGGGGGGATATAACGTACCCCTACATCCTCTCCCTCCGTTACTGTAAAAAAGTATGACACGTAGAAAGAGCTTTTTCAAAACATTGTCAGTACAAATTTTTAAACGGTTCTGAAAGCAAAAAGAAAATATTTACAAATCTCAATTTTGATTTTCCCCTCTGATTTCAGACAAAAGCTAGCCTTAATATCTCCTTTGAAAAATCGAATAAAGCATTAAAAAGAAGGTTTTCCGTGTTCCTGGTTTTGGAAATTTTATCAGATTCTTGAGCAGGCCCCAATTTATACTTATTTGCCCATTTCAACTGGAAAATTTGAATCTTGGGACCAAAATCGGAATGCGGTCAGAAATCTCATTATACAATTTCCGAAATTAATGACCCAGAAAATACCATTTTCGATACTTCGTTCTATTTTTCTGTGAAGTCAATTCGCTCATTTCATAACTGAAATTTAAACTGGAGCTAAAAAATCGAAGCCGTATCAACAATTTAATTAAATATTAAAAATCGGCACCCCGAAAAAAAAACTACTATTCTGATGGTTTGAGAACTTGTTTGGTATGTTCTCATTTGAAAATTTCAAAAATACGAAGTTAAGAGAACATTCTCGTCCCAACAGTGGCGTAGCCAGGATTTTTCCACGGGAGGGGGGGGGGGTGAACAGCAACATTTTTTGGAGGTACGCCTAATATGAACTGTATGTTTTTTTATTAACTTATCAGTATGTTGTGCTTTTCAACTTCAATTATGCATCTGAATTTAAATTTCATTTCGCGCATTTACTGTGATACTATCAGCATATAAAAGATTCTCATTTCAAGGGGGGATTCATTTCCCTGATCCCCTCTTTGCTACGCCACTGAGTCTCAATTTATTGTAATATTGAAAATGTAACCGGGGGATAGGGGATATAATACAAAATACTTTATTAATTTCGAGTATGGAGTAGAAGAGAAACCGACCTAACGCTGACTTAGACAAGTCCTGGAGAAATGACACTGAGAGTAAAAAGACGATGTATATTAAAATAATTCTACATGATACTTAGTCTAGGATGGTCACGCTGCGGCTCGACATGCCGGATGCTATTTACCTGCAATTCAGGGGAAGAAGATATGGCTGAGTATTTAGGCCCCTAACTACCTCCTGTAACCTGTACTACTAACCTAAATTAAGAGAGAAGTTGAACGAATCCAGGTTTGCCAGTCCCCGATCCAGCATGCCGCCAGACCAACGGTGGAGGTTTGCGCTCACCCTCCACACCGTGCAGAGGTGCAGGCCCTTCAGAGCTGAGTGATCCTGACGATTCCGCTCCATAAAGGGAACACTCGGTATCCATCCCTCAGCGTACACCTGAGAGAGCTTCTAGATCGGGAGATCAGCAGAAGAAGCACATCGTCGCCTGGGCCTGGCTCCTCCAAACTCTGCATAGCACATCTTTCGAGTGTTGTCGGGTCCACAAGACAGTAGTGTCGATCGATCACTGACCTAACATATCATTAAATACTTATTAACGTAACTGTACGTAGCCTATCGAAGGCGAATACTTGATAAGTGACCCACATAAGAGGTGAGCACACTTACCCGAAGTTCTGCAAATGAAATGCACAAAAAGAGTCTAAAGGACGCTTCACATCTGATAAGCCAGTCTGGTTACATATCCTGAAATTTATACTTTCATGGGAAATTAATTCCATGGATGAAAAATAGTAAGTAATTCCCGTATCACTTGTTTTTTCGATTGTAGCCCTTTCCCCTCGTGGGTTGCTGAACTGCAGTGAAAAGTAGAAATAATATCAAACAATAATTTAGTGGCATTGGGAATTTAATATTCATATTATATTTTTAGGATGGTGTAAATACTTTCTTCCCTATTGCTCCATTAAAATACAAATAAAAACAATTTTAGATGATTGTTCGACACGCAGGTTGAAAAGCTATGAAGCTAGTGATTGACTTCCTCCTCTTTTTGCAAACCCGCGTAAAATGAGGAAAAACCCAAAATGTAGGTTTATCTCCATAAGTATTTTCTTAACGTATGGTATATGGCAGGATTATTATGAGTCTCCCATTCGTAATGTTTCTGAGGCAGCTACAGAGAAAATACACAGTTTGCCGGTGAGCCCTATTTTTGTTCGAAAACATTTTTCAAATAAGCTATAGGTAGTTCTCGATATTTTTGAAAAAACTGAACGTTACACATTAAAAAAAATTACCCGAGTAGGTTGGTGCTAAGTTCTTTAACTTCTTAGAGAGTCACTCTCTTTAGTTTGTCGAGTAAGTTCCACTTGTTACTTCGTCTTAACCGAAAATTTTCTCTTTTCTTGTTTCATTTGCCTAAACTATTATCGTTCATCGACAATCAAAATGATCGACTACTGGCACTAAAGTTTTCCCAGTTTCACCTGAGCACTTCAAGATAGATTTAATATCGTGTACCTATATTGGTTAATTAATTTTTGCGCATTATTAGAAAGTCGATCACGTTCCTCTCAAGCGCTCACTTTCACTTCCTCCCCTAACCGATGCGGTTTTGTTGTGTATTGTGCGGTAATTACCTCGTGTAGAATAGGGAAAATGGAATCAATGTTTGCTTAGTCCGGCTTAAAAACACATTAGAGTTTGTAGATTGTGTACTCACGTCGAGTGATGAGTCACGAAGATAATAATTGGTACTTCTGCGCGTGTAATCGATACCAGCCTATCATATAAACCTGAATATGGCAGCTACGTGACGGCCTCCAAACCTTTCATTAGGTCAAGAAAGAAAACACTACCCACTCGAAACCCAATTTCTCGCACCAAATAATAACGTACGCTTGAGTTTTAGTTGAAAACTACTTCTATTGATGTGGTTATTAACGACCGAGCCATGTCTACGGAAATATAATGACAGAATAGCCGTTTTCCATTGACGTGTTTAGCACGCAACATTATTTCATGAGAATCACGGGGGAGGGAGGCACTGAGATCAGAATAAGAGTTTGGGCTGTATTATTGCTAGCCTCGGGACTCGGGTGATCTAAATGTAAAATGATCAGGCTTATTAACTGCAAGTGTGGCTGTACCTATTCTGTGATACCGCGTGAGAATACTATATAATAGAAGTATAGTTTTAGGTCCCTTCTCCGGGGTACTTTCTGTAACGCATGGACACACTTTTAATTTGTGGAACAGCAGGAAATACATTTCTGCTACAATTTGAAATTGACATAAAAAAAGTGTTCAAAATCTTTTGATTTACACTAAAAATCGTGTACTTTCCCATCAGAGCGGTCCATATCTTCGAATATTTGTATTTTTGTGACGCAACCCCGACCCTGTGAGCGGTTCCAATAAAATGAAATTCCCAACATGTTTCAATTTGATCAGGTACGGAGAACACATGCCGCAAGCCCCTCTCTTTCTAAAAGAAAACTATATAGAGTTTGGCATTTTTCACTAAACTGTATTTTTCTCATCCTGTAATATCGTTAAAAATGTACAGATACTAATTTTGTTGCGTTTTAATTATCCTCGTGTCTAAATTTTGTTTGTAGCATTTTGAGCTGATGGCTCCCGTGATGGAGGGGGTTGAAAGAGTGCTTAAAATTGGTCAAAAAATTTTCTGATTCTTTTTCCCAATATTGGATTTGATTATATATATTTTGGAACACTGAATCTATTTTCATAGGTTATTTTTGGTGTTGACCTTTCAGAGTGCCACTAGAGGAACCTGAATTCCGTATTTTTGGTCTGTTTTCGAGACCACTGTCAATTTATAGATTTTTAAGGTTGTTAAATCCGTTCTCAATGTTTATTTTTCGTTTCAGCTCACTGGGGGTGTCAGTTTAGTCTCCACTCGGATCTTTGTATCAAAATATATCTCAGATTGAGGGTCAGCTTTCTGCAATGGCACCCCACGGAGTAGTAACTTTAAAAAAAAAAAACCGAAAACGGATTCAGCGACCTTGAAAACCTAATCTACTACTGTCGCGAAGGAACTAATGATGGAGGTTTAGCCCGCTTCAGTAGTCACCCTGAGGGATCGAAATGAGAAAATAACCACAAAAACAGATTCAGCTATTCAAAAAACCAGTAAATCAAATCCAGTATCGGGAAAAAGGAACAAACATTTTTGGATTTATTTTGAACTCTTTGTCAGCCCCCTCTCGGTTGAAGCCATCCACTCGAAACTGATAATCGTTTATTTTTAACGTCATTAACAGGCAGAGAAATACAATTTAGTGAAAAGAGTGGCTTGCAGCATGCGTTCACCTTCTCCGATCGGGCTGAAACCTTCTGAGTATTTTATTACAAATGGATATTTTTTTAATTTTTTTTTTAACCGAACTGGGGATCATGTCATAAAATCCCGAAAAACAAATGTTCCTACCAAGAGTAAATAAGGACCACCCTATTCCCCATTTTTAGTGTCACAGTCTTGAACGTAGCATCCAGTGAGTATCAGAGATGGATACCGTGGCTATGAAATCCTAACATTCTTTATAATATTAAACATATATAATCTATAAAATATCTTATGAAATTTGAAAAATTATCCTTTCCGCTTTCAGTTAACTGCCTGTATTTCTAACTTGCAGTTGAAATAATATTAGAAACTTCATCAGCATTGAAAAAAACTTTATGATGAAAATCATTAGAATTCTATGAAGTTTTTGACTTTTAGCGATTTGTCGCATTTCTTAAGTGCAAATTACGCTATAATAATTTTTGCTAGATTCTAGTTACCAGTACTGTAATTTTATCAAAATGTAAAATTACTATAGCTGTCACCAGAATCTAGTAAAAATGACTGTAATTTGCAGTTATAGAATGCATGAAATCGCTAACTGTCTATGACTTACTAGAATTCTAGTAACTTTTGTCCTAAAATTTTTCTCAGTAAGTAATTAACAATTTGATATACATATTGTACATATTTTACGCAAAGTTTGTCCCTTTCCGAATTTTCTGACGCCCCAATTTTGAGTTCGGAATCAAAATCATATCAAAAATTATTAATCTTATACAGTGAAAAAAATGTAACAGAAATCAGTCGAAATTTTATGAAGTTACAGACGTACCTTTTAATAACTAATTACCGTAATTTCTTCTAATTCCTTGTAAAAGTTAAATTGATTCTATTAAAAATTTGAGTTCCATTAAATCTGAATAGAATTACTGCAGTTCTTGCCGGAATCTGCTAATCATTGTTATTATTTGAAGTTGAAGAAATTACCTATATGAATTCCTAAACGTCCTATATTGCTAGAATTTTTATCAAGTTTTATTACAATTATTATTAAAATTTTTTCTGAGTGTAACATTTTATATGGATGTTAGGGTGATACTTATTTTTTTTTCTCTCGATTTTCGCTTCCACTTTTTCATTATATAAAAAAAACAAAAAGTAGTAGCTAAAATTTCTTCGAAAAAAATTTCTTAAGCTAATTTGCAAAGACATTACGTATTAGAATTCCTTTTTCTTAAAAATGTCTTTCATTGAAACGTCGATCGTACAAACAGAATTTTTTTCTTCTAAATTTGTATCTGACACGAAAAAAGATTGATCTTAACAAAAGACTCGACTGGAAATTTTTTGAAAAAAATCATATAGAAGACGTATAGGACTCCAACGTACGGCTTTTGGGTATCGGATAGTGAAATGATGCTCCTCTCAAGTGATAGTCTGTTTATATGATTTCCGAAATCACGGATCCCATTTTTGAGTTTTTGTAATACGGTCCTCTTCCCACTCCCAAAGAATCTGGAGGGGTCGACGCATAGAAATTGCTATTAGTTCCCATTTATTTCAGAAGTTTTTGGCTATAACTCTTGCTCAGAAGACACGACAGGTGGGCTTCTACCTGAAATACTGCAAGATAAATGTGTGGGTTTAAGTCGCAGCTCCTTATAGAGCCTTCACGGGAAATGTCTTATCTGAAATCACCTCAAAAATGAAATCAAGAGACTCGAAAACCTCCTGTTTGATATCAGTGATTCTCACTTACTCAACTTTCGGTAATTCAGGTTTTAGTTCTTTGTACCTGTGAGGCCTTTGAGGTATGAGTAGGAACTGAAATAACATTAGGCAATTCAAAAAATTCTATAATTGATACATTAGACGATACTAACCCCAATTTATATGTTTAGCCTCATGTAGATTTTTTTAGAGGTGAGGGTGTGTCTGAAAAAACATTGGTTGAGCGAATCCGAATATTTGAAAAATATGTTACCACGTAACTTGATTAACATTGGGTGAAGGACATCAGTCCATCAGTAGACTCCTAACAACCCTATTATTTTGGAACCCCGTGCTTCACCTACACGATTTTTTTTCGAAAAGCTCCGATCAAATCTTTTGTTGTTTTCAAAAGAATCAATTCTGTAAGTCATATCACTTTTTTTCATACTCGTAAGATAGCCTGATTTTTTTTTTTTTTTTTGCTCAAGGGGAATCCTGTATCAAATTACAACCGCCTTGCATATCAGCTTGAAATTCTTTCAAAGAAACTTTGGCTGCCGAGTCTTGTACACCGGAAGATACCTATTTTCTTCAAAAATAAATATCAGTGCTCATCCTACTGAATCTTGTATATTCTAACGTAAAATTTGTGTGCTCTCCCCTTCTCCCTGACACCATAATTTTGAGTTGTAGATCAAATAATATTAAAAAAGAATTTAGTCACATACTCTAATATTTGATATAAATCGTGTACGTCGTGAAAACCCTGTCCCTTACTCTTTTGGATGGTGCCCCTATTTTTAAACTTAATATCAAACCGATACCGGAAGAAGTTCACTCACCTTGAAACTCGTTAGGTTAAGATTTAATTCGAAAGATCTTCACCCTAGACCGCTTTAATTTAGACCCAGCTGGCGAAAACTGCGTGAATCTATTTCAGAAGGGTGCCGTTGTAACTGTGTTGTCATAACCATTCGTTCTTGAATTTTTGTTCTTTTTATGAAATGTCTATTTTCGAAAACCGCAATCAAATTTTTATTTCGCGGAAAAGAATCAGACTAAGAAGGTGTGTGATCACTCGGGTAGTCTATTTAGAATAATACTGTTGCTTTTGATAAAATGCTACCACTCTGCCACTGTCAGAATCGTACGAATAGGTAATCAATGTTACTTTTGTGAACAATTTCATTGTACTCGAAACGCCGTTTCTTTGATTTCGATCCGCAACTCAAAAAGTTTTCAAATTCGTGTCTTCAGGCCATAATCGATTTTGGTAGGGGAAAAGATAAAAAGTTTCCTTGTTTAGGGAAACTTTGCGGCAACAGTCAATTGAATTACTCAATTTCATGGAACACACTACCGTGAAGGCAAATCAAAGGAAGCGAGAAAATAAATAAATGAGTTTTCCGAGTCCACTCCGCCCCGCTCGCCCGTTCGTGGATCATTAAACTGATTAAAGCACACGTAAAAATTAAAATTACAAAAGTTATTCTCAACACAAAGAATATTTATCGCGGTAACATTTTTTTTCTCCCTTTTTTAGTCCTCGTTCGTTACTAGGCGGGCTTGTAATTACTTCGGAGTGTTGTGGGAGAAAACGAGCTTTTTTAAAAAATCACCTTCGGTGTGCATTTTAATTAACAGTTAGCTGGAGTGGTAAATTGTAATTTTTATGGTACACGTTGTGACGTAAATACTCGTGTTGACTCTCACCTTTCGAAAATAATACGTACATTTCGAGGGTGGGCAGCTACACCCGCTGTGTGGTTACGCTATCTAATGATCGTTTGTTTGCCGTCATGTAACTTGAGATGTTTGAAACCGTAGAGCATCAACTCTGGTTTTCCTTCATCAATGGATGCTCTACAGTAGCCTGTTTATATATTTACCCTATCAGCGGCACCATCCCAGAATTAATGATTCCACTTCGCTCGAGTTACTTGGAACAGATGCACGCGCAGCGCCAACTAATTGGAATTTTTCTTTTTCCATTCAAAATGAAATTACGCACGTATACCGGAATTCGCGATAAAATTTGGCTCTCGAAATTCGAATTCTTTCTAGTGCCGAGAGAATAATGTAGACCCGATGAAAGTTTTATCGAGGAAGAAAAGGTCGAATTTCGTCGTTAAAGAAATGACAGCGAAAGCGAGAGTTCAGTAGTATTGGTCGTACTGAAAAAGCTGTCTCGCTTTTCTGTAAAAGAAAAATGGTGAAAGCATCGTGCACTCGTACAGTTCAGCCTGTTAAAAAAGATAAAAAAGGAAACATTTTTTTACTAATGAAAAAGTTTGAAGCGTCGATATTATTTTTACTTCTTTTCTTCTTCTTTCTCTCTCTCTCTCTCTCTTTCTCTTTTTACAGACGAATGAACGTAGTGTATTGTTGGTGAAATAAATTTCGTAGTCCCGATGAGTTTTACAGCATTTTACTCAAGAAAAAATCCATTACATTGTTTCTGGTCGAAATATTAAAAATATAAGGAATACGACGTTAAAACGAGTCGATTCGAAGTCAACGGAGCAGTCGGGGGTGGATTGTCGATTGTGAAACGAGGTTCACCAGTGATGAAGCTTTGAGTAGTATCATTAAACAATACACGCTCGAGTGTTCTTGAGCTTCCTAAAGTTGCAAAGACATGATCGTGAACCGAGGTAATAGGTGAGAGTTCGTTACCTGTCTTATTTTCCTGGAATCGATTTCCAGTCGGAAGCTCTGGCGTAATTATCCGCAGAGGTGTACGAAAACCGCTCTTCTAGAAGAGAATTCCATTTCGCCAGTTACAACATTTTTGGGGTCAAAATATTTCCTCTTTTTATATTTTGTAAAATATTTCGAGATTGAAAAGCAGTCCTCACTTCTCCACACCCATACAGTCGATCAGTCCCACTAACGAATCTTTTGGAGTGCGCTACATCTTTCGCATTACATCATCGATTATTCGAGACGAGAAATGCGTTTGATTTATTGCTATCATTATCATTATTATCACCACGCGCAGATACAAAGAAGCAATGGGGCAATTTCCCCTCCCAAAGTAAAATATTGAAATCAGAATCGCTCCACAAATGTCAGCGTTTTACGGAGTTTCAAAGGAGCCTGCTTGCGTCTTTCAAAGTGTTTCGAGAAGTTCCAAATAAGTGTGAAAGAGTCTCGAAAGTCGTAAATGATTTGTCAAGAGTCGTAGGGCGTTCTAAATACGAGTATGTCTGAAGATGATTCACATAATCTTAAATATGTTTTCGAAGACTTTAACTGAGTCGTAAAAAGATTTTTAAACAATCTTGAAAAAAGTCAAAAAATCGTAATAAAAACTGGAAGGTCTTGATTAAAGTTGTAATAGAGTTTAGAATTTTCAGAAAATCTGGAAAAATTATAAAGGGTCTTGAACGAGTCTTGAACAGTTTTTGCTTAAAAGAGATTGAAAGTCTCAAACAGCCACTACTTATTTTAAACAAGTCGGAGAAAATTTTTATTAATCTTAACCTAGTTTTGGAAAATTGAAAAAATCTTAAACACGTTTGAGAATCTTGAGTGTGCATCGAAAAGTCTTAGTTTCAAAGAGTCGAAATAATCTTGGTCATTTCTCAAAGTCAGAATAAAGCTTGGAAATTTGAACAGTTTATTTAGTCGTAAACAACTTTGGATGCGCCCTAAAATTGCACTACGGACGTTCTGCTGGAACGGCTTTCGGAAGCACTTTTACACAGGTCCTTCCGACAGGCCTGTACAACAATACTTCTGGAGGAACAGTTTTCCAGATGTTTTGCCAGCAGACTCCTGTGTGATTCTTCTGTCTTTTCTGATACTTTGGTTTATTTTCTCCACTATTAATTTTTTTTTTTATTAAATAAATAATTTTGTTTGCTCGTGTATCATAGCGTACATCCACAGACTGTAGAAATAATATGAGGGATGTAATACTAGAATTTGTAGATTTACAAAAACCTTTTGATAATGTTGAATGGTCAAAAATATTTCATATATTGAAGAAAGTTGGAGTCAAGTATAAGAAAAGAAGAGTAATGTGGAACTTATATAAAAATTAGAAGGCTCAAATACAAATAGAAGATAAAGTGGGAGAAACGAAAATTCAAAAAGGAGTACGACAAGGTTGCTGTTTGTCCCCAGTACTGTTTAATCTATTTATATAAGAAGTAACTAAAGAAATGAATGAAAGGAAATCGGGCGTGATAATACAAGGGGAAACGGTTAGAATTACAAGGTCTGCAGATGACATTGCAATAGAGGAAAGAAGTCAAGAAGAACTGAAGAAAACAGTAAAAGAGTTGGATGAAAGATTAAAAGTGAAATGTAAAATGAAGATGAATGAAGATGAATAAAAATAAAACAAAAGTGATGTTAGTCAGTAGATGGAAGCAAAATCCAAGAAATATGGAAGTATGAGGTAAAAAAAAAATGAAGGAGTTGAGGGAATTTAAATACTTAGATAGTCTGATAACGCAGGATGGTAGAAGTAAAACAAAAATAAAGAGTAGAATGAAACGAGCTAAGAGAGTTCATTTTCAAAAAGGAGACATGTTTAGGGCAAATACAGATTTAGGAGTAAGGTTGAGATTTCCTCAAAAGTATATTTAGAGTATAGCATTGTATGGATGTGAGACCTGAACAATAGGAACACAAGAAAGAAGAAGGATAGAAGCTTTTGAAATGTGGTGTTATCGGAGAATGTTGAAAATTAAATGGACAGAAAAGATCAAGAATGAGGACTTATTGAGGTGAAAAGGAGGGAAAAGATAAATTTGGAATGTAATCATAAAGAGAAGAGTTAAAATGATAGGTCATAGTATAGGACATCCAGGAATATTGTTATTATTGCTATAGGAAATAGTTGAGAGAAAGAACTGAAAAGGAAGGCAAAGAATTAGCTACGAAGAGCAGATGAAAAGATTAGCACAGGAGAGAAAAAAGTGGACAAACGCAACCTACTTATCGAGAGACTGAGGAATATAACAACAACAATACTATTTTGTGGATCATATACATATGATTCTTAGAAAACGTTTTATTATATGAATATACCTAATTCTAACATGAAACCAACACATTATAAGTTATCTACAGGGTAACAGTATGCGATAAGTTTGCTTGCAAATCAACCCTCAGTTGGAAAAATTAAAATAGTGTTTATTTTCGTTTTTACTCGCTGTCCTCACTCAGTTGGCAAGATAATTTATACTTTTTTAAAACATAAAATGTAGGTCGCCCTCCCCCTCTCACCAAACAAAAGAAGTCGCTTTGGTGTATAAGTCTCCACTCAAGAAGAAGTCAGCTAAAAAACTTCTACCAGGTAGCAAAATCGAATTATCAAATGGTAAAATTATTTATATTTTCAAATGCAAAACTAAGGCTTTCTCCACCCCACATTCCTCCCCCGTCCAAAAAAAGTTGTTTCGGCAGATACGTTCTTGCATGAAAATAAATGTGTAATTAATTCGATGATATAAATAGTAGTTATAAGATAGAACACAAAATGTCCCAAGCAGTCAAAATTTAACGAATTATCCAATTTTAGGATGGAAACTTTGCTATCAACAGGAAAACACTTTTTACAAATCATGCATGTTGCCGCGTTTAAACATCATAAATTTCATTTTCAGCATTTTTTCATCAATGTTAGAGTGCTTTGAATGATCATATTTTGTGCTGCATCTGTACTGAACGCTAAATTCTTTGAAACTATTGGTTAGCTTGTGAAGTATGATGCGAAAGAACTTGTGGTCTTCCTACTTACTTAAGCACTGAAGATTAACTAATCTTACAGGGTTGCCACTTTTTGGAAAACCTGGAAAAATTGTGGAATTTGGATGGTCCGGGCAAAGTCATGAAGTTTTGATTCTCTGAATGACAACCTAGGTTTATGGCTTATATTCTATCAAAATTTATTGTTTGTGAATAATCACGCTTAAAAAATAAAAAAGGTGCCTCTTTGGAAAATATCAGAGTCATGTACTTTTTTCCCGCTGTCGTTCTGATCAGGATCATGAGAGAAAAAAATCTTGCCAAAATCCATAAGTTCTTCCCCACTCGAAAGAAAAAGTCATGGAAAATTAGAAAATTAGACCTGGAAAACCTAGAAAAGTCAGGGAAAATCACTCTTGAAAAAAGTTACAACCCTGATCTTAGCTAGTCTTGAGAATTTCTTCCCATTATATGGTATTGTGATGACAATAATTGAACATTCTGAAAAAATCGTAGTGAGTTAAAATAATTTGACAACATACTATGGAAGACATCTTTACTTTTAACATCTGTGAGAAAATGGTCAATAGTACAAAATATTCAAAAGTACAAGTACCTCTCTCTTATTTACTCACGCAATTATCATCGCATGGGTGAAAAAAATGATCTAAGTACCGAGAGGAGGGAGGGGGATAAAACTGTAACTTACTATTCTTAGCTATTTTGAATATCCCGTTCCGAGATGACTTCCTGGATCAGCTCCCGGCACTATTTTCTAACTTATAATATAAATTCATTCAACTTCGTCTCGGAATTACGGTAATGATGAGGAAAGGAATACGTGTATAATTTCTGAATTTCAATGTGCAGTACATCACGCCGCGTTTTTCAAGCAAACATGGGAAATTGAACGCATTCGCCCATCGTGCATTCCCATTCCTACGAACTGTGCACATTTCGTTCGTCGTTCACTTCCGTTAAAAGAACGCCGGTGTTAATTTGAATTGGCAATCTCTCACTTCTGCGTATTTACGGCAAACAAGTTATGCAATAATATCAACATTCTAACGGATTTACGGCGAATTCGATAGGCAATTTTAAGAACATCAGCATCAGCTACATTGTACCTGGTTGAATGTTGTCGTGAAATGTATTTAGCGTAGATTATAGAATGGGAATACGTAGCGAATGGATTTACTGCGTTTTGAAAACGTACTTTTTCATTAGCAAACAATGTGATAACACACAGGAAAATAATATTTCTGCAGTTTAACAGAGATGTATGTGTATGTCGTGAATTTTATTTCCCGCAATGCGAAAACACAAGTCACTCGAGTATTGCATTTTAGAAAAACTCTCCTAAAACGAAGGGAAACTAACGGTCAAAAGTGGCATGCTGATTCGACATTCCGTTTGGACAAAGTTTGAGAGCACCATTTTATTGTACACCCTATGTACGAGTATGTCATTTGTTTGTTGCTTTTTGTGTACTTCTATCTACCAGAGTCAGTCTGTTTGTCTGCATCAGCGAAGAATCTAGAGGACGAATGATTTATAATGTACGTGAATTCAGTGGTATTATACATATACTTATTTTAGAAGGGCTTTAGAGCTTTGAACAATTTTTTTTAATTCCTATTATAAATAGATGATTCAAGTAAAAACATGAAACATTTAAGAAGGCTATATCTCTACTATCGGATAATTGAATAGTTTTTACTCTTCTTCTAAGCCGTTCATTTTCGGTCTATCTGATACGGTCTAACAGAGCGAGTGAAGAGGTGAAAACATTTAGAAACTTGAACAATTTGCACTGACTCTGTTTTCATTGATTACTTCTAGTTTATTCGACTTCTTGACTTGGCGACAATTTTTGAAGGATTTCTCATATTTATTGCATAGAATTGAACTTTCTCGCTGGAAGTAGAGGGGTTTATAACAAATGAAAAAATATTTAAGGTTCTTTACGATTATTGCTGATCATGTTCATGATTTAGTGTTTAAAATTCTTGAATCACTGTTGAACTATTTCAGTGTACTTTCATTTTTATTCTGATCCGCTACTTCTGAAGCATTTTCAATTCAAAATTTTCCATGTAGGAAAGACAATTACTCTTGGAGCTTCTACTACTCTTTCCTGATGTCTTCTGCGTTGTCCCTTCATCTTTCTGTCAGTCTTCATCTTTGTCTTTCTGTTTTCTTTATTATCCATCCGTATATTTACCACCGTTCTTCTATTTTCAGAAAACGCAAATGAATTTGGAAGTTACGATAAAGTTTCCGAACTCCGAATACCAAATTCTCCAGCCCTCGATAAGAATTCATATTTATCACCGAAAATTGAAATACGAATCGAAAGTCAGTTCAACGTATTCGAGAAAATATGGGTATAGACTTGACGGTTAGATGGGCAAGTATAGACAGACAGGCATAGCAGAGTGTCCCTACAAACGGAACTAGTGTCAGCGAGGGGTTTAACCTCGATACAGCCCGAGGCGTTGTACCCTTTTTATTTTTATTTGGTCTAGTATTCATTCCTTCCTTTCAGAACTTGCTACTACTGGGTAATTCTCCGAAAAATGGACAATTCATGTAAATAGGCTGTAACTCTGCTACTTATTATCAGAATGCTATGCGCAATACGTCAAAATTGAGGAAATGAACTTTTCTGATGGAGACAGTGGTAAAAGCTCTCCCTAGTTCAGCAAAACATACTTAGAAAATCGAAAATGCACCTGAAATTTCCATCAACGTGGGTGTCAACCTGGTCTAGTTCCGTATTCTTTTGCTCACTGGAAGGGTTTAATACATAATTTTCAGGAACTACTGTTTCCCATTGTTGAAGAGGTAAGTTGAGGCAACACGGTATAGGTCTTACAATCTTTTTCTAACCAAGTTAAATAACCTTTAAAATGCCTCAAAGTTGTGCCTAGGAAGAGATATGTCCTTCAACGTGGATAATTTTCAAACCTCTCTGTAGGGTTCCACTATAAACATAAACTTCTCTCAAATGCTCATATAACTTCCTCTAGAAGGTTGTGCAAGAACTTCTGTGAAATAATGATAAATTGTATGCTAAAATACTCATTTATTGCTGAGATCCTGGTTTCTAAAAAAAAAAAAAGTGTCTTTCACCGAGGACATCAACAGCCATAATTTGAATTTACAGCTCGGAATTTGTAAAGACGTAATAATATATCTAATGTTGGCCACATTACATTCAGCAACATGTACCTATCAAATATTCTCCGCATATTTACCCAATGGAAAAAGGAAAAAGGCGATTTTGTCCAAACGTGAACATAAAATATTATTCAACGTGGATACTCACGTATTTCTTGTATCCACGTTGAAGGACGTGAATCTCTCGACACTCAGAAGCAGTCTGTAGAAACAGCCTTTCAATCTTCTTCGTGGAGAGACTACTTTCCTAGATGAAATTTTGGTACTTCATAAAACCGTGATCCGTGAGATTGTAATCCACGGTGCAGCTGTGTGATCGTACAGCCTCATCTTATCACACTATATAAACGTGAAAAATAACAATTTTTTTTACAACCCCATCAAATTTATGCCCGGTTGGTACCGGAATATGGTTTCTCAATACCCCTAGTATCGATTTCAACGAAAAAAATTTGAAAAATGAACCTCATTTTTTTTTTGTTTTTGTCCACGTTGAATTGTCCATTTTTCGAAGAATCATCCTACTAGGTTTGATAGCGTTTCGACTTGTTAATTAAGATGGCTTAAACCATAGTTAATCGGGTAGCCGCATTGGAAGGCCAATTTCTTTTTTCTTTTTTCTTTTTTTTTCAAAGTGAAAGAACATCAAACACTCAGCTACGTACCAAATTTTTCCCGATCCTTTCGCTAATCTGCGGTCAGGTCTTATTCGCTTCAAATGTAGCGAACAGTGAGCAGCAAGAAAACGAGCTCGCAGAGGCGAAATAAATTAGAAAATAATGTAAAATGGGAAAGTGGAAGAAGGAAAAAAGTGAAAGTATAAAACGAAAATGACACGATAAAAGAAAGGGGAAAAATATGATTTTTTAATTTCGGAATCGTAGGTTTTATTCTCAATTTAAAAGGAAAAGCCTGAACAAATTCTTATCAAACTTTTATGAAGATTCATTCCACGCTTTTGAATCGTGAAGTATAAATCTTCATTCCAAGGATCTGCTCGTTGGAACGAAATATTTCGAGCTTCTAATTCGAATTTATTTTCGTTTAATGTCCACGAATCGCTGTTATGGGATTTTCCCCCAGGGTTTTCTCATCCTTTGTTCGCTAAGCAGATATTGAAAGAGGTAAAACGGTAACGCAACGCCAAATTTAGAAAACCTTCGATTTTACGATCGCGTTGTTTTTTCGTTTAATGTTATCGAGACCTGAGAAAATCGACTTCGAGATCGCCCTGCCGCAATTTCAAGCTTTCGAGCTCAAAATTTGCATAGGGAATTCCACCTCACCGGCGCGGCTGCCGACTATATAAAAACTGGTTGAAAATGCGATATTTTATTATATCTTGTAGAAGTGGGTGTAATTTGGATTGAACAACAAAGAAACTTTGCTCAGTTTACGGAGATGGAATTTGAAAATGTTAATTTATATATTATAACTTTTAGCGGAGAAGAGAACGTTTCTCTGAAGTACTAGCGTGCATCCTCCGAATTTCTACTTACCGTATTAGTTTTCTTATACGATATACTTTGATAAAATTTGTTTGGCTCACAAAGCGGATGTACCGTGCTGACGCCTTTACAGTTGTCTCCGAGATTATAATTTGGCAGTCGCTTGATGAATTACTTCTTAGGTGAAATTAGAAATTATTGTACTTGTAAGCGTAATAACATGTATCCTCTGTTCCTGACTGAGTACCGCAGTAGATTAAGAAACGCTGTCAAACATTATTCCTTACCTTCTCATCGACTCGAGTAGTTGGTCGAAGTGGAACATCGCGAAATCTCAAATTATTCTGTAATTTGCATACCTACGCGTATTAGGGTAACACGCAATTTACTTTATGTTTTTCAAATCCTGGTTCCCACTAAAAAAAAAAACGGTATATTTTAGTAAACAAATCCGGTGTCCAACATTTTTTTGTGGGGGAAAAAAATTAAGTCTGTACCCGTTCGATCCCACGTAGCAACTTGCCAGATTTCAACCTAGGCCGGTTTTTCGGCCAGAAGTGAAGAGGGCTAAGTCAGCCCTAGCAGCCTCCCCGACGTTTCTGAGGTAATGCTCGAAAGGGCGGATTCGAGGGTTCGGGTTGAGAACAAATCAGAAAAGAAAGTATGGTAAAAGTAAAGTATAGGATTGAAATATATTTTTCTAAACGTAAGCAATAACTCATGTAGAGGATGCATAGGAACTCCGAAGTAGGACTATTTAGGGTCTGTTAATGGAATTATGTTCCTCAGCCAATGTTAATCACATAAATTTCAAGCGATAACCCATTTTTAAGGTTTTTTGAATTCACTAAATTCATGTTTGATGTTTTTTTACTCGCGTCTCCACCCCCTAAAGAGTCCATATGGGATGAACACGTATAAATTTAGATCAGCAGCTTTCAATAATATATCAATCACGAGTTTTCTTGTGTTACAAAGTTCATTCAGTCATTTTAGATATGACGGCTACCCACAAAGTTTCACATGACTTTACTGAAAAATTCTATGTTCGATATCGCTGATGCCCACGCATTAAACTTTTTAATATTTCAAGTACTAGGAGGTCTAGTTGGCCGAGCGGGAGGTCTGGTTGGCCGAATGGATAGCGCGCTGGTCTCAGAATCGGGAGGTCCCGGGTTCGAGCCCACGTAGCAACTCGCTACATTTCGACCTAGGCCGATTTTTCGGCAAGATGAGAAGAGAGCTAAGACAGCCCTAACAGCCTCCCTGATGTCTCTGAAGTAATGCTCGAAAGAGTGGATTCCAAGACCCGGGTTGAGAGTAAAAATTGGAAAAGAGATTTCAGGTACTAGCCGGAAAAATATCTACTACCTGATGGCCAGATACTCTCAACATTTTTATTTGATTCATATATTATCTTTATTACAATAACTACAGTTCATATTGTAATAATTTAAACCAATACTTAAATAATAAATTGTCATTTATATCTAATTATTATTTTAAATATTTCTTAATAAAATGCATATTTTTCTACTCTCAGAAAATTTGCAAAATAGGGTGCATTTTACATGCGAGGCAACACTTTATAACCGAATACTGATTGATTCCTGTCCTACGAAAAATTTTAGTACAAAATAATCAGAATTTTAGTAAGTCTCAGACATCCAACAATGTTACGCATTTCTTCACCACAAATAACAATAATTCTTACTAGATTCTGGTAATAATTACTGTAATCTTATCAAAATTTAGTGGTGATGGAAATTCAAAAGCAGGAGATATACTTTTTTGTGGTCTTATGTCTCCTAAATTATCAAATAATAAAATTTGGAAACATGGTCCGGATTGACTTAAACCAAATCCAAAATGTTGGTCTACAACCGTGGTACGCAGTAGCAAACCATAGAGAACGACTGAAACTCGCTAGAATTGCAGTTTTCTCAGTGCATACATTTAAAGTGCACTTTACATTTGCCCGCGTATCATAACCGAAAATTTGAGCACTAGCGGTTCTAGGGCTCCAGCGGTGTGTAGGTATGTGACTTGCACATCTATTCATTTTCAAGGGGAAAAAATTAAATGAAGAATTTTAAAAGAACTCGATGACTTATCAATAAGACAGAATTTCTAACTCTATACGAAATTTATTTCCTTAATTTCTAAATTACCAAGATATATTTTTTTTAATGTAGAAACAAACTGATGTCAATGTACAGCAGGCAGTCTGAATTCTCAGTGTGCCTACCCAGTTCGTAGAGGTTATAACTGCCAGGGACTTAGAGTAATAATTTAACTTTATTCAGTATCATCACGTTGTACAGGTACCCGAATAAAATTACCTTTCCGTCTTCTCTCTGTTTGAAAATATACAACGAATGGTTGTGATCGTAGCTTCGGGCTATGAAATACCAGTCTGGTATATTGTCTACGTATGCTAGGAATTTGACGAGTCCCCTCGTAAAATATCTGAACGGCATCTTATTGCAGTTCCTTTCTTCTTCCGTATAATAGGGGTTTTCGTTCGGTTCCGGTTCACTTTCGTACAGTTGTGTCTCAAATCTTATTTCAATGCTTATAAATTCATAATTTATATGAGAAGCTCCATTACGGAATTCGAGTTTCTTCTCTTTGAAAAATGTGCTAGCTGATATTAAGTTAACAAGCGTATAAATTTCAGGCTCGGTTAGAGCTCCTAGATATTCTCCCAGACCTGTAGAATCCATCATATTGTCGGTGCTCTGTGCTGTAAGATAATATTTCATAAAATTTATTAACACGCAGTTCTTATAATAATCAATCTGTATGTAATAAGATAAGATTTACGGATTCAAAAAAAAAATGCCCATGTCTTGTTTTCCCTTAATTAAGTACATTTAATATGTCACACAATATAGGTAAGATATAATAGTGAATGTTTGCAAAAAAAATATTTCGCCGTTAATCCCCAGCATTAATTCGATACGACTTGTTATAAAATTAGTCTGAATTTTCAACATAGGATTGTCAGTAAATTGTCAATTTTGCCACGCGTGGTGGAAATAATGTGAAAGCAGAACCGTGTCTATGTAGGAACCTGAAACCACTTTCTTTTCCTTCAGAATTACATTTTTATCTTGCTTAAACTTGTTGGGATATCAAAAGTCATTGATCATCACTCGCTTGGCTCGTTATAACATTCGAGAAGTCGACTACAATTTGTTCAGTTTTTTCGAAACTTATTCAGACTTCAGACTTATCAAGACTCTTACAAAGCGCGTTGAAACACATTAAGATTCTAATACAACTAGTCAAGGCTTTAGTGAATTCGTGAAGACCGTGTTAAGATTCAAGCAGTTTTAAGGCCCATAAAAACTGGTGAACACTTGTTGAAACTCACTGTGATTCTTCAGTACTTCTTGGCCGGCATTATGACCATTGAGACTTGTTAAAATTCATTATGGCTGGGTTAGCATTCTCCTAAATTACTGAAGTTTGAATTAAAGCTCTTCGAGATTACTTTAAAACTTATCCCTTTTTGAATTTAAAACCTGGCCGCGTGGCTTCATGATACATAAATTTGAACATCTTATTTTGAAGGCGAGTCATAAAATTTCAAAAATATGAATAAAATTAGATAATATTGCGAAATGAACTGTTCTACATAGCTATGTATAATAACGAAAGTAACAGACTGCTTACCATTGAAATCACTCCTGTCTTTTACGTAACGTTTTTCCAGAGCATTTTGATCTAAATCCTCATACAATGGTTCCAGTGTACCGAGTCCGAGCGGTACAATTTCTCCCTTCTTATTTTTTCTGAGCACGAAGTATACATCCTGGTCAAAACCATCTGATATGAAAATGTCCTCTATCAAACGGTAAGGGGAACAATGGATCATCTTTATTCCTACGGCCGGTTTTCCGGGGAAAACTATGACGTTTTCTGCGGTGAGATCATCTTTTGATTCCGGATGAGAATTCGGATCAACCTCGATCGTCATTCCTGTATTATCATCATGGAAGTAATTTGACCCGAATATATTCGCGCAAAGTTTCAATTGTGTAGTTTGATTTTCAGCGAGCTTGTTAAATGAACTGGTTCCTGAATTACCTGCTGAGTAAATTGATTTTATTTAAAATTAGTAAAAAAAATAACAATAAGTTACCTTCTTTTCTTTTCTTAAATTCATTTTTTGTGTTTATTATACTCACCTTCAGCTTTTCGTTGAAGAAGGTTAAATAGCATTTCTGAGACTTTTGGCGATTTATAATCGATTACAACCATAGACGAGTAACAGACTTGAAAAGAAAATCCGAGCAAAATTAATACGGAGTACATTTTGTAATTCTGATCGAGAAAAGCGGTTAAAGAGTTCTAACTGGAACGACAGTTTTAATTCGAATGGTGAATCTTCGAGAATGAATATGTCGACAATGAAGAAAAAAACATCTTGTTGATACAGTTGTCAGTACTGTTGGTAAATACAGATACGGCAAAATATTACAGAACTAAAACACGTCATTGTTGATGTGTATTTGTAATAAATGAACGTGAGTATTTCAAAATCTAGAACGTATGATCATTAAGATTCTCGAAAGCGCACCTTGTATAACAAAGACGGTCAAAATATATAGACGGGAGGTTCGAAATTTGTTGAATAAAATATAAAAAGGAAAATATAAGTACGGCGGAATACTACAAGACTAAAGATGAGTCATGGGTGATCTGTGTTTTACACAGATCAACATATTTTTTCAAGATATAGGATGTATGAACAAGTGTACACTTCTTCCAAGATTTTCGAGTGTGTACCTTATGTGAAACAGACGAACAGTCAATACAAATATAGCCAGAATTGTCGGGATACAAGTACGGTGGAATATTACACGACTGAAATGAGTCATGGTTGATTTGTATCTATATTATAAATGTTTACAATAGATCAACATGATTTTTCGAAATTCACACGATCAAATTCTAAGATCTCTCGAATGCATAACCAAAAAAAAAAAAAAACTACCTATCAGAAGTGGTAGAGGAAAAGGTCGAAGTGATACCGATAACAGTAGTGCTGGAGGTTGTGGTTGAGGGGGTGGGGGTCGAGGTCGAGGAGGTAAGAAGATTTAATATTGTTTAAAATTTTATTTTGTATTTTTTTCAAATTTTGTACAGTATTGAATTTGTTTCCAATTTTGTATAGTTTTTATGAAAATTACAGTATTTTACCTTTACACATCACCTTATTACTCAATAATTTCAAAATATGAGCTGAAAGGAAGTATAGAAACATCTCAAACGCATAAACTCGTAAAAGGAAGAAGAACTTATGAACTGATACCAAACATTGAAGAAAGACTTAAAAATAAAGAACTAAAACCTAACTTCTACCTCACACAATTCCTAACAGATCACGGAAACTTTGGCGTATATTTTAAAAAATTCAAAATCATAGAAGATGACACCTGCATAAACTGCAAAAAAAATTAACAGACACCCCAGATCACACCTTCTTGACATGTCCCGCTTTCAAGAAATGAGAAATAAGCACAAAATTGAAAATATAAGCAAAAACTGGTTTGAAAATCGCAACAGCATACAAATAATAATCGACTATGTAAATGAAATCATGAAAAAGAAAGAAAAAAATATTAATTGAAGAACTAGTCTATCCACTGTAATAATGAAGTAAACTAAGTACACATGATTATTGTAAATGACCTGAGAAACACCGACAAGCTGCTAAGCAAAAAGTGGTTCTCAGTGTCATACAGTACAAAAAAAAAAAAAAACAGTAATTTCACTAATTCTTCAAAATGTGGGGGTAAGTAAAAGTCACTCTACAGTCGCTTATCATTGCACATTTTTGAATTTAGCAAATGCCAACAGAAAGAGGAGGGTATGAAGGTATAGAAACCATCAAAACCTGAAAATCAATTTTTTAGTCATAAGGCGATTTTCTTCCGAGCCAGTCACATATACGTATTTCAGGACCCTCAAATATGTAAGATATGAGCACTTTAACAGTCAATGTAAATAAATGTAACGACGGGTAAAGTCGTGAAATAAAAGTAATACATTAAAAAAAATCTATTTCAACATTTATCTATTTTCTTGAAAGCAAAGCGAACAGCAATTCACAGTGACAGATAGGCGTTTTTTCTGTGTTCGGGAAAAGAAGGGCGCCAAACATTTTTTCAAATTTCCCGGGCCCCCCTTTTCCTTGTCACGTACATTACATACACCTCATTCATGGAAGAAATTTCGAATTAATAATGAAGACATAGTATAAAAAATGAAAGTAATTATAAATTATAGGAATATAAATCGAATACATCATTTTCTTAAAACATAGGATAATAATAATGAGTAACTGAAGTTGTCGCAAAAATAACAATGTAATAATGAGTAACTTGAGTTGATAATCATTAAAAAGAAAGTTCAAATAAATGATAAAGAAGACTATAACAGAAAAACACCGGGGGAAAATAATTCTAAATTTGAATGCTTCATTTCTTTTTCGGAAAGTCTCGTAAGAGCGACACTAGTAATGGGTAGATAACTTGAGTTGATATTTGATAGTCAAATACATAATGGTTCTTATGTTAACGTTATTAAATTAATAAGTAAGTTAAAAATTTACTCTTTTGAGCAACAACGTCAATTATCTCCTCATTATCTAATGTTATTAGGATATCCCTCTCGCCGGACATGAGCATAAAAGCATCGAGAAATTTTTCTGTTATGCGATTACGCTAACTAGTTTTTGTAATCTTCAATTTAGAAAAACTACGTTCCCATGCCCTTTTCTCAAGTTATCACGTCAAAGTAATCCGCCGACTTGCAATAATGTTTTAATGTTGGGGAAATGCGTGTCTGGTTCGCTGGGTGAGGTTGATGCGAGGGGCGCCTTTGTCTCGTTTTCCTGGAGGGGCGCATTGGGAAACTCCCGATTTCCCGATAGGTCTATCCGTCACTAGCAATTCATTCTCTTTAGATCATTGAAGAATTTCTGCGTCTAGGCTCATACGTGAAATAAAACGGAAACAAATAATACTGTCCATGATAGAATCTTAGTGAGGACCCTAGGTGTGCACGTTTCCTTTGTATCATCTACAATTTTTTATTTTTCCTGAAGTTCTTTACTTGTTAAACTCGCTTTGGGGGAACCCCTGATTGGCTTACTCGACTAAAATTTTACACACAGCGCTATTTACTGACTCCAGAGCAACAACTCTACGAAGTTTAATCAGTATTAGTATGTTTCCCTATATTTCTCAAATTTTTGGCTTATTTGAACTGAAAGACTTGGATGCTTGATCCTGGGGCAGTAGCCATTTGAGGTCATGGGAGGCGACTAATCTCCAGTCATCTTTCAAAGTTGGCAAACTGGCAATTTCAAGTACTCAGTTGGCAAATTCATCAACTTCTTGAAAACTTTTTTTTAAATAAATACTTGAAAAATTTTCGATTTTTTCGCTTCAACAATTGCTGGAGAATTTTTAATTCTTGCCTCCTCAATCGCTCTTCTACGGAGTTTCTTTGCTACGATTCTATTGAAACCCCCAGACAGGGCCAGATCAAGGAATCTGATAATGCACTCTATATCAGAAACCCTGAACTCGGATACTATTTTTATTCTGAAGTCAAGTCGATTTTACCCATTTGCAAGGTGAAATTTGAATTATAGAGGGCATGAAATAGAAGCTCTGGATCTAAAATCGGATGAGATTATCGGAATCAGTGACCAAATTCCACTATCTGGATAATTTTATTGATACTGCGCCTCCCTTGAGAAAGAAGTAAAATTTTTTGATAAGAAACGAGACCTCGTCAAATTATGGTCCTACATTGTCGCATATCGCTCCGGTTTCGGGGTGAGAAAAGAGTGGATTTCATGATACATTCTGTGTAATATTTTAATGGGTTAAAATGTCAGCTTTTCCCAAAAATGATTTCTTTTTTCAAATTTCCCGAGCTACCTTCATACTATGTCTCGCGTACCTTACGGCTGTACGCAAGGGCATAGATACTGGAGGGGGTGACCCCCGAAGCTCAAAAATGTATACTTGTCGCGATTTTGTCTCGTCGACCATTTTTTGTTTTAGAAATCAACACATTTTGGACCAGAAATCCCCCCCCCCCGGGTTGTGACTATTTACGCACCTAGCTGATGCACGCAGCAAGGTTTGAGAAACACCAATATTTTCTACCAGAGCCATATAATTATTATGACTTTTCAAACAAAGTCTCCTAATGCCATACATTAACATTAAAACAGTGTTGCCAAGCTTCGTCGAGGAACTTTCAGGATTGCTTCCTTTAAGAAAATTTGAGAAATTTCCAAGAAAGGAAATTTATTTTCAAAAGATCTACAAAAAAGCTGAACATTTTCAGGAAAACGGGACAGGGGACATTTTTTGGTACCCAGTGCCTTTCAGATTTCAATTCAGCTTCACTCCGATAAAAAAAATTAATAAATAAATGAGAAAGTGAAATTAGATATGAGAGTTCTTATGGGTGTGATATGCATCATCCGATCAGAACACACCCCAACCAAAGAGTCAGAGAAGATTTTTGTACCTTAATACTCATAACTCGAGCAATTGATCGAAAAAAATTTCAAGAAATCTCAAGTTGTTCTACGCTTTTTACACATGTTGTCCGTTCATGTCAACTGAAACAGAAAATGTCCCTTGTTTGTACTGGGGTTTTCCAACTTAAACCAAAATAAGAAGAAAGGTCTAAGTCTACCTCGAAAGAATGCATATTCAACCACTTGGTACATACAATATCCATTCATTCTTGAGTTTTCGATGTTTTCACTAAATGGTTATACTTATTACTTTTAAAACATGCAGTGCAATCTTCGCGTTATCTTGTGTTCGTATTGTGAAAGGATTAAGTTCCAAAGATGCACGAGACTAATGGAGTTTCAGATATATAGAACAATATATTTTCAAGAATTTATTCAAGTTTTGAAAACTGTTTAAATTTTTACAGCATTTATAAAAGGTACATACTAATAGATTTGGCCGAGTATTTTTAAATACTTTTAATGAATTTAAATTTACTATTACAATTATTGTTAAATCTAAGGTTAATATAAATTAAATTAATTTTAAGATGATTAATTTTATTCATCATTATGAACCTGGATGAACCCTGGCTTAACTAATCACGATCGTAAATCTTCAATTTTTTTTCTTTATATTTTCAAAAAATTTGGACTGCCGCTAAACATATTAATTTTAAAATTTTGAAAAATAATTTTGAAATTCTTCGTTATTTTTATTTAAACAGAACCATTTTGCTAGCTACCCCAACTGAGCCATTGCTCGTCCTTGCGATAGGACTTATAAGATTACAATTTAGAAAACAAATTAATAAAAATTATAAACGAAAATCAAATAATAATGATGATAATAGTACTCCTAATAATGAGAGCAATAATAATAATAAATTGATATGATGCCTGTCCTCGTAATGGTAAGTAAGCCTTCTTTTTTTTTTCTTATTTTAATGTATTCTTTGTTTGTAACGTTTAAAATGTATCTTACATTCGACTGCGCCTCATAATGGAAGACCTAAAATAAAGTCAATTTTTTTTATTCAAAATCATCACGTCGTATATGTACCCAAATAAAATTACGTTCCCATCTTCTCTCTGTTTGAAAAGATACAGAGAACGGTTGTCATCGTAACTTCGGCCAATAAAGTACCACGACGCCAGATCGCCTGTGTATGCAAGGAATCCTATCGCCAGTGTTTTGTACTTGAAAATATTATAGTTCCTTTCTTCTTCTGTCAAATAGGGGTTCTCTTGAAATTCCGGCTCGTCCCAGAACAACTGTGTCTCAAATCTGATTGACTTGTCATTAAATACATAATTAATGTGACTAGCTCCGTTTCGAAATTCAATTTTCTTCTTTTTGAAAAATATGCAATTGGATATCAGGTGCACAAGTGTGTAAATTTCAGTTCTGGTCAGGCTCGCTAGGTATTCCTCAGCACTTGCAGAATCTGATTTGTTAGACAACACTGTAAAATGATATTTTATCGGATAAGATGAATTAACGCACGTGTCTTATACTACCTACCACCTACAAGCAGCACAATATTTACGAAAATATTTTCCCATCGCCAGGCAGAGTCCTTATAGGAACGCCATGGATACATTATTCTTTTTCTTAAATTATTACCACAAAGATGAAGTCTTTTAGTGGGGCGAGGGCCCAATACACGATAAAAAACAGACCAGGTCTTAATTTCGTTCGCCGCCAGTGGAACTCCACTTACCAGCCCCATAAGGTTGATCAAGCTACATGCCTGGTTCAGATCCTTCAAACCTATTTCAGAGCAATCAAGACCCTTCAAAACTGTGTTGAAACACATTAGTATTCTGATATAACTAGTGAAGGAATTATATCCTCCCCTGTCCCAATTAATTCCGCCAAAAAGTTTATGAGTGCTCTCTGCCCCCTCCTGGCTTGTTACGGGCCTGGAATACGTTCGAAAATATTGAAACTTCATAATGTGACCTTGCTCAGATACGTCAAGACCCATTAATATGCTTCAAAACTGATTTGAACTCTCTTAAGACTGGATAAGAAAAAGATTTTTCAAGATTTGCATTAATGCTGTGTGCTAACACTTTTAAGTTGTTGAACTTTACACCAACGGAAAACATGTAATCCGTGTATCAAAATAATTGGGGAGTTTTAAAAATTTTCCATGAGCTTTTATCATCCCTTCTCCATTTTTTGTCATCATTTTCCAGTGTTTCCCTAATTCTTTCCTCTCAAACTGCTGTGTCGCAAATTTTAAAACTGTTCCTGAAATCTATGTCCTTCGTTCAATTTCCGGCCGCGAACTGAGATTTATGAGCTTTTACTCGTATGTTCGTTAGGGAAGATTCTCGAAATCCTAATATTATTCATAGCAAAACAAAGCGCAACTTCAAGCATTTAAATGATTGTTATCAATGGCGTTGATGAGGAGGGGATAAGAATGTTGTCCCCTCCGAGCAGGGAAAATTGAAATTTCAGAGATTGTCAAAAACACTTTTAAAGGCTGTATTCCATTAAGATAGGTGAATCGACCTCCGGCGATTTTTCCCATTTTTATTCTAGTCTTCGATGAGTACTGATAAAATAAAATTTTGAGCGTATGACGACATTCCCATCCACCTCCATAAAGGCATGACCTAGAGACCTAGACATATGTGATTTTTCTTGTTTTTAACATTATCTCAGGCATTTCTTGATCGATTGAAGCGAAATTTGGTAAATAGTAGGTGGTTTTGGGTACAGATATTCTTAGTTTTTTCAATTTTTTTTTTTAATCGCTGAAACACTTTTATAATCGATTTTGAAATTTTCCAAATGGCGTCTTGAGCGCCATTTTTGTGGCGGAAATCCAAAAACATTCACGTATATTTTCGTAGTCTTCAACGATATACCCATCTTACCCATATTTAAGTCCGGACACACGCCTAAACAACGGAAAGACTATTTTTTTTTTTTAGTCAATTATCACTCATTAAAAATGGTTTCTTCGTTTAGGGGTTAGTGTCCAGACTTAGAAATGGCTAAAAATGGGTATATCGTTAAAAAACACGTTAGAAAATGTACTTGGTTTTTTTTTTTTACTTCCACCTTAAAAATGGCGCTTAGGATGCCATTTTGAAAATTTTTAAGTCGATTTTAAAGGTGTGACCGATAAAAAAATTCAAAAAATTGAGAATATTTGTACTCAAAACCACCTACTATTTATTAAGTTTCGCTTCAAAAAAATGTCTGAGATAATGCTAAAAATAAGAAAATCACATATTTCAAGGTCACGCTTCCCTGAGGGTGGATGGGAATGTCGTCATAGGTTCAAAAATGTTCTTTTTAGTACTTGTCGAAGACTAAGATAAAAATCGAAAAAGTTGCCGGAGGCCGATTCACCTATCTTCATGGGATACATTTTTTGAGAAGTTTTTTCTTATTTTGGCTTGCCGAATCAAAATTTGAAAGATATTTCCTAAATCCGTTCTTATTTTACCTGTTTTTAAAACTTCGAATATCCCCCCTTCCTAGGAGAACATTATTGGTGCTGTGGGAATGCTATAAATTATAAATTAGTAAAATTTACTAATAATATGTTGTGATGTACCAACTTCAGTCAGTCATCAACTTAAATTTTGTCAAAATTGGTAGATATTATGTTTTTCACTTTTTTTTTTTTAAAGCTCACTTTGATTTAAATGACTCAACTTTGATCTCCTTGAGGCACAGATTAATATTATCTGATAAGAGTACCAACTGCATTTGTATTTTTTCAGATTATTTGGAACAATTTTTTGAACGATGGATGGGCTAATGTACCAACTGTTTTCGAATTTTTTCAAATTATTTGAAATAACTGTCTGAACGATGAATAGGAGCATTTTGATTAGAAAAAAATTCTCGTACATATAAAATAAGATGTACTCTTTTACACATGCATACGTTAGCATATCCCGTGAGCATTAACGTACAGTCTTCGAGTTCGAAAAATACATATTTACTTGGAGTATATGTACCTATACCTACATGTGCATGAGTTGTATGGCTACTTATGTATCGTTGTACCAAACTGAAATACCGAGGAGGAAGACTGAAGTTTAAAAAAAATTGTTCAATTGTTTTCTACTGATCTAAGTTGGAAAATTAAGCAAAAATGTTTCAGAAAAGCTTTAAACTTTCCTACTGAGGGTCACTAATTTTTCCACCGACACCAATCCCCAAGCCTTTGTGAAGCAGCTCATCCATTACCCTTGCGTATGTCCCTGCTTACCGTAATTACTTCTCTCCTTTATGTAACGTTTTTCCAAATCATTTTGACTTAAATCTGCGTACTTTGGCTCGAGTACAGCCAATCCAAACGGTACCAGCATGTTTCCCTTCAAATTTTTTCTGAACACGAAATATACATCCTGGTGAAATACGTCTGCTATAAGAAAGTCGCGAATTATTGGACTATGAGTACACTTTTGACCGCAGCAATGGAACATAGTTACTCCCCCGGTCTGTCCTCCAGGAAAAACTACAACGTTGTCGTTGGTGAGATGAAAATCTGACTCCGGGCGTGAAACCAGATCATCCTGGTCCACGAAACCTGTACCACGATTATCAAAGTAAATAGACATCAGTACTTCATTGCAAAGCATTTCTGCGTCATTTTCATTTGCAAACCGCTCGTCGAATTGTGTCGATTCTGTATCAACTGTGTTCGGTATTAATCAATGAAATTTAAAATTAGTAATAGAACAAATAAGTAATATAATCGTTTTTAAAAATGCTGTTCGAAACTCATGTTTTTCAAACTCACAATTAGCGTGTAGCTTGCTAAATAGCGCTTCCGAGATTTTCGGCGATTTATAAACAACGACAATCATAAACGAAGAGCACGTATGGAAAAGAAACCCGAGCCAAATGAATGACGTGTACATTTTATAATTCGAACCGGGAAAACGGGGCAAAAGATTGTAACTTCCTTAAAAAATGGAAAGAAAGTTCATAATTTTATACTTTCAACTGAACTGCTATATCTGTTGTTACAGACTTCTGTTATTGAGGTCAGAATACATAAACCTGTCAGTTTGGGTACATATTACTTAATTCAAACTTTTTTAGTCGGTTTCTATTTACGATGGATGAACATGATGTTTTGAAATTCATTTGCCACTGAACGATTCCTGACCAGTTTTACAGCCCTGAACTATATGTAATATGAATAGATACAAACAGTTAATGTAAATAAACGCGATTATTGAGCGTCATGAAATGCGAGTAAAATCATATCTTTAAATAAATGAAGGATTAACACGTTTTCTTTTCAACATTTATCTATTTTCTTACAAGTCAGACGCAAGAGCCGCGATTCTGATTATGTATTATTGCAGAACTAGCCCATTTGAGCAGCACACACTGACGCACAGCAAGAACAAATGATAATGTTCGTAATAAGATACACATAAAGAAACGCCGACTCTAGGACGATTTTTTTTTCTGTGTATCGCCCTCAATTTTTTATTTTTTCTCAAGTTCCTTAACCATTGAATTCGCTGTGAAGGAGATTCTTAGAGAATTACTCGACTAAAATCTTACACACGGTTGACATGAACTGACACTCCAAAGCAAAAACTCCACCAGGTGTAATCAATATTGTGCATTTTTCAGTATTTCTCAGAATTCTGATCGTTTTTGATTCAGGACACTTTGTTTATTTCAAGAACGGAATTTGGATTTTGTAGCCTGAGTCAGAGCCTCATCAGGGCCGAATCAAGACTCCGATGATGTATCCATCGAAATCAACGATGTTGAAAACCTCAATTCCGATTAGTTATTTTCATTCTGAAGTCAGTTCGACTTTGCCTATTTTCAGGGTGAAATATGAATTTCGGTTCGTGAAATCATCGAAATTAGATCAAAAGTTTAATAACATAATGTTTTCAAATGTTAAATTTTTACTTTCCCAAAAATTGTTTCTTTTTCTTTCAAATCTCCCAAGCCATTTTCAAAGTATTATCCCTGCAGCTACATGAAACTTTTTCAAATCATGAAAATTTTTGAAGCTTCTAAGGCTCCTATGAAAAATATGAACAAATAAATTTAGACAAGTATGGTTATATATTTTTATTGAAGTTGAAATTATGATTAAATTGGTGGAACCTAATCACATCATAATTTTAAATTCATTTTAAACTTAATTTAATTATCATTATTTACCGATAGTTAACGTATTATTACCGTAAATAAGACATAGTTTCCTTTATATTTTCAAAAGACTCAGAAAACATGATGTGCCTTGTACGCGAGGAAATTTTACATTATAGAATGTTGAAAAATATCGAGAATATGATAATGCACTCCATATCAGCTATCTAGAAAACCTGAACTCGGATACTTTTTTTTATTTTGAGGTCAAGTCGATTTTGCCCATTTTGAAGGTGAAATTTGAATTATAGGGCATGAAATAGAGGCTACAAAATCGGATGAGATTATCGGAATCAGTGACCAAAGTCACCACTATCTGGATAATTTTATTGATACCTGTCCATGTGAAATTTTTTAGCTGGCGGTATATCTAAGCCTCCCTTGAAGAAGAAGGAAAATTTTTTGAAAAGAAACGAGACTTGTCAAATTCTAATCCTGTGTTGTCGCGTATCGATTCGGTTTCAGGGTGAGAAAGAAGACAGGTTTTCATGACACATTTTGTATAAAATTTTCATGTGTTAAAATTTCAGCCTTTCCCAAAAATTATTTATTTCTCTTTCGAATCTCTCACGTTCAAAGAAATATTGAAGATATATTCTGAATCTTAGAAGAGAAAATATTGTTATCTCCGAAGTATTTTAAAGATATTTTTATCCTTCCATCTTCTTTCCGTTGCCCAATATTGAACTTGCGAATCAAATACGAATCAACTCCCAATCGCGAATTTTGTTTTTCAGCCTTCCTACCTCCCATTTCGAAGCCCACCCAGTGACTATAAACCCAGATCCTGGCGTCAATTTTATATTCAAAAGGTATTTAAACCGCCCAATCCAAAACTTGTCCGTGAACGTTAATTTTTTGCTTTATTACAAGAAAATCAAATCAGTTCAGACGGACAAAGGAGCGTGTGACTCGTGTTTCTCCTTTTCTGATCGATCTTCATTTTTTTCCGGACGGAAGGGTCATTTTTTGGCGCTCAATGCCGTTCAGATCTCACTCAAATAAATAAATAAATAATTAAATAAATAAATAAGAAAGTGAAATTAGATATTAGTTCCCATAGGATATCTAATGATGTGTATCCTCCGATAGTAACACACTACAACCAAAATGCATTTAAAACAGTCAGAGAAGATTGTTTGCCCCTTACTCGTAATACTAAACTCGAGCAGTTGATCCAAAAGACATTTCAAGAAATCTCAAGTTGTTCTACACTCATTTGCACATGTTGTCAGTTCATGTCAATTGAAACAGAAAATGTCCATTGTTTACATTGGGCCTTTCTATTTTTATTTATCTATTTATTCATTCGCAGCATTGTTCGTACGATATAGTGTCCTTTTCCGTGGGGGGGGGGCATGTCGTCGGACGCACCCAAATTCGGACATAGGCATCCACCGTCCTTCGTCCTTCCCCACCACCCCGGGCCCTTACGATTCTACGTCATGATTTTACCAATGCAACACGCCATCTTGTTGGCAGTCTCCCCTTACTGTTTGACCACTCCTCAGCTAATTTTCCCCGTCTCTCATCGCCCCTAACCATGTGCTCGGCGTACTTCAGCTTTAATTTTTTGATTCTCCATCGGATATCTATCGCCTCCATGGTGTTCTCGATTTTTTTGAGCTGGATTTTGTATATAACCCTAATTTTCATGATACTTCGTAACATCTTATAATTTATAAAACGTTATTCTCACACTCTCGTTCTGAGCTTGTGTAAGCGACCACGTTTGGGCTCCATAGGTGGGCCTCTCTAACTTAGACGAAATTAGGAGGAACCGTTTGAATTTATTCCGAAAGAATGCATATTTAACCATTTGACACAATATCCATTCACTTTTGAATTTTCCATGTTTTCACTAAATGGCTATACTTATACTCCTGAAACATGCAGTACAATTTCGAATCTATCTTGTGCTCATATTGTGACAGAATCAAGTTCCAAAGATGTCATAGTATATACTAATGGAATTTCAGATATGAAACAATATACTTTCAGACTCTTGCACTTTTCTAAGTTTTAAAACATGTTTGAAATTTTTACGGTGTTTGCATACGTAAAAGGTACCTACCTACGTATGAATAGATTTGGCTGAGTACTTTTAAACGTTTTTATTGAATTTAAAATTCCAAATAGAGTGGTTAAATATAACAGTATTATAATTTAAATTAATTATAAAATTGATTTATTCATTATTAATAATTTTGAAATTCTTCTGTATTCCTATTAAAACAGAACCTTTCCGATAATCTACCTAAACGATAGGGCTTAAAATTACGGTTTAAAAAATTGAAGTAAATAAAAAATATACACGAAAATCAAGTAACAATAATAATAATAATAATAAACTAATTTATGATGCCTGTCCTCGTAATAGGGAGTAAGCATTTTTTAATTTTTTAATTTTAATTTTTAATGTATTCTTTGTTAGTAATGTTTAAAAAATATGTTGTATTCGACTGCGCCTTATAATCGAGAACCTGAAATGAAGTCAATATTTTTATTCAAGACCATCACGTTGTATAGATACCCGAACAAAATTACGTTCTCATCTTCTCTCTGTTTGAAAAGATACAGAGAACGGTTGTCATCGTAACTTCGGCCAATAAAGTACCACGACGCCAGATCGCCTGTGTATGCAAGGAATCCTATCGCCGGTGTTTCGTAACTGAAAATATTCTGGTTCCTTTCTTCTTCTGTGAAATATGATTCCTCTTGCGATTTCGGCTCGTCCTCAAACAACTGCGTCTCAAATCTGATTGACTGGTCATCGAAATCATAATTAATATGACTAGCTCCGTTGCGAAATTCAATTTTCTTCTTTTTGAAAAACGTGCAATTCGATATCACATGAACAAGTGCATAAATTTCAGGTTTGGTCAGGCTGTCTAGATATTCTCCAGTACTTACAGAATCCGATTTGAGGGACCCAACTGTAAATTGACATTTTATCAAATAAGATGATATTACCGTGCAGATTTTAATATAATACCTATCAACTGTAAATAGCATAACATTTACGAAATTATTTTCCCACTGCCACGCAGAGTCCTTACAGGGACGCCATAGATACATTATTCTTTTTCTTAAATCATTACGACAATGATAACGTTTTTCCGACGGGCTGAGGCCCAATAAACGGAAAACAGACGAGCTCTTGAATTTCGTCCGCAGCGAGTGATCCCACAAGTTTGATCAGGTTACAGGCCTGGTTCAGATACTTCAAACGTTTTTTAGACTTACTAAGACCCTTTAAGACTGTGTTAAAACACATTAGGATTCTAATATAACTAGTGAAGTTAAACCACTATTGATATGAGTGAAGACATACTCCATTTTGGCTCACACCGCGCTTGTCAATGCCGAATTGACTATGCGGTACGCTCCGCATAGTCGGATTCGGCATCCACGGGCACGATGTGAGCCAAAATGGCGTATGTCTCCACTTATATTTATAGGACTCTAGTTAAGGAGCTCTAACGAAACTCATTAAAAGTACAGTAAGACTTCTTAAGACGCATGAAAAACCCATTAAAAGTCGTAACATTTGTTAAGACCTCCTATCTCTGAAAACTGATTCTTCAATACTGCTTACAGACTCGTTTACACAAATTAAGACTCTATATAGACTGGTCGAGACTCCATTGAAATCTTTGTTGAGACCGTGTTACAACTTTTCAGTACTTCCTTAGATCCTGTCAATAATCTCCAGGATTATGTAGGAACACATCGAACCTCTACATAAACTGGTTCAGACTGTTTTAGGATTTGTTCAGATTCTTCAAGGTTCATTAAGATTTCATAATACTCGTTAGAATTTTGTCTAGACTGGTTAAGCTTATAGGGGATGAGTGTCCATGTTAAAATGTGAGTGAACTTGGTAAATTCTGTATCTGGGGTGTGCCAATTCACAATTTCTTCCTTCTGTGGTCCAGAGCGCTTTCGGCTGTTATGTCATATTCAGTGGAGGGGTGTACTCCACTGAAGATGGCATAACAGCCGAAAGCGCTCTGAACGACAGAAGGAAGAAACTGTGAATTGTCACACCTCACATACAGAATTTATAGGGGATCGCCAAACCTCTCCTTCCTTTAATGAAAAAATGTTCGCCTAAAAATTCTATGATTATATCCTCCTCAGCCCCAATTAGATCTTCCAAAAATGTTCATAAATGTATTTTGCTTCCTCCTGGCTAATTACGGGCCTAGACTACGTCCATTGAAATTTCATAATGTGACTTTGTTTAGATTCGTCAAGATCCATGAAAATGCTTCAAAACTGAATTGCACTTTCTTACGATTCGATAACAAAGAGATATTTCTCAAAGTTTAAATCGGTGCTGTGGTAACAATAATAAGATTTAAGGTCGTTTAACTTCCATGTATGAAAACATTTGAATTTCTAAAGTATGCACGAGTGTAAACCTTCAAATCACCATTTTTTGGTTACCCTTTTCCAGTGTCTCCCTAAATTTTTCCTCTCAGGCTCTGTTGTGTCGCCAATTTCAAAATTTTCCTGAAATCCACGTTCTTTATTTTATTCTACGCTGCGAACTGCGATTTATGAGCTTTTATGTTCGTTAGGGAAGATTAACGAAATCCTAAAATTATTCATAGCGAAACAAAGCGCGACTTCAAGTATTTAGGTAGGTACTATCATTGGCGTAGATGAAGAGAGGGATATAAGAATATCTTCCTCTCTAAGCGAGGAAAAAGTGAAATTGCAGGACTTGTTGAGAACACTTCAACTTGAATTTTTTGTTCTTTTTTAGCTTGTCGAATCAAAATTTGGGCTGAATTTCGTAGATTTGCTATTATTTTACATAGTTTACGCACAAAACTTTGAATACTCCCTTTCCCCCGGGGAGATTTTTCTATTCTACTGGTGCTGTGGGAATACTAATGAGTATGAATGAATGAAATTTTACCAATATGTCATGATGTATAGGTCTCAGTCAGTCATCAGTTTAAGTTGTATCAGAATCAGTAGATTTTACTGTTTCTTGCAATTTTTTCCAAGCTCACTTCGATCAAAATGACTCTACTTTGATCCTAGAAACTTGAAGTAACATTATCTGGTAGAGTAGCAACTATTTTTGATTTTTTTCGAATTATAAGGAATAACTTCCTTGACAATGAATGGGAGCACTGATTAGAGAAAATCCTCGTATAATATACGATGACTCTTCTAAACACACACACGTTGCTATTCAATCCCGTGAGCATTAACCTACAAGCTTCGAAAAATGTTTACCTAGAGTATGTACATCATATGAGTGAGTTTTATGGTTACTTACTATTATACGAAGAGAAATGGCGACGGATGAAATTATAAGGCTTCCAAAAAATTTTTGAATGGTCTTTTACTGATTTGAGTCGGAAAATTAGGTACAGAATTTCAAAAAAGCTTCAAATTTTCCTACTAATGGCCACTCAGTTTTCCATTAAGACCAGTTCTCAAGCCTTTGTGGAGAAAAGCTCTTCCATTACCCCTCAGTATGTCCCTGCTTACCGTAATTACTTCTCTCCTTCGTGTAACGTTTTTCCAGATCATTTTGACTTAAATCTGCGTACTCCGGCTCGCGTACAGCCAAACCAAACGGTACAATGTTTCCCCGTAAATTTTTTCTGAGCACAAAATATACATCCTGGTGATATGCATTCGCTATGAAAAAGTCATGTATCATCGGACTATGAGTACGCTTTTGACCGCAGCAATGGAACATAGTTACTCCCTCGGCCTGCCTTTCAGGAAAAACTATAACTTTGTCGTTGATGAGATGAAAATCTGACTCCGGACGTGAAATCAGATCATCCTGTTCCACGGATCCTATACCACGATTTTCAAAGTAAATAGACGTCAGTATTTCATTGCAAAGCGTTTTCGCGTCATTTTCATTTTCAAACTGCTTGCTGAATGGAACCGATTCTGGATCACCTGTGTTCGGTGTTAAAATGATCTAGAATGAGTAATAGAACAATAATTGATATAATCGTTTCTAAAAATATTCGTGGTTTTCAAACTCACGTTTAACTCGTAGATTGTTAAATAATGCTTCCGAGATTTTCGGCGATTTGTAAACAATGACAATCATATGTGAAGAACACACATGGAAAAGAAACCCGAGCCAAATGAATGACGTGTACATTTTATAATTCGAACCGAGAAAACAGGGCAAAAGATTGTGACTTCCTTAAAAAATGGAAAGAAAGTTCGTAGTTTTACGTTCTCAACTGAACTGCTAAAACTTATCTATGGTGGTTACAGGCTTTGTCATTGGGGTTAGAAATATAATAAGTCTAGGTAGTTGTGTGAATGTTGCATGATTTAAATGTTTTATAATCAGTATGTATTTACGATGGATGAACACGATGTTTTTTTTAATTCAATTTTGACACTAAACGATTCATGACCAACTTCAAAGCTCTCAAATGCGTAAGATATGAATGCACGAACAGTTAATGTAAATAAACGCAGTTGTTGAGCATCATAAAATACGAGTAAATGAAGTATGGATTAATATGTTTTTTGTTGTTTTTTCCCCTGATTTTATCTAATTTCTTAGATTCAAGCGGAACAACAATTCTGTTCAAATTATTGCAGAGCTACGACATCTGAACACACATTGACGCACAACAAGAACAAATAATAATGTGCGCAATGGAGATATAGAGAGGCACCTGCTAAGGGATAAATTTTTCTGTGTATCACCCTCAATTTTCAATTTTTTCTGAAGTTCTTCAACGATTTGTGAGGGCGATTCTCGTAGACTTACTAGGCTAAAATCTTACACAACTGTGGATGTAAACTAACTCCGAAGCAAAAACTCTAACAAGTGTGATCAGTATTAATGCGTTTTCCAGTATGTCTCAGATTTCTGATCTGTCCTTGATTTGGAACCCTTATTTGTTTATTTCAAGTAAGAAATTTTGGGTTTTGGAGACCGAATGAAGGCCGAATCAGAACTCTAATGGTGTTCGATCGAAATCAACGATTTCGAAAACGTCAATTCCGATAAAATTAATGATTCTGAAGTCAAATCGATTTTGCCTATTTTCAGGGTAAAATATGGATTTCGACTCATGACGACAAGACCAAATCAAAAATCTAATAAAATAATATTTTCATATGTTAAATTTTAACCTTTCCCAAAAACTGTTTCTTTTCCTTTCAGATCTCCCAAGCCACCTTCAAAGTATGTTTCGCGTATTCTCGCAGCTGCTGCATGTCGAAGCGTATAGATATTGGGGAGAATCACCTTCCAGAGCCTAAGCATGTGTGCCTTTTCCGCGAATTTATCTCTTTGAAGATTTCGTCTCAGAAATATATATTATGTATACACTGGGCCAAGAATTCTTCCCTTCCCAGAAGGCTGATATATCTCTACGCCCTTGGCTTCAGATTGGTTCCCTTCAAATTTCGTAAAAATTCACAAAATTTGAAAAATCGCCAAAAATGGTTTAAAAATTGTCAGATTTACCCAAAAATACGGGAAACTTGATCAAAAAAATTCATGGAACGTAACCAAGACTGTGCTTTGAACTTGGACACGCCAAATGAAAACATAGCATCAAGGTCTAAATTCTTGAAATACGCTCGGAGTAATATCGAAAACAAATTTAGGAGCTTCGAAAAGGAAATCGTTACGATCTCTGAAGCATTTCACAAAACTTTTTCCCTCCTTTTCTTCCCACCGTTCACTAATATTAAAAATAACAGCACAAATAAATTTTTTGACACAGAGACATAATATCGGATACGCATCATGTGGTTCGGGAAAATTTGTTCATTTTCTTTCGTCAGTCCCACTGTTTTGAACCTCACGGTAAAATCATTACAGAGAATGAATTCAGTCAGAGCCGACGCGAGGAAGAAAGTCGGTGGTGAGGGGAACGGAGAGGCATCCTCCATCAGTGAGATTATACAGAAAAGCCAAACAATTTTACTATTGTCTGGAAAACTGGAAATTTTAGAGACCAGTCACGAATGGTTAGAGGCAAGGAGTTATTTTCTTCTTTTAATGTTTCAGCGGAAATGTTCGTGTTTTTTTTTCACTCCCTTTCCCATAAGAACATGTTTTACACGCCATCTCTGAATGACATTGAAACTCTTGAAAAAATATTTTTTAATGCCAATAAAAACTCAAAGGACACAATTTCAAGTGTGCGGCATCTGAAGGTTGGTGATTAGGAAGATAAGTCCAAGTTCATGTTAGCCCCCCATCTCTCTCTCTCTCTCTCCATGATGTTTCGCGGGTCATTACGATTGTAAGAGATAGTTTTCACGAGGCATCTGAATTCTTGCCCTGTTTGTTCAGGGTTTTCTCCTGAATGTCTCCTCTTTGCACTAGATTTTTAAAAGTTGCTGGTATTCATATTCTGGGTGTTAATCAATCTACAAGTTCCGACCTTCCGTCTCAGGTGAATTTCAGTTGGGTTAGGAAGGGTCTTTTCTTAACGGCGATAGTTCATTTTGTTTCGTGTTGTTTTTCTTTCATCATTTTCTTCATTTTTTCCAATTTCCTGATGACCTATGACCTTACTAATGATGTAGCAAGAGACTGGCGATCAGAAAGGACTTGACGTTCATTGAAAGTATGAGGATTGAATGTTCATTCTCACTTTCATTTTGTTTCATTTGCAGTTCTGTTGAATCCAGTTATATAGTTATCAAAGTGTAGGTAGTGTGAAAAGGGTCTGAGATACATTTGCAATTGAGTCAGTGAAGGGTCTTTTCTCTTTTACCTTGGTAAATATGAATTTGCTTCGGAAATTATCTTCAGATCCAGATTCGAATGCAGTTTGAATGTTCGAGTTGTCACATAATGGAATCTCTTAGCCTTTTCAGCTTTCAATTTCTACTTTTGTTGATCGGCTGTCGTGTATGGACTCAATTTTCTTATTTTTCTGATGTTCCTTCTTCGATCTAACGTTTTAAATTTCAACTTTCATGTTTGTAAAGAGGCCAAAACCCTATTATTTACAGCAGTTTACTGTAAAACCTGTTTGAGATTTTATTTCAAATTCTCTGAACCAGCTTTGGAAATTATGGACTTATGGATAGAAGAAGAAAAAAAAAAAAAAAAAAAATTAGAAAATTATAAGAGCCAGCCCCGAATATATAAGGCACAATACATCGTTCGATGCTTTCATGTGGTGAATTTGCGAAACTGCCCACGTTCTTCTCTCAGAATAGGTACCTGTTTTATTTGAATATACTTCCGTGTATCACGATGAACATTCAGCTTGTAGGTAAATCGTACACCATTAATCTCTCGCTACGTTTGTGAAGGACAGCAATTCGCAAGAGTAGAAGCGGGGAAGTATCGTATTCAACTGGCACTGGGGGAAAAACAAGGAAGAAAAATGTGTGAAACCAGAACAGTTTAGTCGAGTAAGACCATCAGAATGAGGTATTATTCAAAAGCCTTTCCGCTATTTCGGGTACTTTTGAAAATGAACCTCGTTCAACTCTAAATAGCATAGTTTTTCATGTTAAACGCACCTGCAATTGAATTAACCGCGTAGATGATTTATGAGCCAACTTTGTACTCCATACTGCTGAACCTAGGCGATGGAAGTCTCAAGGGAGACGACCTCGGATCCCGGTAATGAAAATTCTGGAATTCAGTTATTTTTGAAGCTGCCCGAGAGTGTATTTAAGTATTCTGCGTTCTTCCGGGCCGAAAAAGCAGAGGCGCTGCCTTTTCCTTGGCAAAAAAAAAAAAAAAAAAAAGGAAGCTGGCCATGGGAATTGTAAAAAACAAAGGCGTCGTTTTTCGTTTTACGCAAACAAAGTTTGTCCTTTTCTTCGGCACAATATACGTCAGAGACGGCCGGATTTTAGGTGTTCACTTCGTCAAATAAATCTTACATACGACTGGCCTCGTTTTATTACCCATGCAGGCCGGGTAGAAACCATTAGCGAAATTTGGAATAACTTTTCGTTGGTTCAGCTGCCGTCCCATCATCGGCCGCGTACCAAGTTATGAAGTTCTTCGAAATTAAAGTTTGTTGGGTCCTCCACGTTGACGTTTGTAACCGAGAAAGATGACCTCGCGCCCTTTCTTCCGTTATCGCGGAATTAATAAAGAATAGCGACCGTAGCGAGCTCAAAGCTTCCCGTAGCTCTAAAAGCTTTTTCTACTTTCTTGATAACAATGGAAACAATTAACCTAATTTTCCTTGAATTTCGCCGTCATTTTTGTTTATTATTTCGTGACTGCTGTTTATCGCGGTATCGACGTTTTAATTTAGATTCTTGATACTGCCTGCCCGAGTTAACAGACGGGCATTGTTTTTGGTTCAGTGGGTATTACGAATAGAAATAATATTTCCAGAAATGTGAAATTGGAATACACAATTAGTTGAAATAACATGCCATTACGGAAGAAAATAGAATTTCATGGATTTTTTCATTTGTAGGCATCGACTTGTATCTATTATCTATCTGTAGCTGGAAATCCTTCCTCGCCAATCCCTATCCATCAGATACTCGTCATGTGAAGGTGTGTGTGTGTTTTTTCCTGCATTTCATTCTAACACAGTTTTAAAAGGGGACCTATCCGAGACCTTATAAGAACAATCAGTTTCGAATATTGATTATGTTGAATTCGCAAGGTCGTTACCATTGTTTTCAATATTAATTTGCCCGAAAGTGGACAACGGTGGTACCTGATGAGGTTTGGAGATAACAAGTTTTATGAAATACAATATGGATACGGGTAATTCAACTGAACAATTGATACTTTGTTAATCGAGATCTTTCACAGGTTTAAAATCTCACTGAACTCAATTTCGATAAATATTCGACCCTAATTTGTGAGTTTCAATCTCCAGGAGGAGGGGGTCTGAAAAATGAAGTTATCATCTAACGTATATTTAGCCATTCCACAAGCAAAGTGCCCATTTAATCGTTTCTAGTTTTGGGAAAGACAGCCAATGTTTTGTTCCCAAGTCAAAATTCACGATTTTTGAATTTCAACGTAGCTTGAAGCAGTAAACATATATACATCTACAGAAATTCGTTGACCGTATCGAAATATCTATTCCCATCTTCAAGACATGGGTCATCAATTCGAAGTATGAATGGTCCACATATTTATATCCATATTTCTGTTTATTTTTCTTTCAAATCATTTTTCTAAAAACACGCATCTTTGAAATTCTAACTCTAAAGCAATTTTTTTTTGTGAGTTTCAAAGTCACCGGACTCCGAGTAAACTTAAAATGAATGTACATAGATAAATATGATCTTAATTTTATTTTGACTGAATGGCCCTTCCTTTGTTCGTGACATCTCCATTTTCCAGCCCCTCTTTTTCTCAGATTTCTCGATAGACTCGCATAATTGACAGCCTAATAGGGCGGGCGCAAAGAAATTTTCCCCCACGGGGGGGGGGGGCTAAATATTCATATTTCTTTGTTTTGGTTAGTAAGCTTCTTCTTTTCAACATCTTTTCAACCCCGAACTTCGTTCGTAATGTCATAGTTTGCCGGTTAAACTTAATTTAGAAAAATTAGTCGAGTGATCTTTTAATTGAAAATTTATAGAATTATATCTGTGTCGTCACCACGTGCGGACACCTGAAAAGGGCTGTTGAACCTCTTAGAAAGGAAAACTGTTCATAGAAATGCTTCAAAAAGAATTGAAAATTTGATGAAGTATAAATAATAATTAGTTAGTTATCCGGTAACTTTTAATATTAGAATTAGAAAACAGACAGCTGAAATCCTAAACATTATTTTACTGGCCGCATACCCCTCCATAGAGTAAAAATTGAATCGTATCTTATATGTGATGAAATTCCGTATACTTGAAAAATCGTCACTCAGTCGGGAGTCTAGTTCGTGGAAAAACTTGACAACAATACTCTGATTAGTAGATTTTTATTTCAAAAATTAGGAAGAAAATAGTCAGCACAAACCTATTTCAGACTACAAAATGTCTCTTCGATCTTCACTCACGTGGTCAGCTTGAGGACACAAAAATAATCTAAACTCTCACGAGGGAAAAAAACCATTCGATTGCTGCTTACCTATATTTTGAATTACCATAGGATTTCTCTCTAGATCCGCCTCTGCTTCGATAACTACTCGTATTAAGTTAACTTTATCTGCCCTCGAAGATCTATTTCGTATTTTCGGTGGGAAATAATAAGAGTCGCATAAAGATACTCGATGCAGTTAATCTAGAGAAGTTGCCGCAAACGTATTCTTGATTTCGTTGTTCTCTACTCTAAATCCAGCCTGGACGACAAATTTATAAAACAGAGAATACACGTAAGAATCTTCCAGTGAAATATGTTTCTGAAATATTGTAGATACATCTTCTTTTTATAACAAAGAAGAGGGCAGCAGTACGATTCTCATTAGGTACCTCAAAACTAATACATAGCTACATGATGATACCTTTTTCAGTATTGATAATTATACTATAGCGAAAGATGAACATTTTCACGTTGGTTTTATTAGATTGACAGAGTGGTAGCTGGCTCTCCTGCGATAGAATGGTATAGGCCTCAGTGACCAATTTTTGGCATAATCTGAACAAAATTATCTGAAATTAACAGAATGAAAAGAAGAAAGTGAAATTCAATTTATTTATTGTAATAAATTAAAGTAAAATACAAAAATCATAAAAATTCTCAAACGGCTCCTGAGAATGAAAAAATAAAGAATTTGAGTTCAAAATTCCCTGGCAACAAGAGAAAGAAAACATTAGCCAATCAATGGTCAAAAAAATTGGAGCCAAATTGGTCAGACCAAATTCTGGTCCAATTTTTTTCTTCTGTGTATTGAATTTCATTATTGCGATATGTTCTGCAACTCTTAAATGGACTATCTAACTTACTGAAATACAAAAACATAATAATAAGACTGAGGTACAAAAGTTTCACTATTGGATTTCATCTCCAATTCCCAGGACTTACACTCGATAAGTAGTCACTTAATCGTTTGTTAATTATTCGAAAAATGTTCCTTTATATCCTTTGAACTCATCATTACAAGAAGTCCAAAATTAATAGCATAAAGTAGGGGCAACTGTTGTATCCAGGACCATTTTTCACATTTTGGGCTCTGTAAGCTGATGTATGGATTGTAAAGTTTTTTGAATTATTCTGTTGGATAAAGCTACACTTTCTTCATACTTTTGCGCAAATAGACTTCGTAAACATCAAATATTCAATTTTTATGAATTTTTGAAAATTTTGAATGAAAATTTGTAATTAGTTTTACTTATTTTATTAATTTTAAATTTAATATTTTTTAAAATTGTATTAATTATAGTACGTTTATATATAATAATATTTTTAATAATAAATATAAAAATTAAAGTTTTATTTATAATTTTTTTATTTATTAATTTTATTATAGTAAATGAATTACTTTGAAAATTTTGGTCCTAGGTACAACACCATGTTGTACCTAGGACCACCGCATGTTGTACCTAGGACCACCGCATGTTGTACCTAGGACTACCTCATTAAAAGTTACAAAATTATAAACGAAAGTATATTTTCATGTCTGTAATATACAAATGTGATAAGTACTTCAAAACTACAACATTTTTAGGTAGATTATTCTTACACGTTGTACCTAATCTTATCAATAACGCGCATGGTTCCACGTCGGATCGGAAATTCTTTTAATTTTTGAACAATACATTGTTTAACAACGAATTGAATATCGCCAATGATTTCATGGCCACAGGTTCCATTTTATTTCGTTTTACATTATTTTTACTTCGTCGCATCCTAAAACAAAAAATAATCACACTTTATACGAAGTTTTCTGTGGTCCTAGGTACAACAAGCAAATCGGCCCTAGGTACACGACCTGTTCATTTGACAATAAAAATTTTTCGCAAAAAAAAGTTGATAGGTAACTAATTTCTGAAATAACCTACCTGTTATCTTCTCTATTGCATACTGGCACCAGATGCACGTTTTTGGAATATTTGATGAAGTTTTACTAACTAAAAGATGAAAAACACCGAGTGCTGAAAATTTTACTTTACAAACGCGAAATCGAAAATCGTCAACTGTTTTCACAAAAACGGATAAGTAAACATGTGCAACAGGTTAAACGTTGCCAAATATTAGTACATAGGCTGGTAGTGTTAGTTTTGTTCATTACCACTTGGGAGCACCAAAGTAGAAGTCGGTCCTAGGTACAACTGGTCCCAGGTACAACAGTTGCCCCTACTTTTTTGATTTTGATAACTTATTTTGAAAATAAGTGAACATTAGGCAGATTTTTCCATATAGCTCATATCTTCAACTCAAATCATCGAAATCGCTTCGAACACAGATCATATTGAAGTGTAATGTGTGTCTGCCAAACACTGATGATAAAAAAATAATACTTTCACGCCCTCTGGCGAACCAGATGGGTGTATGGCTTCAAAATTTTGACCATTACCTGACATGTGACCGATAAGTAGCACTTTATCTTAAATCAGTTGGAGAGCACTGGTGGATTGAAAGATCTACAAAAGAATAAGTAAAAGGAAACGAGTACTTGTATCGACCATATATTTTTTCAAATGGAAAATAAACACGAAATTAAAAACACAATAATTTTACAGACGAAAATGACTGATCACTATCCTACGCTAGTATCCTTGGAAAACTTAAGAGCCTGTAAAAAAAAAACAAAAAAAAATCCCCAAGTGGAGAAAAGATTAAATTATGTTGGTATTGCTACAGACATCGGTGAACAAAACTGGGATGAGGTACTGAATAGTAATGAAGTCAATAGAGCAGTAGAGAAATTCACAATAATATTACAAAAAATAATGGAAAGAAATGAGATTGAATTTACTCAAAAAAAAACTAACGTTAAACTAAAGCCGTGGATAACAGACACCTTGATAAAGCAGATTAGAGAAAGGGACAGATTACACATGGAAGTAAGACAAAAACCTAACGATCAGGATCTGAATAAATCCTATAAAATTTATAGAAATAGAACTGCGGCCTTGATAAAAAAAACAAAAACAGAGTATTATGCTAAGAGAATAGAAGATTGTCCTTTTAATAGCAAAGAAATGTGGAAAACATTGAGGGGAGTAATAAATAATGAAACAAAACAAAAAGAAAATCGAGATCCTACGAGTATTTTGATGAAAGGAGAAAAGTTAACAAATAGATTAAGCATTGTTCAGGCATTTAACTACCATTACACCAATATAGCTGATACCATAAAAATAGAACTACAAGAGTTGACTGAAGAAAGTTTAGAAACAAAAAATTTGGAAGATGCAAAACAAAAAAAAAGTGATAAAAAAAGAACTCCAATAAGGTCTTGGGTAAAGTTTAAGCCAGTGACGCAGTACTCAGTAAGAAAAATTATTAATAACTTGAAACCTTACGCGGCTGCAGGAGTAGATCGAATTACACCGAGAATCATAAAAGAGAATTCTGATAAACTTCTGACACCAATAACATATTTAATAAATCTTAGCATGAACACCGGAATCTTCCCAACGCTATACAAAGAAGCGATTATACGACCAATATATAAGGGAGGGGATGAAGAAGACATAAATAATTATAGACCAGTCTCCCTAATTTCAAATATATCAAAAATAATTGAAAAAGCCATAAAAAATCAACTCATTGAATACCTCGAAGATAGTAAATATTTTGTTGAGAGCCAGATGGGATTCAGAAAAAATATGGGAACTGAAGATGCTATAAATAAGCTGCATATTGAGCTTACAACAAATCTTGATAATGGCAAAAAATGCATCGTGGTATTTCAGGATTTGTCCAAAGCGTTTGATTTAGTGGATCATAAAAAACTTGTAACAATAATTAAAGAAGCAGGAGGCGGAGGGAAGGTTCTCGAGTGGTTTCAATCATATCTAGAAGACAGAAAACAAAAAGTACGAATAGGAGAAACAGAAAGTGAAAACCTTAAACTAAAAAACGGGACGCCACAGGGATCAGCACTTTCTCCAATACTGTTTATCATATATATGAATGAACTAGGAAAAAGAGAACTTAAAGGGAAATTAATATCTTACGCCGATGACACCGTCTTGATAGAGATAGGAGAAACCTGGGAGAAGGTGAAACAAAATACTGAAGAAGACCTACGAAAGATAATAAATTGGCTCAACAATCATAAAATGATATTGAATCTAAAAAAAACTAATTTTATTCAGTTTGGGCTGAAAAATAAAAAAACGGAAGAAGATATAAGTATACTTATACACCATAAAAATTGTACAACAAACAATCATACAGGGGAAACTGAATGCCAAGAAATGTTGAAAGTAAAACATTCTAAATATCTGGGGGTCATAATAGATAAAAACTTGAACTGGAAGGAACACATTAAAGTTCTAGCAACCAAATTACTTAAGCCGATATACTTGGCAATACAAATAAAAAATATGATTCCCAATAGGACAAAAAGATTAATATACATGGCAATGGTACAATCTAAACTTCAATACGGGATATCATCATGGGGGGCCACTTATAAAACAAATCTAAAACCAGTAATCCGAAATCAAAAAAAATTCCTGAAAATCTTGTTCAATAAACCAAAAAGATATAACACAATCAAACTGTTCAATGAGATAAACGTCCCAACAATAGAAGAACTACACGAAGTAACAACATTAAAATACGTAAAAAAACATGGATACCTCACAAATATAACAATGAAACCTAAAGAAACAAGATACAATACATTGACTATTCAGCTACCGCATGTTAAAACCAACTCCGGAAAATTAAACAGTAAATACAAAGGGATACAAAACTTTAACAAATTAGACTTACAGGATAAAGAAATAATTACTAACGCAACAATTACTCAATACAAAAAAGCTATACGAACTGTAATAGGAAACCGAAAAAAACGTAGAACGCACATTGAAACAAATAATTGATAACTATCCGATATCCAAATATGTGAAGAAATAATATTAATGCACTAAAGTTGTAAATATGTATGTTCAATCTAAAGCCCCGTCAACACGAGCTTAGCTTACGAGCTCAGTGATGAGGGAAATATACTTTTTCTAATTCTAATTCTAATTCTAATCTGATACTTCAACGTTTATTATTTTCTAATTCAGTTATTAGCAACCATGCTCGATTCCAATCATCATTTAAATGATTCAAAAAGTTGCGCAGTCAGTCAGGCTGCCCTCTGTTCCATGCGTCGCAAAAATAGATCCTTCATCAAATCATAATAAAATGGAACTTAAATTCTAGAAAGCCAGATAGATGATAACTACTCGTAATACGACTGTTAAAATGCCATCCTTTTAAACGATTTTAATGAGACAGAGTAGTTCATAATCATCACGAAAGACAGAAGATGCTGAGAAATTCTCTCCTGTTGGTCAGCTTGGTATATCCTCTCTATGTTGTGTATTTTAATTAAATCTAAAGACGTAATATCACATGAAGGACATGAACACTGGTGTGTAAGGCGAAATGAAGGGCTCAGACCACCAACAAGTGGTAAAGTCGCTTTTGTTTCGATGTAACAGACTATTCTAACCGATATCATGCTGGCCGTTCTCAAAATAATCTCTCAGAGGAAAAAAATCGGTTTAACCATTTCTAGCCCTTAGCGCTTCAAATACTCTTCGTTAAATTTACACTTAAGCTAGAACTAAACTTTCTACCTTCGCTTCTAAATTATGCCGTCGGGAAGAGAATTTGTGTAACAGAACTCACAAGAGCCACCGAGTACTTATCTTATTTTGAGATCATCCATACCCGTAGTTCGATTTTACACCAACTGTTGACCAGAATTTCAAACATTAATCGAAAGTTTTACTTGGATGAGCTTTTCAGTCCCAACAAGGGGCGAAACGGCTTCCGATTCCGCCGCGGAAGTATTCAACCAACCTCGACAATGTTACGGATATGCGGTCCAGTTGGCGGTTACTTCTAAGCCAGCTCATTTCTCATTTCGGTGCCTAAATATTTTAGCTACCTGGCGGAAAGGCTGTACTCTGTGTAAACTGAGGACAAGAATTCGTAATTTACCACGAGTTTAGAATGCGAGCTGCGACTCACCCAAGGGCGGTTCGTCTTACCGCGGTCTGTAAATTATTTCGATATACGCAACCCAGAAATTTTTGGCTAATTCGTCTCTCGGGGATGGGTCATCACATCAAAAGCAACGTTTTACTGTCGGAACATCGCATCGCTTCGGCGACATGTGACATTCGCATCTTCCAACCCACTCGAGTTTTATTTAAATTCATAAGCACGAATCTCTCGTCTGCGTTTAATTTTCAATTTCGACGAAGCGTGCTTCTGTGTTGCTGTTTACAGTGTAACGCTAAAAGGCAGCTGCAGAGTTGCTGCCGGCCTTACGAAGGGAATGAGAAACGAGCCCAAGAAAGTACGAATACTCTCGAGAAAAACTATCGTCAAATACAACGAAGACGAAATTTGGTATTCTTGTTTGCTAACCATTCCCCATTACTTTTGTGACATTAGAGCACCTTGTGCTAATAATAGGCGGCTGTCTACGTACAGCCTGATAAGAATTGTAATGGTTTATGTTTTGGGATGGAAGTTTTTCAGTTATGATGTTATGAGCGGTTCGATTATTATTAAATATGTAGCCACGAAACATCTCGTTTGTTGAATCAAGTACTATAACATCACAGGAAGCAACTATATACCGCAGATTGTCTGTCCCGTGCGCCACTCGGTATCAACGATAATTCAGATATCACTCAACAAGCTGAGGCGTACATTCACCACATCGTCCAGAAGTCGTTTCCCACGTCACAAGCTAAGTTGAACGAGCTTGTCCTTGCCCAAAAACAAGACGACGAGTGCCGCGAACTTCGTCGTTTGATCAAAAATGGATGGTCAAATTTTATCAACGACATTCATACATCTGTTCGTCACTGGTTTCCATATCGCGGCGAGTTAACAGTCATCAACGGTTTAATATGTCGAGGATCTCGTATTGTCATTCCTCGTCACATGCGCCCGGAGGTTCTTAATCGAATCCACGATGGTCATCTAGGTATAGTTCGCTGTCTGGAGCGAGCTAAAACGGCAGTTTTTTTGGCCAGGAGTAAGCGCCGAAGTTAAACGTTTTGTAGAACAATGCGAGACGTGTTCAAAACATCGTTCTGCGTCAACCTATCCGATGTTAGCAACAGAAACACCATCAGGCCCGTGGGTCAAAGTCGCTATTGATTTTTTTGAGATCAACGGGTATCGATATTTTGTTTTGATTGATTATTATTCACGCTATATTGAACTAGCTCGGGTACAAACTCTTACTGCTGCAGAGTTGATCTTAAAATGTAAAGCGATTTTTGCCCGGCATGGCATTCCGCTAGAAGTATTCTCTGATTCGGGCACGCAATTCACTGGTGCCGAATGGAAGAAGTTTGCCGAAAATTACGGATTCCAGATCAGTACAAGTAGTCCGCACTACCACCAGAGCAACGGTGAAGCTGAGCGTGCGGTAAAATCCGTTAAACAACTTCTGCAGAAAAATCCGGAAGATCCATATTTCTTGCCTTGCTTTCTTATCGAGCAACTCCGAATGCTTCGGGTCTAAGTCCCGCAGAATTGTTAATGGGCCGAAAACTTCGAACTCGTTTACCTACATTACCAAGTAAAATGCAGCCTCAAGTCATCGATCATGATGAGTTCACATCATGGGATACTTCGTATCGTCAGAAGCAAGCAGAGAACTACAACAAACGTCACAACGTAACTCCGGAAAAGTCGTTTGAAAAAGGTTCTCGAGTATTTATCCCTGATCGTAAGTCAGAAGGCATTGTGGTTGAAAACGCGGATGCACCTCGTTCGGTGGTCGTTGAAACACCAGAGGGAACAGTACGCAGGAACTCAACGATGTTGCGTCCTCTTGAGGGAGTAAAGTCATCTACGTCGTCGTCACCTACTGAAAGTGGTTCGTCGCCGGAAAAGCAGTCCAGCTCATCAGTGCCTCAGTCATCTCCCACCAAGTCAAATACGCCACCAATGGGCCCTGTTAGCAGCTCAAGATATGGTCGTCCTTATCGTGCTCCAGCCCGATACGACAGCAATTAGCCGGTCTCTAACCTCGAAGGGGAGATGTGACATTAGAGCACCTTGTGCTAATAATAGGCGGCTGTCTACGTACAGCCTGATAAGAATTGTAATGGTTTATGTTTTGGGATGGAAGTTTTTCAGTTATGATGTTATGAGCGGTTCGATTATTATTAAATATGTAGCCACGAAACATCTCGTTTGTTGAATCAAGTACTATAACATCACAACTTTCTTACAAACAACTGTGAATCTACTTTGTTTCCGGGGTGGGGGCAAAATTTGAAGCAAATTTAGGTTTTAGTGCTGTAATGTGCGAATGATACTATGAGAAACTGTTTCAGCAAATAATATTCCTGACATGATATTCTACGAGAAATGTCTCCAAAAAATTTTTCGTAACTATCCCAGAAAACATTTTAAAATTCATTGAAAATATACCCAGGGCCTGATTTACATAGCATTTTGCCTCCTGTAAGTAAAATTATCTTTGCCGCCTCTCATCCCGGTTTTTTAGCATTGTAGGGTGGTACCACAAAGTTGAAGGCTATAGAAAAAGATAATTAATACCGGAAAATGGTTTGCTCATGGAACAGGTACCTCTCTTCCTCCGCTAAGCGGGAAGCGTTCGATGAAGATTTTTTTTCGCCCACCTCATTTCATAGCGACTCTTCTTTGGTTGTCAAGTTTTGCCGCTCTAAGTATTTGTCTCACCTCTGTCGACAGGGAAATACAGCCCCGAATATCCCTTTGCGCAATACCGTGTATTAATAGAGACCCCTACATACCCAAGTATAATAGGCCGCCATTTTGACTCACGCCTCGCCCGTGGATGCCGAATTAACTACGCGGTACGCTCCGCGTAGTCGGATTCGGCATCCACGGGCACGGTGTGCGCCAAAATGGCGACCCGTATTATACTCTCCGTGTGTAGGGCTTTGACATTAACGTAGACTTTGTGGGAGAAAACAGAATTTTTGATTTTTCTTCGATTGTACCAAAGTTGTATGAGAAGAGCAGCAGGAACATTAATCACCCCTAAACCCGTTTGTACATTGAGGTGTCCCTTATTTTACAAGTTTTCTCCAGTTGATTAGGGTCGCACTGAAATTTGTTCCAATGGACCTAGAAACTCGCCTTAAAAAATTTGAACTCAGTCTCAGGTCATTAACCCGCGCCACTTTGACCTTGAAGTTACGTGTAATACTGAGAACATATCGACTTCCGGATCAAAATGCATATAACGTAAAATGTTCCCTGTTGAATTTTCTATGAAAAAGATCCTATACAACTTTTCTCTAAAACGCATATTTACCGAGATAATCGTTTGAAGAACGCGGCTTTTATTTTTTCTTTCATAACCGATCTTTACTAGCTAAATTGCAGTTATCTAAGAAAATATTCACTTTAGGACCAAAATTAAAATAACATAAAATGTTCCCTGTTAAGTCGTATACCACTTTGCTTTAGAAAACATATTTATCGAGATACTCGCAAAAATGCGTGGAATTTTCAAAAAACATTGTTTTTTTAAAATTATTTTGCAGCTGAAATATCTATTAATGTCGGATAATGCACATTACAGTATAACTTCAGTCTCTGTCTACTGGGGCAAGTGCCCAGTTAGCCCCCTTCCCCCACCTGGCTACATCCATGACAGTTTGCTATAGAGTAGACCTCAGATTATGTATGTATATCAACAATAGAGTCAACACTGCGTATAAGATATAACATTGTGCTGTTAAGGAACAGTCACATGTTCTCAGAATTCATTGTCATTTCCTATGGACAAATCGCTGTTTCCTATTGTTGATTGTACATCATCTCAAGTCCACCATATCAAGTTTTCAACGGAATCTTAGAATACTCAAGACTCAATAAAAACATGGATACATAGTTATAATGTTAGTGTCCTTAGCGAAAACTGACACTTTTCAAGTACTGTTATTCTCTTACTCGTCTATTCTATAGTAGATACCCAACAAACTATCAACGCCGTATCCAGGTGGAGGGGGGGGGGAATTTTGGGGCGCTTGTCCCAGTAGACAGAGACTGAAGTTATATTTTGTAATATGCGTTACCCGACATTAATAGATATTTCAGCCGTGAAATAATTAAAAAAACTAAGTTTTTCGAAAATTCCACGCATTTCTGCGATTATCTCGATAAATATGTTTTCTAAAGAAAAGTTGTGTGGAATTTTTTTCACATAAATCTTAACGAGGAATATTTTGTTATTTACAAAGTGAACATTTTTTTTAGATAACTACGATTTAGCGAGTGAAGATCGGTTAGGAAAGAAAAAAGAACAAAATCCACATTCCTCGAAACTTTTACTCATTATTGCGATTATCTCGATAAATATGCTTTTTCGAGAAAAGTTGTATGGATTCTTTTTTATAAAAAATTTAAAAGGAATATTTTATGTTCTATGCATTTCGGTCTTGAAGTTGATTTGTTCCGAGATATTCGCGTTGTTTTTTTTTTGTAAAATCTCAGTATTACACGTAACTTCAAGATCGAAGCGCCACGGGTTAATGAACTCAGACTGAGCTCAAATTTTTTATGGCAAGTTTCTAGGTTCATTGGAACAACTTTCTGTGACACCCTAATCAATTGGCGAAAATTTGTAAAATAAGGGACACCCTATTGTGCATATCCCCGTCTACCCATTCAAGACTCCAATTGTGAAACCCTTGGAGCTGAAATATTATCGGGGAGGGAAGTGAATGAAAGAAGCACTGAATTTATTTTTGATATCAGTTTGACTGCACGTTGAAAATTGTGGTACATGGGGAAGGATTGGGGTTGAAAAATTTCAAGAAATACAATGGGGATGCTGTTTCATAAGTTTAGAACGTCGCTCGACTCATTTCTCGTAACGATTTCACTCTTATTTGTAAATTGTGGCATTTAAGAGACAGAAGGACCGAGACTGAAGAAATCAATAAACATAATGTTGGCATCATTTTACAGGTTTCCAGGGTTGCTTAACTCATTTTTGCTAACAGTTGTATTCTAATTAGTAATTTTTAGTACAAATATCTACGGTAGGGAAAGGAGCAGGGGCGTAGCCATGGGGAAGGGTGGGGAGGTCTGAACACCGCCTTGGCATCAGCCGAAAATGTGAGAAAATTAAAATTTATTCTGGTAATAGTAAGTATTATACCTGTCATGTTGTAAAAGTGAAACGAACCCCCCCCCCCCCTCATACCAAGTCTGACTACGCCACTGGAAAGGAGAAGGTTCGAAAGTGAAGGTACCGGACACAAAAATAAAAGAATGTAAAAGTTGCAACTGAGATGAAAATCTGCCATTAATTTTCTTCAAACCTTCATGCTTTTTACTACCACTTTTTTCTGAAGGAGCAAACGAGGTTTTTCGAGAAATTTTTGATGGAAACAATATGACAGTGAATTCTTCTTTTCGCTAAGGGTTACGGGTAAATTTAGTAACAGGACACCTAAGATACTTCACTTCAAGACTACATAAAGTCCTTTTCACATATTTTAAACACACTTCAACTCTGTTCCACACTTATTTAAGACTGATTCAGGCTGCACTCAGTCTTTTCCTGACTTGGAGATTTCATTAAGACAAGCGAAGACTCGCATATAACTTTCTCAAACCCATTTGAGACTTTTAGAGACTAGTCTGATACTAAAACAGTACAGCAAGCGTGAAATGTATCAAACATACCTTGGACTAGTCTTCGTGAGATGCATGAAAATCTTCGAGAATTTTAAGGAGTATTGAACCAGCCTAGAAAAGCCTCAAAAAATTTCACTCTGCGAACAGTTCTGATAACAATTTGAAATCTGATGTGGACTATCTTGTATCCTCCAATGACAAAATGACATAACTCGCATATTATTCAGAATTCTGACATAGTTTGCAGGTTTGTGTCAGTACTCGATGTAAATAGCTTTTCAAGGTCGGTAAAAAGTTTGATATTGTTTTTGGATCCAACCTCCAGAGTAGCTCTCAAAGGGGCTCGAACCAAAATTTCTCCTTTTTTGTACAAGATGTTTGATTTATATGATTTCAAGAACACTAGATTCGATTTTCACAGTGTTTATGAATGTGATTCTCAGGATAGCTACCATGCTCAAGCATAAATCTCCCACCGATTAGTTGCATGTAGATATCTAAGGAGAACACAACAATGGAAATTTATGTTTAAAGTTTGAATAAGCCCTATTGAAAACATATAAACTGAATAACATATGAGTAAAATCAATTGAATTTTCTTTTGGCACCCCTTCAGTGGCACTATATGAGATCAAATTTAAAAATCGCGTTCAAGATCGGATTCAGTTAGCTCAAAAACATATGCATGAAACACCGAGTCAAAAACCTGACCAAAATTTGTTCCAACCTCCATTACTGGTCGCCGTCCCGGGAGGGGAGGAATTGAATTCACAAAATATTGTCAAAATCGCATCCAGGCCTTGCAAACCTATGAATGAAATATCATGTTCAAAAGTAACCAAAATTTGGCACCAGTCTCCTTGGGTGCCACCCCGGCAAGTCGAACCCAACAATGTCAAAATCGAATCCCATGACATTAAATAATATACACGTTTATAAATCGAATGCCGCCTCAAAAAAATTGGTTACCAATCATCATACCCTTTCTTTGAGACCACCCTGCGTGAAATTATCAACAACTTTGATAGTCTAGTATAATTTATTTTAAAAGGGCATCACAGAAGCTATACAAATGGACTACACCCGTGTTTTTGTCTTCAGTGGAGACAGAGATGAGAATATAGAATAAAAATGTTAAAACCCTGTGTATTTTCCTCTGAGAAGGGGAAGTGCATAGGCGCCGACTTGGCACTTTTTGGGGAGGCTTCGCCCCCCATAAAAACTTTGGAGGGGCGACGCCCCCCCCAATTTTTTCAACTCGAAAATGGAAAACGTACAAAAAATTTTACCATCATTGTTTAAATGCAACAAAAAAGAAAAAAGAAGAGAAAACGAATAAGAAAAAATCGATAATACCGGAATATCAGAAGCGTCTCAATAAAATAATCAAAGAAAAAACCGGGCTCCGGCTGATTCTGCCCCCCCCCCAATATTTTCCATAAGGCGGCGCCTATGAGGAAGTGTGACTAGCCACAGGTTAATATGTATTATCTGATCAAGCGGAAATTGTATACGAAATAGTTAGAGTGGATTTTGAGAACCAACGGACGAGCAGACAAAAACAAATGAAAATTGGCAAAATAAGAACAACCCGAATATTCGTATTTTATATCTTGAAGATTTAGACCCCTAACCCTCTCCCACAGGCTGCAATTAACGTACGGCCCAATCGATATTAAAATGAATTCTGTACTCTCAACCCCCCCGCCCGCCCCGGGGTATGTAGAACATTCCAGGGGGATAGGTGGCGATATATCACGAAGGGCTCAGGAATAATTAGCAACCGAGCTGCTCACGCATCTCGGTGCAACAGAAAAAAAGCCAAAATTTTGTTTTCTCCAACGAAGCCAATGTAATTGTTTGAAAGTTTGTAGTGTTATTTTAAACATTTGGTATGGTTATAAAAAACTGTTATTTAGAATATCATGTCAGGAATATTATTGTCTGAAATATTTTCTCGTAGAATGCACTATGCACATGTAACAGCACACGAATCTATATCTGCTCCAAATTTTGCCCCCTCCCCTTGGGGCCAAGTACCGCTGATATTCGTGGGCATTTTTAGAAAAATAATGGAAGAAGATAAACAAGTACATCAAATTTCGTCCTCATTTTTTGCATCATCACATGTTACAATTTCCGTGGACTACTCGCTCGGCCAGTTCGAACGGACGTGAAATTTTCATTTTCCAGAGGCGGCGACACGTTGCAAAAGGCGAACATGCCGAGCGAAAATGTGCACGTTACGTGGCCGGAATAATTCGGCTCGGTGAATTGTTGCACATTTGAGGACGAAGTTCATACAACCGCTGACTGTGCGTCGCGGGTCGATACAGATTAAAGTTGCGAGAGTTCGACTAAACGAATATCATTTTCTCTGTTTCACCTGCACGAGTTGCCGAGAATTACACGTACCACCGTGCACGCTCCCTCCCCGACTTCGGTCTAATTTCGCTTTTTGAACTCGCCCTTGCCTCCCCATCCTTGCCCCGACTCGCGCTTCGCTGTGTCTCATCTCGTCTCCGCTCGACCCGAAATGAAATTACGATTTTCGAGTCGCTTCACAATTCAGTAATTTACTCTGTACCAGGTCTCTACTTCGTTAAAGTCCTGATTTATGGTGGCATTATCGCCGTCAGTTTGACGAAATATTGAGCTGTTGCATCCGAAACCGGAGTGATATTTGTCGACTGATATGAGCGTACGGGTAGCAGCTGCGATGGAACAATTTTTCGTAAATTTTTTTTTTTTTTCGGTACAACGAATAGCGCCGAAGCGTGGAATCTACTTTTCCAAATTGATCGCCGTTTATTTGAAATGGAAGTAGAAGAAACAAAAGGGCATAATAGTAGTTCGAGACCAGGATAAGGCGAATAGAACTGAAAAAACAGGAAAATGACGCTGTGAATGCGCCCTGACACACCAACAATTGGCGCACCCATCAGCTTCCAAATTTCGAATAGGAACTGTCGATGCATGGAATAAAGTTACGGAATGGGGGTTGTTTCGAGTTACTGATTGTAAACAGGTATTTTCCATTCGGCCTCTACTTGAACTAAAATAACCCAAAATCGAAATTTCGCTCTCAAAGTGAGAAACATTTCTTAATTTGACTTTGAAAACCGAACAAATTACCAAATTCGAATCGCTAGTTTCGAACATCCCAACCAATTTTGACGTAACTCACATGTGAGCCCTTAAAATCGAAATTTTACCAATGAGAAAGCCCAGGGAACCAGACGTGGATATACGGTGGAAATAGTGAAGTAACTGCCTCTTCAGAGAGAAAACTTGAGATTGAAAACATTTTGCCAAGTCTCAAATAAAAACCTGCTAGACTGTTAAGAGTCTCGTGGAATCTTAAACGAGCATGAAAGTATCTCGAAAGTCGTAAGCGAGTCTTGAAGAGTTGTAGCGAGTTTTAAACAAGTTTTAGAGAGTCTTACACAGTGTTATCAGAAGGTCTTTCTCTAAGGTGAAACAAAAATTAAAAAGTCAAGTCGATAAAAAATTTTGGTTTTCCTATCTCTTAAAAGTGGGGGGAAACAAGCATAAAATCTTATCGATCCTGTTTCTGAAATTTCAAGGCGCCTTTCCACCACTTGTTAAATAACTTTTCCATTTCTTTCCTACATGGGAGGGGCGGTTAAGGTATAAATGATGAAACGACACTCTGTAGCTACCGAAATTTTTTTCCTCTATTTCCAGTTCCGACGCCATTGGTCTTACGAAGACACTGAAATTTCGAAAGTCTTAGTATGTCTTGAAAGGTGTGAAAATATCTTAAAGCGACGAGGTTACGATCAAGTCTTGAAAAATCCTAATCAAGTCATTTTAATGAATCTTGAATAATCTCAAGAAAACCTGAACATGTATGAAAAAATTTCGAGAATTGTGAACTAGTTCTGTCTCAGTGAAATTCAAAATAATTTGGAATAGCCTTAAAGAGCGTCTCCTTGTCTAAATACAAAATAAACTAAATCTGGAAGAGTCTTTATTGTCGAGCCTAGATATGTATGTCGTAGTTGTGAAAAGTTTTCGACATTTCTCAACAAGCAGTAAATCTTGAATCAGAGCCTTACAAAGTTTTAAACAGGTCTAGAAGAGTCTTCCAGAACTTCTCTCTCTCTCTCTCTCTCTCTCTCTCTCTCTCTCCCTAGTCCGCCCACCTTTGGGCATACGCCTCCACCACTCTCTGCCAGGGTATACGATTTATCGCGATTCTGCCCCACAGAATCCCAGCGTGCCTGGCAATTTCGTCACTCCACCTAAGTGGAGGTCTGCCTTTCCTCCTTGTTTGATCTCTTGGGCACCATTCGGTAAGAGTGCTACACCACTTCCCATTATTATCGCGAACAATATGACCTGCATATCGAAATTTTTGTCGTTTGGCTATATACCTATAATATATTTGCTACTTTAGCCTTCGTTCTCACAGTGATATTCCTGACTCTCTCCCTTTGTGGTATCCCAAGAATCGATCTGATCATTTTATTTTGTATTAGCAGAAGCCTACGACCCTGGGCCTTTGTTAGCGTCCATGTCTGTGCTCCATAGGTTAATGAGGGGATTAAGCAGCTCTCAAAAATTTTTATTTTTATACTAGTTTTCATTTTGCTTTTGAAAAATGTTTTCAAGGCCCAAAATTTTTTCCATGATTTCGTAATTCTCGAACTCAGTTCTTCTTTAAACTTGCTACCAAAAGTGAGAGTCTGGCCTAAGTAGTTGTAGGAGTCCACATTTTCTAATTTTGTACCTCCAACTTCGAGAGTTATTTCTCTTAAATTTGACATAATTTTTGTTTTATTCAAGTTTATGGATAACCCTACCTTTTCACTTTCCCTTACTACTTACTCGAGCATTATTGCCAGTTCGTTTTTATTTTTTGCGATTATTACAATGTCAGACCAACTAATAAAACATACCCCCTTCTCCGTCACTATGGCCTTGAAGTCTTCAGTATACATTAAAGTTTCTTAGTTAGTACATAATAAGAAGATTAAGAGTCATACTTGTCTTGATTGCTTTAAGAGGTCGTAAGAGTCTCTATCACGTCTCGGATAGCTATGATCAAGTCTGAAAGAGTCGAAAACAGGTTTTGACTTGTTTTAGTGAGCCTTACAAATGAGTTTAGGAAAGTCTTACAGACTTTCTGGCGAGTCTGAAAGAGTCTAAAAATTACGTGAGTATTGAAGATGCAAGAATCTTGGCTAGTTTTGAGGACTACTGCGATGAACATCAGAAATTCTTCAAAAATTGCCGTACAGTCGGAAATCTATTGAGTTGAAAATTTGACTGCACCCTTTAAAAGCTTCATATATTTCTATCGTATCATCTACTCACTTGAGTATCACTGTGAGGCACATACTGGGAACGAGGGCATAATATATTAAATTCTTACATATTCCAAATTACCCCTCCTAGGATTGCCTTCTGGATTCGCCGCAATAGGAGGTAAGGTAAGGTAGCCTTATATGGACCACATTTTGTTTTGAGGCTCCAGAACCTCCCCTAAACCCCCATTCGACCTCAAAATTAGCTTAAGGTTTAGTGACAAGTGTCTACTAACACCCTTCAAAAGCGTAGTCCCCCTCCCCAAAAAAAAAATCGATTTTGGTGAATTTTTTTTCTCGAAAAGTGAGGAATGACGAAATTCAAAAATTTGGGCTCCCATTATGGACCAGTTCTAAAAATTGAAAAAGGAGAAAGAAGAAAAAAAAAGGCGTAGAAACTCTTTGTAACTGTTTATTAACGTTAGCCTCCTTCTCCCTTAAGTACACCTTGAACAGCCGACTCCATTGCTTTCGGACACCACTTTTTACGTATTTTTGCCATCTGATGAAAAAAACACACATTCTCATGATAGTCCATATTGGGAGCCCAAATAGAGATTTATTTGAGTCGACTTACCACTGCTCTCCTCAAGTTGAGATCAAAAACGAGTACACGAATGAATAACTTATAAGATACACTTTCGATAATTGTAGCGAACTTTTCGAAGAAACCGATTTTTATACCATTTTTGTACCAAAATGTACTTACACAAAAAATAAAAGTTAAAACATCAATTTTCGTTTTTCATGCATAACTTTTGTTTTTGGCTTGCGAGATCCAACTTGTTCTACCACATCTTTTTTCATCCTCCGTGGAATGTAGTAATATTTTTTTCAACCAGAGCGCGCCATAAACAGACGAGATATGATGGTGGTCCATATTAGGGACATGGTCCATATTAAGCTACCTTACCTTCATATTATCCTAACTTAGAAATAGGACAAGATATCAAAGAAGCAAATAGAATACAGTGTTTTTACCCCTCTCCCCTCCAAAGAAAAACTTACTTTCGCCCCTGGTTATTAAGGTCGCTGATTTAAAATGTCTCAAAAGATTTTTGATGATTCGATTTGCGCTCTTAAAATTGAAATTTCAGTGATTGAATGGCAGAGGATGTAACGTTGACCTGTCTCATAAAATCAAGCAAATTATCGAAGTACACGTTTTTGGGGTCACAAACTTCGAATATTTCATTACATCGAACCTTCGATCAAATTTGATCCCGTAAATGTAAATTTTACCCTCTAAAATAAAGAATGGGCAAAATAGTTCTGATTTTTGAAATCGAATAACGTATGAAAATAGAGGTTATTAAAAGTCGCATTTCAGCATATAACATTGATCTGGCCCCGATTTGAGCCTCAAACCGATTGGAGAGTAGAAGGGGCAACATTGACTCAACTCATAAACTAGGGACAAGTATCGTAGTGTGGTTTTTTCGGCCACTGACATCAAATATTCCGACGAATTGGGCTCCCCATCGGCTCCATTTGATCATGAAAATCTTAATTTCATCGCAAAGATGACAAAAGTGGGCCAGATTGATTGAAAATCGAACGAAGTATCGAAATAAGAGGTTTCTGGAATATTTCGTCAGATTTGGTATTCGGCTACGTTCGAACCTCCACAGTTCAAATTTCACTTTTGACATGGTAAAAGTGTGTGAAACTCATTTGACTAAGAAAACGGAATAACTTATTGAAATAGAGGTTTGCCGGGTCGCTGAATTCGAATATTCGTACAGATTTCTTACCCAGTCTTCCAAATCGAAAATCGAAGGCAGAGGGTACCCTATTAACTCGATTTATAAAATCGAACATATCAAACAAAGGATGTTCTTGAATCATATTGAATTTGAGTACTCGTACTTCATCACATAGGTAGTCCATCGGACGTAGAATCCGAACTTCATAAAAATGGTATGACAGGCAAAGTGACTTGACCTTGGAGACTGAACAAAGTATCAAAATAGAAATAATTCGGTCACTGATTTTGAATGATTTAATTTTCCGTTTGTCTCCGATTTGAACCCTTAAGCGCCAGTATTATAAAACTTAGTAAAAAATGATCGACGGTCAACCGGTGGTTATTTTTAAACAGGTTTTATAATACTGGCCCTTAATCGTCGAAATTTCACTGATCAGACCGCAAATGGAGCAAAACTAATTCGGCTGATGATATCAGGCAAAGTAAAAACCGTAATGAAAAAGTTTCTCGGGGCGCTTATCATCTGATTCCGCATCCAACCAGGGTAGGTCCCGTAATTCAGACTTTCTGGAACTTAAATTCGGATTAAAAATCTGATTAAAGGCTGTACCTAAACAATTTTACTTTGACCTTCTGAATCATGTCCGTTTGGCCCATTTAAAATCTGAAATTCAAGTTATATCTGAACCGAATCAAAATCTCAAGATTTGAAATCTGCGACCCAAATAAATCCCATTTGTGTACTTCATTCGATACTGTCTCATTTGAAATTCTAAGTCGGTGGTAGGTTCTAGCCCCCTTCTGATTAAAAATAAATTCTTTTTCACTGGACAGAGAATTGAAATTGTTACTTAAAGATTCCTCATTCGTTCAAAACGCATGCGATTGGTGCATTCAAAAAAGAAAATGGAGAATTATCTGTCTAGATACATTCTGTACGTTCCAGTGGCAGTTCCCAGAATCCATCCGGGGATAGGCAATCCAGAATATCCAGAATATTTAGGAATTTGGTAGTTTTTATTATCTCCTCTCACCCTCTTCACTCTAACAACCCCGCGCCTCTATATTATTTTTATGTCTCAAGATTGCATTGGGTTAGCTATACGTATAAAAATTTTGAGTTTTTAATGAATTTGTACGGACCATGTTATAAGTATACTAAATCTTAGTATGTTGAACGTTTTTCAACTCACTAGATTGGGCATTGAGCAACAACTTCTGCAGAATAATATTCACTATTTGTCACTAACGATTCAATTTGTCTGTTTTCGAGAGTATGGGGAGGGGGTCATCGATAGTGATACAGTGTTCTAAGTTTTCTAGATAATTATTTCTGCTGAAAAATTACTGAATTGCGTTCCGGAAAAAGCTCTCTTCTGATATCGCAATGACCCTAATTTGAGAACGGGGCGCGCGTTTAACAGGTTAACAATTCAGTATTGAAGGACATTTTCTCCAGCTGAAAAATTCTAATTATTCTACCATGCTTAAAAAATAACTGTTCTATCGTGCCAGCCCATATTTCAGTGTCATACATAGCTGCTGAAATTCGTGCAGCATTTGTCATTTCTTCTTTTTTATTTTTTATTTTTTTTCGCTATGCATCACCCAAAAACTGTCGTACGTCAGCGCCGACAAACATTTTTTATTAGCATTTCTGGCACGTTTTTTTTCTTCGTTAAATGCAAATTCGATTCTGGCGACGGCAGCGTGTTCGCGATTGTTCCGATTTAGAATCTATTATTTCCGTTTCTACCATTTTAGGTTGCAAATTTTTGCGTCACGAAGAAAAGAAAAACGTACAGTATTTCATTTCGAGCCGGTGGAAAACGAGCTAGACACGCGATGTATAGAAATATTTCAAGGCGGAAAACTTTTAGATTACAATGATATATTGCGAAAATGATATATGACGACAATATATCAGGACTACGCTTCTACACTACTTCATAGTGATCCTCCTGTTTCACGTTATCATTAACTTTTAGCACGTATCATTTCGCCGGTGAAACTTTCAATTTCTTTTCTTAATTCTCGATATAGTTTGCCATCACTTGTTTGAAACTTGTTTTGAACAGTCTCCCAACCACGCACTAGCAGTGTCGATACTAGAGTTTAGAAATTCGGTGACGTTCGTAGGTTGTCGCTGTATAGAAAATTTAATAATACCGGCGATGAGGCAGATTGTAAGCAGGAACTGAAAAGTTGTTCGATCGAGATAAGAATAATAAAAGAAAACGAAAATGCTACCTGGAAACTATCGGAGATATTGCCCTTCCGATAACGTCGACTTTTCAACATTTAAATGGATATTTTTTGAAACTTTCGTAAATCCAATCATTTTAACTGCTCGGATGCCCGTGACTATATATAGCCTAGTAATCATAATCAAGACGAATAAGAAAAATTGAAAAATTCTCGATAATCGTGGAGGTTTGGCTGAAATTGGATTCTACGGATTCCCTAAATGACACACTGACACCCACATGAAATTTTTTACAGGTATTTAATTTGTTGGAGTTAGGGAAGCCTGTCAGCCCCACCTTCGAAAATAGAAAGAAAGTTTCTTGTAGTTTCCGCATAAACTATGCGCATCCTAGCGGGAAGATACCACCGTATCTTATCTCTCTCTATATCTCTCTTCTCTCTATATATTAAAAACCAAAACTCCTCCTTCCCCCCCCCCATTTTTTGGAAAAAAACTCCAAGGAGCCTGATATCTAAATCCCGGCCTTCGCCTAAGACATAACCGACATAATGAGACATAGAAAGACATATAATGGCATAATTACCCATACTGCGGGTTGCCTACCTAAAAATCAGAAAAATTGCAGAGGCAGATCAGCTACATTCAAGGACATAATCTCTCTATATATTAAAAACCAAAATTCCTCCCCCACCCCTTCCTGTAAAGAAACTCCAAGGAGCCTGATCGCTAAATCCTGGCCTTCGTCGCTACCACCTAAGACATAACCGACATAATAAGACATAAAAAGACGTATAGGGGTTCATGGTTGTGGAGGAAGTTCCAGAAGGGTGAGGATGGCCCCTACGGGGGCGTGGGCTGTGCACGGAGATGGTGGCCCTTGGTGGGGTGGGGAGTTAAGATGAGTAAGAGGACCTGGTGGCGAAGAGAGTCCTTGGTGAGAGAGGGGACCAGGGAGAGAAATGGCCGTGGTGCGGGAGGGACTGGTGGCGGGGTGGGGTCTTGAGGGTTAAGGGTTCTTGGGGGAAGGAGTAATCATGGTTGTGAGAGCTCCTGGGTGGATGGCTAGGGATCTTCAAGGGGGTTGGAGGACCATAGTGAGGACAGGGCTGTGAAGGGAGATAAAGCCCAGGGGGTAGTGGTGGGTGAGGGATCCTCATGGCGGAGGAAATCCTTGGTAGGAGAGGGTGGTTATTGAGGAAGGAGGAGGTAGTGGTGGATGAGGGTCCTGGAGGGGCAGTAAAACTTTGGTAGATAGAGGCCCGGTGGTATAAGAGATACTCATGGTGGAGGAGGGAGCTTTTGAAGGGGAGGAAAACCATGGTGGTGCCGGGATCTGTAGCGGGAGAGAAAGGTCCCGAGTGGAGGGGAGTAATAGTGAGTAAAAGGTCCTGGTGAAGGAGGAAGTCATTGGTGAGAGAGGCGGCCGGGAAGGTGAATGAAAGCCATGGTGCGGAAGGTTCTGGTCCCGGGCAGGTGGTCTTGAAGGGAAGGGTTCTCGTGGGGGAGGGGTGGTCATGGTGGTGGAAGCTCCTGGTTAGAGGGCCAGGGGATCTTCGTGGTGGTTGAGCGAGGAGGCCGTAGGGTGATGGAGCCGCGGAAGGGGAAGGCTGCAGAGAGGGACTACGGCCGCCATTGGGGAGGTCATAGTGATGGGTGAAAAGGTCTTGGTGGGGGTGTAGTACGTGAACAGAAATGAAAGCCATAGTGGTGTGGGGTGGTCGAAGGACGTGGTCCTAATGGAGGGCACTCGGGGTGGAAGAGGGTGATTGGGGGAGACTAGATGGAGGACTGGGTGATGATCGTAGGGATGAACGGAAGGTGCCATGTGAGGGAGAAACTGTGAATGGAGAAGGTCATGGAGCGAGGGAGAGGGCAATGTGAAGAGATTAAGGCCCAGGTGGTGGAGGTTGGTTGTGGTGGTCGATGATTGTAGAGGTGAGGAGGAAGTCCAAGGGAGAAGGCCTACCGAAATGTGCAGAAAGAAAGGGTTCGCAGGGGGGATACTGCGTAAGTACGAGACCATGAGGTAGGCATTGAAGCCTCTGGTAGGAGATTATGGCCTTGGTGGGGGAGGATTTTGTGGCTGAGGAGGGCTGCGACTGTTGAGCTGTGACCGTGGAGGCGGAGAGTAACCATGGTCAACGAGGGGGTCGTGGTGGAGGAGGAGGAGACTCGTGATGAAGAAAGAATGAAAGGGGGTTCATGGTGTAAGATTGAGGACCGTTGATAGGGGGGGGGGGCAAAAGAAGCACAAAGCCAACCTCAACTCAAGAACAAAAGTTTCAGACCAAACACTGTGGACCGTGGCGGTTGGACGAGTAAGGCCGGCACGAGCGAAGCGAGTGACGGCGGCGGACGCGAAGCGGCCAGGGGGCAAAGCCCCCTTGTTCAACATAAAATTCTACAAGCAAGGCGTGGTGAAATTTTTTCATGTCTACCTCAGAAGTGGCATAAGGAACGGGTTCAAGATAATTCTTCACATTGCTCCCCTTAACACAAAGACCTTATGGGTGGAAACTTGGAATCTACGTCATTTTTTGTTTCATCGACGATAGAGCACATCCCTAACCCCTTGTACTTTTCAACTTCGAATATTTTTCCTTTTACCCCTCCCCTCCCATGAGTTTTTTTTTTTTTTTTTTTTTTTTTTTTTGTATTTGATCAAGCTTATACACAAAAATCTTTCGGACTTACGTAAATGCGATAAAGGAAACTATGGTATCGACTGCTGGATTCCAAAACTTTTAGGTTCACTTTTTGATATTTACTGGGACTGATGACTGGCAGTCCAAAATTCTACTAACTACAACATGGATGTCGTTTCTGCGCTTTTTGGGCCTCCCGAATTCATTTCGGTTGTAATTTTTACATAACATGATAACTAAGGCTCGGCATTAATTCCGTGCCAAATTTGAGGGAATTCCCTTCAATCTGAACGTCGTGGGAAATATTTTACATAAAAAGGTTGAATCGGTTCGAAGTTACCCCAGATTACGGAACTCATACTAGAGACCTGTAACCATACAAGTGCGGAAGCCTGCCATTTTGTATCCAATCGTGCCCGTGGAGGCCGAATCCGACTTTGCGGAGCGTACCGCGTTGTCAATTCGGCATCGATGGGCAGGGTTGGATAAAAAATGGCACGTTTCCGCACTCGTACTGTTATAGATCTTTATCCATAATAGATAGTGCTATTCTTTCTTAAGATCTTTCCAATATTCCGTCTATGCGAACATTAAAGTGAGGAACGAACGAAACGAGTTTCGAGAGTCTGTCTCACATTTTTGGAACATTTGCTTTTTTGTGACTAAATTTGCCTTTTTCTCCAGCAACATTTGCTTTTATCGAAAAAATGAGTTGGTTACCCTAAACATACTAATTTGTACAATTTATCAAGTACATACTCTCCTAAGTTCTGTAATAATTCAGCTGTGGTATCTCATTTACTCCTGGAGCTTTCCCTTTCTTTAATTCTCTCAATGCTTCGTCAACTTCACATCTTCAAATTGAGTCTCCCCTCTCATCTTCTTATCATCATCAAAAAGCTATCTTTTTCTTTTTTGCTTTGAAAAAATTTCTATTTGGCAATTCGGCATTTTTATAACCGACACCCCCCCCCCCAATAAAAATTGCTCGGGCCGGCCCTGAATATGGGCGTCAGTGATGCTCCGTTTCATACCATATTCCGTTTAAGCTGTCGTTCTTACGACTTCCTTTAGAATGATACTACTGCCCCCCCCCGATTTTCGCGAATGGAAGACTGCTGCCTCTCTGCCCACCCCCGGCTCATCTAGACTGTTTCTGATAAAACTTTATCTTTCAACGTTAAAATACATTTCTTAGAAACTATTAAAGTACCTTCTCCTCCTTGTAACCTGCCGGGCACTTCGGTTCAGTCATGTTGTTTTCCACAATTAGATTTTTTTTTAATAATCTGGCATTGAAAATCTTTTGTTTGAACAAGAACGAGGTTGAAAGCTTAATGTAAGCCTTTGGAGCTGAACCGACAGCAATACTCGAAACTGTTCTTATCTTCCACGAGACACATTTAACTGCCGGAGGGTAGGTTCCATCGTACCGAATTAACCACCCCTCGATACCGCCATATACCGCCTCAGTCAACATTAAAGATATAATTAAATTTGGTTACACTAATTCGTTGTTTGTTCGGATGATAATGACGGAACCGAAATGGAGGCGGGATGTTCGGCGATGTATTCGGTATAGGTTCCTACGCGGAATAATCTACATAATATTAAATTTTCCCTCGCTCTCCCCCGCCCTCTTATTCGCGAATATAGACTTTTACCCTCGGTCGCAATTTGTTACCCAACTTGTACACCGTATACACACATATACTCTTCGAATACAGCTAAGCATCTATCGGGCCTATATCCGAGAGCTTTTTCGAACGATTGATTGCGCGTAATTTCGTCTTAATGTTACGAGGGGCTGCGCGTACACGCCGTCAGGTGTCGTGCGATGGAACCGCGCCCGTCTGCGTTACATCGTGCCGTACGAACCTTACAAAGGTACTTTTTACGTCGCGTTTTGGCAAATTTCAAATGATGAATGCCGACGTGAAGTTCGTTCTGGTATTATCTGCGTTTCAACTTTCAAATATACATATACAATACACTTGCTACTCTGTCTTTCTCTCTCTTTCTCGCACAGTCATCTATATGGCTCGCGAACTCCGTTTCCCGCCGCAATTTCATTCAGCGACAGCGGGCGATGCGGGAACCGCGCGGGCGGCTCGCAAACTTCTCACGATCAATATACACAGCAAACGGTACATTTAAAAGCTCAGCTGGCACACAGCTGCAAAAGGATACCTAACTTGTCTTCTTCGTGCGTGTGCAGCTATTAGATGGCGAATCCGGTCGACTGTTCCGCAGCCGAGCGGCGGCGGCCTGTATAAGGCGCCGCGACGCTGATTAACCGCGTATGTGTTTCTGCTTCCTTTAACTCATCTCAAACAAGTATCTCCAAGCCGCCTGTAGCGTGCTCGCGTATACACCATATATGGGTACCGCTACTCTCAAATACGGCGAATTCATCAGGTTGGAGGTACGAAGAATCGAAGTAAGGCGCTTCAAACAGCCAGTCGTTAACCGAAACGAAGTCGTGACGTCAGACGTCGGATGTAAACAAAACCTTTTCCGCGCTCTAACGCTAAATAATAAAATAGTTACGAAAAATAATGATTGGCAAGGACGGGGCCGTCGGGTGGTACACAAAAGCAAAACGATTGCGATATCAGGTGTTCAGGAACGGTTCCTACGCCAGGGTGTGATGATGATGTACTCGTAGTCTCTCGACTACTCGTTTCTCTCCAGTGCTAATCTTTTCATTTCTGAGGAGAATTTACACTTTGTTTCCTTCAAAGCCCTCAGTACAGTGTGCAACAGCTGCAGGAGACATAAGCTGCATTACCCCCCCCCCCCGAAGTGCAAATAGGGCTCAGAACTCGGGGGGCTTAAACCCCCTTATTATGAAGCAACACCACTCTGCATCATTTTCTTTGGTAATTTTTCAGCGTTTGGGGGCTGAGTCCCCCCTATTTGCGCCTATGATTACCCCCCTAAAGGTAAGTATTTTAAGGATAAAAGGGGAAGAGAAAAGGATACGGAGGGGAGACTTTTTGATAATTTTGGCAACATGGGGCTATTAAACAAAAACAAAAAAGATGCAAAAATAAACAAAACCCTTCCTCGTTTTTCGAAAAACAAACGAAAAATTAGTCTTTTGTATTTAACTGCCGGAGTTTAGTTGGGGCGGACAGAATGTACGAATTTGAAAATAAAATAGACAACATAAAATGGGGTATCATCGCACTGTCAAAGATACGGAAAAAATAGGAATATCTGGTCATGAACAAACAGGGGTATGCCTACTACCACTTTGTCCAGTCTAAGGGCTACAGAGGGGTAGGATTTTACATAAAAAAATAGGGTAATGAATGTCGCAGAAATTAGGGGCATTTCGGAAAGAATCTGTTTTCTGAAATTAATCAGGGTGTCCACTTTTCTGGAAATCCTGGAAATCAGGGAAAAGTTAGGGAATTTTAAAGAGAAAAAAATCGAAAAAGTCCGAGAATTTTGGAAAAAAGTTTATGATGTAAAAGTATTGTACAATTTTCTCTGTCAGACTCGATTGAACATCCCCCCCTCCCCCCAATGATTTGAACAGTAATGCCTGCTAGTCAATTGTAAAACACGGAAATACAGGGTTAATCTGTTTTCCTTCCGCCATAGAAAAACAAGTTTTTCGCGAAACCAAGTGCACGTTGTTTCGCCAGGCGAGCGGTCCCTTCGACAAAAGAATTTCATGGGAAATATTCAGGGAAAACTCCGGTGGCTTTTGAAGAATTTCATCAAGAATCTTCTGGAAAATTTTTCTGAATCTCTGAAGAATTTCATCGGAAATCTTTCGTATTTTACAAAAAATTTCCTCGATACTTACTTTCTCTAAAGCATATTCTCTAACAACAAATTTCTCTGAAGCAAAATTCTCTAAAACTATTTCCTCTAATAACAACTTTTGCTTACGACATTTTCTCCACGACACTTGTTCTACCGACATTTCCTCTACATATTTGCCGAAAATTAAGTATCTCTAAAACATTTTTTCTAACGTCATATTTTTCTCTCGCAATATTTTTTGTGTTTGCCTGGTAATATTATATTCGGACCTAGCAGGATGGTGGCGCGCTGATGTTATACGACTTTCTATTGAATTTCTTACCAACGTTAGGAAGAAATGTACGATTTTATCCTAACGTTGATAAAACCACAAAAGAAGTAGAGGTTGTTGAAAATTTCCGCCAGATGTCAGCCATTACGTTGCTAGGTCCGAATTATGTCAACCTCTGTTAAGGCAGCTCTATGGGGAGGTATAACGGACAGCCATTTTGATTGCAAGAAAAGCATGTATGGGTCATTCTCTGAAAAACCAGAAAATTCGGTTTCCATATTTTTAAAAATGAAACATCATCACTGTTTTCCATTTTTGAGGTGGGGGATATACGTAGTGTGTGTCTCACTGAACACATATATATGGTTGGTCCAACAAGATTCGCCCCAGGGGAGACAGGGGAGCCCTTCTTGTATACATACAGATACTACGATGGAATTGATTGATACTACGATGGAACTTACTGATACTATGATGGAACTGCTCAATACTGCGATGGCATTACTCAATGGAATTACCATTATCACACTGGAAGCCAAGAAGCACATTACTACTTACCTCAGTCACAGAGACTACAACTCAAGAAATGAAAAAGAAAAGAAAGAAATGGTCGCATTTCTGGTGGCATGTGAAACAGCTCAGTGTGTTGAACCTAAGCATATTTCGTTCCTCAGCGTTCCAACATACTTGATGAACTGACATGGTCCCTGAAGAAAGGAAGAGGAAAATTTATGAGGATCTGGATTCAAGATCACGAGGGAGTGTCATGCTGCTACACTGCTACTGACATCCACCGACCCATTGGCCATGGCATATGAAAAATACATATCAAGAAGAGTGATAATAATGTCTGGCTAGCGAAAAAAAACCATTAAAATTCCATAGTAGTATCATCTTTTCCATATCGTAGTATCTTTGAAAAAATATGCAGGATACTACCATAGACATATAATAGGGGATATGTTTATTTAGATACGGAATAGAAAAAAAAAGAAAAAAATTGGTTTTATCGGTACCCACTGATGATGAAAAGGTTATCAGTCTCACGCCTGGTTTGATGCAGCTCTCCATTTCTGCCTTGTGCAAGTTCTTTCATTTCGTAATAATATTTACATTTGACATCCTCGATTATCTGCTGAACATACTGGGATCTTTGCCGACTTACCCAATTTTTTCCTTCCACTCTTCCTTTTAGCAGAAGTGATATTATTCCCAGGTGCCTCAAATCATGCCCTATTAGTTTATCCCTCCTTCTCTTCAGACAATTTCAAATATTCATTTTACCTTCTACTCTGTTAACTCATTTCTTACCATATATATCCATTAGTTTGACGTCACTTTCTTTAAAGCATTTTCTCTAAAACCATGTCCTCTAATGACAATTTTCTCTAACGACAAATTCTCTAAAATCAATTTTTGCTAAAACAAATTTCTCTAACGTAGTTAATATACGCCATAAGGATGAACACTGAGTTGTATTATGTAAAGATTATTCCTTCGTTAGTTTTAAAATTCTCATTTTACTACTATCTTTCATTTCGTCATTCGATCATTTGTAGGCGCTTCGTAATTACACCTATAAAATAAACTACTAAAATTTGAAACGACTTGAAAATACTTAATTTTTATTAGGTTTATACGAATTACATAATTATGTATTACTGTTAAGGACACCATAATAAATATTTAGGTATGCTTTCTTGAAATTTTGGAGCCCGAGACTAGTCCGATGGTGCGGATGCGGAGTCCATATTTAAGCCTCAAAATTTCGAATGGGCATACCTAATATTTATTATTGTGTCCTTATTACTGCTCTTTTCCAATTTTACGCCCAGCCCGAGCTCTGGAATCCGCCCTTCCGAGCAATACCTCAGAGACGTCGGGGAGACTGTTACGGCTGCCTTAGCCCTCTTCTCATCTTGCCGAAAAACCGGCCGAGGTCGAAATGTAGCGAACCCGGGACCTCCAGATTCTGAGATCAGCGCTACTAAGTAATCAAATTTCGCGCTTGAACATAAGCCATTCGTCATTACTATTTTTATAGCTGGTAACAATGCGTATTATAGGGTTTGTAGGCATTTCTCGGCCAGAATAACGACTGGAAATACTTACATTTGTGTTCCTCATGTATGCCAGTGCCTCAGCTAGGTCGTCAGAAAAAAATAAGTTTAAATAGAAAAAATAAAATGAAAGCCGCGCCGGGGAAAAGGATTTCCAGTAAAAAAAGAAGTATATTTTAGCCACCTAAAAGGGGAGGGATTTGAAACCACAAAAACCGAAGCAACTTTGTTCGGGAGATGGGAGTAAACTTAATTTTGGCAACTAACAAACAATTTTACAGTTGCAAAAATGTCAATATTATCTAAATTTTGCAATTTTGCTAAGTTTCCAGCTGTAAAAATGTTTGAGGAGACCCCATTCGGTACATTCCTGATTATATAGGGCAGGATAAGTGTAGATACAAAGTAATTTATTGATATATTCGAGTGAATATGACCTTGAGTGTTGATATTTCATTTTTCGAAAATTTCTGGAATGAAATGCTAGATTGCGTATACGCTACTTAGCAAAGTGACTTCTCTGCAGCTAATCCTCTTTCGTAAGTTACAGTAATTTTATATTGTAGTTCTTATTTTCAGAGCATCTTCTAAAAATAGACTGAAAAACAAGCCGGAAACATGAAGCCAGGCAGCACATTCAAGATAGTACGATCCAGTAAATACTACCTACCTACCAATTCAAATAAGAGGTGAAATTTTGAGAGAAAATATGAACCAGGTAGGTATTTCACAACAATCTGAGTTTTCCATTTGAATCAGTGATATTTTCATATACACTATTATAGAGTGTTGAGATCTTAGATATACCTACGAATACTTGATCGAAAAGTTCATTTAGCATATTCTGTTGACCTGGCGTGTAGCACGAACAACTGGATCATCAATGTTCAGAAGATGCTGTAAATCTTAAGCATTCCATAAAACCTGATTATTCTCATCAAAATTTTGGCACCATCAATCAGCTGGTACCTATTGAAAATGAGGTATTTATCTGGAAAAGTTTTGATGTCCATCAATGTACTACGTGAAAATAGTAAGTTCGATAGCCATAATTACAGTGTAGCTTACAGTAGCTTTAATCACTTTTTTCAGCCTAACAAGTTAAGTATACCAATTCAGTTACACGAAAATTCTATATACTCATAGAATGTCGTGTTGTTCTTTTGTCATTGTATAGCATAAAGAGTGTTATTCAACACCACTTCATGATAGCAGTTACTAGGTATTCTTTACAATTTTTTTCGTGTATACTTCGCGCGTAGAATGTACACGAGCGATAAATCTTTCATATAGCAAACTCTGCTTGAGACTGTGTAATAACAACCACGTTCATCGTGAATATCAGTGGTATTATTCAGTTTTAGTTAACGTAGTTAAGATTCAAAATCAACTGTGACGTCGAACATACAACATATGACTATAAATTATATCTTATCAGTTATCACCGTTACTAAAAAGTTACCATTTTGTAGTTTCAACAGCGAACATTTTTGTTTTTAACGATTATTTGTATCTGTATATCGTTCTACCTATATCGACCTCCCGGGATCCATTATAGTTAAAAAGGTTTCCTACAAGTATATTTATGTTAACAATACTTTTGCATATCAGCTCTCAGCGTCGTATTTTCTTAGAAGCCAACGAAGCCGTGGCTTCGAGCGGCAAATTTTCGAAGGTTACAAATTCTTTGAAAATAATAATAATAGGTACAACTTTTTTTTTTTTTCCTTTCTTTGCAAAACGTGAAGGTGGCAAAAATTTTTTGAATTAGGGCAGCGAAGTCCCTAAATCCGGCAATGTCAGCTCTAGTACCTAGGTATTCCTTTCTCGGTTATCGATTCGCAATTTTATTTTCCAGTACTCGATTTCCATATTATACTGATGGAAGTCTGTGGCTGACATTTTATTTACCTGCATCATGTCAACTGCTCCTGTGGCCGGGGGTGCGGTGTCTCAGGGGCCACTTTGGCATGGGTGCATCGCCATACATCCCGCCACACCATCATGTCAACTGCGCCCTCGGTAAACAGCACGTACAAATAATCCTAATTAAGAGTAACTTGGACGTAAATAAGTTGAGTGACGAAAGTAACTTGGAAGTTTCATCAAATTTAGAATTCTCGCGCACTTGAAAATCGCTATTTAGTGTAACTTTACTCATGCGGCATGGCCGAAACACTGCTACCGCCAGGGTGATTGAAACGAAAAGAAATTTCGGTAGCGAAAGAAGAGTCAAAATTTGGTACCCTCCGTGTACATCACGCTTCAACAGAAATTGAGAAAGCGACGAATATTAAGAAGAAGAAACGAAAGCGATGGAAAAATGCTGGGAACTTTATTCATTTTCAGTACACGTGTGCTTCGACGGATGAAAAACGCTGACTTTAGATACTGCATTTTTATAATGCTGCACCAGAATTGCTTATTACATAGAGGAAATATTTTCACACTGAGATCTAAGGTAATCCTATAACACTTTTAAAACGGCTATGAAGTTAGTCCTTAAAAAATATGGAAACAGATAAAATTAACATGAAACTTAAAATAAAAGTGGCCAGTCACATATTAGCGTGATATACACAGCGTAATGCTCATTTAATACAATGAATTAGGACTGACAAATTTAACGAAAACAGTTATGATTAAATCAACGCGAATACGAACACAATAACACATTATGGATACACGCGTAACCGTTGAAAACATTTCAGCACACATAACGAAAAATTAACAATGATCTTAAAATTGTAACCTGTCGTAGACTAGAATTTTCAAGATATTTTGGGGAAAAAAAATGAAAATGCCGCTAGTTTCTTATGAAATAAAAAAACCACGGGGAATACGAATATTCACAATATTCTACGGTTATAAATATAAAAATTTGCACTTCACTGATACACATTAGATAAAAATTAGTAAACAAAATAACTTTAGAACGTATAAAATACTTCAGTATCAAAATATTTATGAATTTAATAATAGAAAACTATAAAGGTAATGTACTACGAGTTTTACTCTAATTTAGTTCCACGGAATAAAATTTCATAACGTTGCTCTCACTCATCGTCAGTTCTGAAAATAAAAATGTTTCGCAAAAATGTCAAAAATGCAGCGAATCAGCCCTACCACTAATGTAAAAAGAGGTCCCTCTGGTCACTGATGCGATACTCGAAAGGGTAATTTCCGGGGCCAGAAGTGCGGTGTCTGGGGAGTCACTGTGGCACGCGTGCATCGCCATATGCTCCACCACACTTTAATGTAAAAAGAGGGTTCAGAGCAAGTGGTCGAATGACATTTCCGATTGGCATAGTCTGTTACTATTGCTAGCATTAAAGTTTCGTGAAAACAGAACGACAGACTATGCACAACGGAAATATTACACGGTTACACTTCTTGCACAGAGGCTTCCAAATGTTTCTGCAATTCAGTACCAAAATGGAGAAGACAAAGGGGCCGTTTTTTCAAACTCTTAACTTCGAGCTTAGTGTATTCGGACGATAGAATGAAGTGCGATAACATAAAAGGAATATTCGAAAGAAATGAGTGTACGTGCTGGCAAAGCGATACTACTTACCTGTACTGGCCTTGTTCTTCGATAGTGGGTAACGTTGTGATTAGCTTATTTGTAGGTCTCAAATATTTTAGAGTGCGTTGGGACAAACGCCACACTAATCGCTGCCTATGGGGTAAGGCCGATTGCGAATTGTACTGACTGATTATTTTCAATACAGAAGCTAAACAATCGTAGAAATGATCATCGTTGATCTAAAACACAAAATATTAGTAATGAGAAAAACAAAACTAAACAAAACTACGTTATCAAACATTACATAATTTAAAAAACATCCTGTAAGCGACCGATAACTAATGGTGGGCACTCGACCAGTGATGAGTTAGAATGTATTGAAAAGTGAAAAGTTGAAATTTTAAGGCACACTTTCAATTTCTTTTTTATGTTTTGCCATTAGAACAAACTGTAACTTGAGAGCGGCAAAATGGAAACGTTCGCTGTCCTTCAAAAAACAAGAGTGAAGTTAACAACACCTGAATACTGCTATTTCAACGTTATCATTCTGGGTTAAACTAATATTCATCAAAAATTTCCCAAAATCCCCACCCATCAAGTTTATCTCTAGAAGTAATTTTTAAATATTTTAAATAAGATCAAAAGTATGTCATTATATGAATTATTATCAATCATTTAATGAGTTATCAGTTTTTAAAATTAAAAAATTACGTTCCAAACTTTTAAAGTGGTCAACAACTTTCCATGAACTTTTCAACTCTTCATTTCACTTTTTTACTTTGACCATATCGACTTTCTCATCACAATACGTCGACTGTACGATAGACAATCGTAAACATCACTACGATCAAATGACCTGGGTAACAATAAGACTCGGGTTAACTTATTTTTTCGAATTAACTAATGTTTAGTTTAGATCAACCTCAAAAATGAACGTTAGAATCTAATCCGTTAATTACAAGAGGAAAATAGTTACAGTTTATTCGAGCTTTACTTGTTACTTAGCGCAGTCTGTGACTTGATTGCAGTCGTTGAACACTATTGAATGTTTCAAAGGGCATGGAAGATACTAATAATTCTCAAACAAGGTAAAACCTGGAGCAGCTACGGGGAACTATACAGACTAATAAATCGAACATATTGACGATTCTTCCTCAACCATGAGGCCTTCACATTCAATCGTGAAACAAAATTAAAGTACCCTTAGCGAAACCAACAACAAACTGTTATATTCTCACTTGGCAACGTTGCTGAAGCTCTGTGAGGAATGCGACCAATGACAAGACACTGATGCAGGCACAGGGTGTTGGCTGAAGCCGAGCCACACCAATGTCTATAGAAGAACAAAGCAAAACGAGGGCTATCAAACTAGCTTCGTAATTCACGCATAAGCCGTCGCAGGCAATCACCTCCAAACGTTGGAACATTTGAAACTGATCAACCACTCTGGAATTTATAAAAATAAAATTTGCACATTTGTCGTCACTCGAGCAACTACGGAAATTCGTGATTGTGCGACTCACTTCTTATACACATCGCCACGTTCCGTTGCACAAAATATTTCATGGAACATACGCAGAAACGTGAGCGCGGTTACCGGCACATTGTCTCGATCGTTCAAGGTTATTCCCAGCTTACTCATGATGATCGATTCCATACGCGCCAAGTCACTCAATGTGCACTTGCACTGCGATATTGTTATCAGGTGAGCTGATTCGGGAACTCGAACCGGACCACAAGTCATCTTGCAAGCGATATGGAACGAAGCTACTGAAATGCAAGCCATATGTTTCGGTTGAACCTGCAACACAAGGCAAATTATTTCCGACTTCGTTTCCATTCAACTCGAATGTAATGCTATCCACAGGACAAACAGAACTACAAACCTTCATTTTGGTAAGAAATCGATCCATTATGTTCACGGAAACGAATAACACATCGGACGGTAGATCGTACCAAACTTTAAGGCACCGAAGAATATGGGCTGAGCCATCTCGTATACCCAATGTTACTTCACTTCCATTGTCCTGAAAACCAATGAACGTATACTGTACTGATTTCTATTCGATTAACAGTATTCTCGTACAGAGTACGGATAAATACCTCAGTCGGTAGCATTACGTTCGGTTGATATTTATGTTGCAAAGCCAATAATTCCTGCAGTCGGAGAAGGAGTACTGGAAGAATGCTAGGTTGTGGTTGAGAGTCATTTCCATGGTCCATTCCACACCCTTTAGAATGGTCCAGTCAATGCTGTCAACACAACCTGAAATTATACCGTATATGACATCATTGTTGAAATGTCCGCGTACAATTAACAAGTGCAGAGATCGATGAGCATAATCTGTTTAAAAATGCAATGTAGAAAAAGCCTGGAGTTTAAAATCACTAAATTTCCGTACTCCCGGTGAATTATGTGAAAGAAATTGAGCTAGTTTCTTGATGAAAGATCTACAAGAAATACAAATCAACAAACCTGAGACATTATGTACAATTTTGAAATAACCGGGTCAAAATGATACAACTGAAATCCTAACCAAATTTAGTTGATCGTGAATCCTTACATTCTGATAAAATAAAATGCAGAATGCAGTTTTGAAAATCGTTAAATTCAAATTTATAAACAGTCCAATAGTCCAATCAATACGACAATACATCTGTCCCGGTATCTTGTAGCTGAGATACGTAGTATCGAAGAATTTAAGAATGCCCAGAGAAATTTCAACCTATAGTGGACTAACTCGAAAAATCCAATAACGTTGGTCAGTTGGGTAGTTTATTTCAAAAGCAATTCAAGTATGTTATATCTAACCCGAATTCATCCACGTTACTGAGAGTGAACCCTGCTTCGAATACAATGACACGGTAACACAATTTTCCTTTAAGCCGACATGAGAAATAATATTTTCAAATAATTAAAAGGTAACTTTTAAAAAATGAACTTGAATTTACGGCGTAATTAATTTTCAATTTTCAGCGAGCCTCCATCGTATACACAACTACTACTACTACATACAAAAAATTCTAATGACGCCGATGGTCGAAGTGCTGATTGGATGAAATTGTTATCACGATCTCGTCCATTAGCCTATCGCGAGTTGGAGACTTCTAGTCAGTGTCGCCATATAATATTGATTAAAAAAGTAATTTTGAAGAAATAAGAGATCAAAGCAGATCGAAGGAAACATCAGAGAATTCTCAGGATTCTCACTCTACAATTCGCTATTCTAGTTTGGTAAATGACAATAAGCTCACGAAACATGTACAATTTCTAACAAGTTTCAACACTCAGGATTAAAAAAATTAATCAAGATTTTTCTATCAACTTTTAGGTAATTTCATGATTTTTTTAGAAGAATACACTGCAACTGTCTATAAGGGATTGGGAGTCGAATTGCTCACCAGAAGCGCTACAGTCGATCGAAATGGTAACGTATACCATATACCTCTACTATTCTATTATACAGAGTAAGTGTCAGAAATCAGACTGATCAGAGTGTGTTGCAGTCGAGAAGAAGTAATCCAAGCTCCGCTGCAGCTCCAAACTTCTAAAATCAACTCCACTTTGGCGCCACGAATATTACATGAGGTACCTACTTATTAGTTTTATTACGATTGAGATTCAAAAAATGAAACATTTCGCTTCAAATGAGCGAAACTGACTAAGCTTTAAAAAGAAAAAATTACTAAAATTTTATGTTCTGTACCACTGATTCTAAATTGATTGAAGACCCATGATATTCAAAGTTTAGTATTCAGTTTTTCAAATACCTAATTATTTATTTATTATTATTATTATTATTATTATTATTATTTTTTTATTTTTTTTTTTTTTCATAATTATCTCTTGATTATTTTTCCAAGGTAACAATTATTTTCCATTAATCTCACTGAATTTTCATATTATACGAATCAATTAAACGCTTCTGGTGCGAAATTAGGGGCAAAATCTTTCTAAATTTTCATATGAGAGTTGTTTGAAGACCTATAATACTAAATTAGGTTCAGTATTCAAAGTAAACCATTTTTCAAAATTTCCCAAGCCTGTAGCATCGAAGTGGGCAAATATGAGCACTGCCTTCCTGCCTCGCAGAAAAATTAAGACCTTTTTGTACTTCTTTTCAGATTTATAATATTTCAAGCCTAAAATCTGCAATTTTGCCCCAAACTGTCTTATCATGGAGGGGGGGGGGGTTGACTTTTGATTTTGAGGGTATTCCTTAAAAAGAAAAAAAAAACATTTTTATTTAACCATGATAAAAAACACAGACATGGCTATGGGGGGGGGGTTGAACCCGGAAACCTCTCCCCCCTTGAATACGCCACTGCTGCGTAGATTAATCTCCAACGTAAGTATTCTTGGAAAACCCCATAAAAATCTTAACGGTTCGCTAGTTTTGAAGTGTGATGAATCCGAGAACCTTATCAGAACCTCAGAGTACTTTGCTTATTTACTGGTCTCTATTGAAGATAATAAAAAATTATCTTCCAAGTCTACTATATCTATTATGAAATAATGCTAAGCCGTCGGTAAACTTCTTGGTAGAGATAAACGTCATTATTACTATTTATTAGTTATTACTTATCAGTAATCAACAATCCATTATCACTTCGGTTATCATTTCATTCAGGTCATCAGACTCAAACTATGTACATCATTACTGTTTTTTGCTATATTGTTATGTCTCAGCGATGGTAATTTCTTCATTTCTTTCAATGATTTCGTTCATTACTGTCTTAGACGTAGCGTAAAGAGTTTTTGGGATCACTCGTCGTCTCGTCACTTGTTTTCAAGTGTTCACTAATCTTATAATGCGAATATCAGTATCGCTGAAAATATCAATGACTATAATAATACGTCGTTCGAGTTCTTTGTGAAAATATTGAAGGATACAGATACAAAAGAAAAAAGACATGTTGAAAATAGCATTGCACCACGTTCGCAATCGGATATTGGTAATGTATTTCCATACGCTTTATATTGTTTCCATTTTTACAACAAATAAGTTTCTCATCTGTATGACGTGTACGCACGGAGGCTTTCCCAATTATTATTACGGTCTGCTACCTTTTTACGTGATGAGTTATACCGATTTCTTTTAACCAATAATGCCCACAAACAGATCATAATTCGATCAAGTTCAATCCCTCATCTATGATTTCAGCAAAATGGCAAGCGATATTCTACGGGGCTATCTCCCCATCCAGCGATAGAGTATACGAACGAGTTTATTCCTACCTTAAACATCATTGATAATTCGGATCCAATACCAGTATACAGATTATTGAATCCTGATGGTCAATTACTGAGTACTTCCGCCCTACCGGTCTGCACTCATTACCTAGTAAAAAGTACCAAAATTAACTCGTATAATGTTATCGTAGCCAATACTATGTTCTACCTTCCTCAGATTGAAAAACATTTTGCTATAAATGTCTACAAACATATGACCGCCGTCAAAGAAATGGACAAACTTTTGTACGAATGTCAGCGTCAAGGCAGAATTTCGTTTTACCTCACTAGCTATGGTGAAGAAGCCAGCGTCATTGGCAGTGCAGCTGGACTCAATTCTGATGACCTTGTCTTCCCTCAGTACAGAGAATCAGGTAAATTTAATAAAATTCGACAGCTATATGCATCGGAAGATCTATCTATATTTCACCGTAGTTATTAATTCTCAATTTCTTGGAAGGTATTTTACTGTGGAGAGGATTACCCATTCAAGAGCTCATTAATCAATGTTTCGGAAATAAGAATGATACGCAAAAAAGTAAACAAATGCCCGCTCATTATGGATCAACAGAACTGCACTATGTGACTGTTTCCTCACCCCTGGCTACTCAAATGCCGCAAGGTAATTTTACCTATTGCTGTTTTCACTCATGAATATCGTGATTTCGCATTTTATCATAGGCAATATACAGTATCCGATTTACAAAGTTTCGGTGGAAAATTAGCACGAAGGTTATCAACAATCACTGAAGGCTATCGATTTGAAACATTGGTAATTTAACTGCCGTATTTACTAATTACTCATTATTTTTCTGTACGGTTTGAGGAATATTGAAATGAAAACATCAGTACCTATTGCTGACTATTAATGTATCAATCGAATCTTTAGCTGTTGGCGCTGCTTACTCCTACAAACTTGCGAAAAATGGGCGCTGTGTGATCACATACTTCGGAGACGGTGCTTCTAGCGAAGGCGATGCTCACGCTGCCCTCAATTTCGCAGCAACACTCGAATGCCCCGTTTTATTTTTCTGGTTAGTCGTTGTCCTACATAATATATGTGAGTATTTGGAATGGTTTCAGCGTTGTATGTTGTTTTTTTTAGTCGTAATAATGGATATGCTATATCCACTCCAACCTCGCAGCAATTCAGAGGGAATGGTGTTGCTAGTAGAGCTGGCGGATATGGAATGCCAGCCATAAAGGTCGATGGAAATGACGTGTTCGCTGTGTGTCATGCCACAAAAGTAGCGAGAGAATACGTTGTAGAAAATAATAAGCCGATATTGTTGGAGGCACTGACATACAGGTTTCGTTTCTTTTTTATTTATTTTTTTTTCTCACTCATTTCAGTGAACACAAATGCGTAACTAAAATCTGTCTTGATTAAGGAAAGGACACCATAGTACATCAGATGACAGTTCCGTGTACCGTTCAGAAGAAGATGTTTGCAAATGGGATCGCTTGGATCCGATAGTTCGATTGAAAATGTTCCTTGAAAATAATATGTGGTGGAATGAAGAAATGGATGAATTGTGGAAAACAGACATCAAAAATCAGGTGATTAAAATTCAAATCCCAACTACATTTAATATAAATGTAACAACTGGGAACGCATTCTCATAAAACTGAAAGAAAAGCAGTCCATCTCCAAAACTTTCACTTTAAATTCTGAGCTAAGTTACCTTTTTTGAAAATAAAGCGGCAGGTGAGATATGTGACATTCTAATGAGTGCGAAAGAAATTACTTATATATTTCAGAACAGACGCTTAGTAGCTATCGTTTTCTGAGTAACATTTCAATAGTTACTTTGGTCAGAAAGGCATGCAGGGGAAACAGTTGCCCCACACTTTCCGCGATTTCAGGATGAGTCGTACCGACGTATCCCCTTCGGGCCGTACAGCTCTAGTATCGATTAATCTTATCAGCGACCAAAACGTGAAGTTCTTCACACATGTAGCAAAATTTTGGAGTACAGGTATACAAAAAATAGTCTTAATCGAAAGACAATTCTTTGTTCGAAAAATTAATTCCTCTTTAAATACTTCAAAAACGTCCTACTTTTCGAGATATTTCAGTTTGAATGATAGGCTTTCACACTTCTGGTTTGTTTACATGTATTCTTATCAAACGTATGGTGAAATGTTGTTATCAGAAACACGAATGATATTGAGCGCGATTTTCGTCCAATTTTATTTCTTCTGACGTTCTGAGTTTTGATGTTAAAATCTTAAAATAGAAATATTATCGTTATTATTGAAAAATGTGTTTCATAATGGGTAGAACTCCCACAAGGAAATACGAGTACTGATGTGCCAGGAAACTGGGCCCAAGGACCAAATAAAATAGAAAAATACTGACATGGCCGAAGATTTCTGAAATCTGTTTTCGAATATCTTTACGTTAAGATACTATTCATTGTACAAATTGTTGAAGGAAAAGTTTCACCAGCAACGTTGCTAAATGGTGGTACTTCTTTCAGTTTCAACGGGGTATTTTCTGGATATATTCCCTTCACTCAATATGTACTTTAGAAGAGAAAGCAGTCTTATTCAAAATTATTTCTTTTTTCACCGTCGTTGTACGGTCGCAATGCATTTTTCTTACGTTTTGAAAACAAATGTCCAAAATCTTCGGCAATATCAGTATTTTCCTATTTCCTTTGGTCCTTGGGCCCAGTATGCTGGCACATCAGTGACTTTTTGAGAAAGTTCCACCTATTATGAACCACATTTTTCAATAATAACGATAATATTTCTATTTTAACAGCAAATTTCAGAAGGAATACAATGAAGGGAAATCGTGCTCCATATTATGTGTTTGTGATAACAACATTTCACCATAAGTTTGATAAGAATACATGTAAACAAACCAAAAGTGTGAAAACCGCAACAGAAAATTGAAAAGAACATGCCTTATAGTAAATAAAATTTCCTTTCAGGTAAGCTCATTTTTTAGGGTCGGCTAGACCCTATTGCAATCACTATTTTTCAGGGATGGCAAACGAAGCCGGTTTTTTTTTTTCGTTTCGTTATTTCGTTTTAATATTTTGGACAAAAATCAATCGTTATTTCGTAATTTCGTTATCTCGTTTCGTTTGTTTGCCATCCCTGCTATTTACTGAACTCAACCTGACTCAAAACTCACCCGGGAAAAGAAATGAAATTTCGATTACAGTTGGCTCGGCTACTAGTACCCGACCCTAGAAAGTGGTTGCAATAGGCTCGGCTACTAGTAGCCGATCCTAAAAATCAAAACTAGGGATGGCAAACGAAACTTTTTTTTTTTTCGTTTCGTTATTTTGTTTCAATATTTTAGACAAAAATCAATCGTTATTTCGTTGTTTCGTTTCGTTTCTTCGTTTGCCATCCCTGCTATTTTTGTAGTACTCCGACATTACCCAGTCCAAAGTCATATAGATACACCAAGTTAGACGACTAGCGCGTTTCCGCGTTCTGCCGTCATGCCAGCGCGCTGCTATCGCTGAACTCCTTTGTTTGCATTGCGCTTATATGGACAGTTTTACGTTTTTGCGGATTAGCTCAAAAACTATCAATTTTGATGAAAAATTGGAAAGAGCTAAATTTGTTCACCTTGGAATTTCCCATCGAATGCGAGTAAATTCGAAATTTTTATGGGTAAAATTTTGAAACTGATCTTACCTGATAGAAAATAACAGGTAGAATAAATTTTGTTCTTTTCACTTTTTCATGAAACTCGACCGTTATTGAGATAAACGCAAAACCTTGTTAGGGCTCCCAACGTTTACATTGATTTCACGGGAGTCGAACGCTGCCAGCGCTGCTATCGGGATAAATTATCGTAACATACGAAGTTTAACATTGGTTAAATGGAGAGTCGAACGACTTGGTGTATCTATATGACTTTGACCCAGTCATATGGATGACGATTCTGTCGTAGTTCTGTAGGATGTTAATTATTATTGATGAATATAGAGTGCGTTAATGTACTGCAGAATAGCAGAATTCAGATGACAGGAATTGCAGCATTGCTGCTTGTATCGACATCCGAGTGATTTTCTTTTCTTCTTTTTCGCATAAAAATAGCATTGCATCCTTGTTAATTTGTCTTGGTTATTATTGGCCCGGTCCGAATGGAAACTATGTTGATGCTAATTCACTCTCGTCCAGTTTTATCTGCCCTTTTTCTGTATTTATTTTTTTGTTTACAGATTTTAAATGCTATTAACAAAGCTGAGAACACAAAGAAACCAAAATGGCAAGGGATGTTCGAAGACGTGTACGAAACCCTCCCCGAACACTTGCAGTAAGCTTTTTTTTGTATTATGCATTCGCCTTGAATTATCAATTATTTTCGGTTGTACATGAATAAATCGTTTCTTCTAGGGAACAGGAGAAATACATGGAAGAACATTTGAAGAAATTCGGAGAACATTATCCAATGAAGCATTTTGAAGAATCTTAATTCATGCATATTTTGGTATTTTTTTAAATTGGGTGTTTTGTAAACCCGGGATTATAGTTTGGAAAAAAAAAACAAAAAAAAAACGAATGTTAATGTGATTAGTCTTAGAATGAAACAGCTGCCGTTTTCCATTTCTATATTTCTATACATTTTACTTCCTTTTTATTCCTTTGCTATAGTATTTTTTTAACTTTTTTTTGTTAGCGTTTATAATATTTTTATTGTTTTACCCATTTCGAATAAATTATTCCTTTGGTGTGAAGCTTGTTAATGATTAGCATATTATGTTCGTATTTAAACAAACGGAAAGATAATTAAAGCAACAAATAATAATGAAATTTATTATTCATGAAAAAATTTATCATCCGTAAGATTACAGAAAAAACTCATTTCATATCGCTAATATTCCTGACTCCTCTCATGACTCATGGTCTGAGGCAACAACAAGAAGCTCTGCGCCATTCAGTGCGTTGATAAGCCTTCAGCTTCATTTGGTTGTACGATTACAAAAAACTTCATATTGCTAATACATATTCCTAACTCCTCTCATGACTCATGCCCTGAGGCAATACTAGGAAGCTCTGCGTCATTCGGTGCGTTGGTAAGCTTCATTTGGTTGATCAGTTGGCGAAATACAGATATAAACTCACTGCATAATTTCGGATGATCGACCATTAAACTCACGTGAATTTCATCAGCAATTCGCTCATCTCTGTTCTTTAGTGCTGGATAAAAGTTTTCAAAAAGTGAGAAGGTTAACTTACAGTACACTACAAAATTTATTGGTAGTGGCAAGAAACGACGAACAAAATACCTTTGGATAGCTGTAAAAGCTTTCTTTTTATATCTTCGGATAATTTACTCTTCCACGAATCCTCCAGTATTTGCAATTTTCTCCTAATATGTTCATCTACATTCTGTAACACGTATTACATTTTTGAAAGCATATAAAATGGAAACGACACATGGACACAGAGTTAAAATACCAACGTGATTTGAAAGTTCGCTTTTCTCTTCCATAACATCATTCAAATTTCTCAGAATTTCATTCAGTCTGTTTTCGTCGTCTGCAGCATCAGATTCAGCAATATTATTTTTAGATTGGACATCACCAGCACTTGCTTCGGATCCAGGAATCGGAGGCGCGCAATGACATTCCGTAAGACCGGTACCAGGAGGAACAATACCGATAGGAGGAGGAGGTAAACTAGGATTAAAATTCGCAGTGGCAGTTGGATCTATACTCGGCAGATTAGAACTGGAAGTCGCATTTAGAGGAAATGGGACTCTCTTATTCAGTAAATTACGTTTAGGTGACTTAGAGTACTGAGAACTCTCGCTGTAAGAAAACTTCGGTGGATCATTCCAGCCAGCATCTGATATTCCTACAACAGACGTATAAGGTCAGTTTACAATTTAGTACATCAGCTTTCCATGGATAAGACTGCATTGACATGATACATACTGCTACTTGGTTTCATTTCCCATGCAATTAATCTAACCGAATCACTGTAATATGGACTCTTCAATTCACGGGTAATAACTGAGCTGAAAAATAGACCTCAAACGCATAAATGAGAATTTCATTTAAATTTAATAAAATAAAATATTTTACGGGCATTACAAATTACTTCTTTATTGATAACAACACGTCAAAATTCTTATCAACCGAATGCACTCCAAGCCAAAGCCACCAACAATGAAGCTTCCGGCCTGGCTTTTGACTTCATTTAGTACGCCAAGAATTTGCTAGGAGCACTACACACCGACAGATTCCCGAGAAAAACAGAGTCTCTATCTCTGTCCTAAATAAGAATGCTGGAAACAGTTGAGATCTGACATACCCAGGCTTGTTGCGGAAAAATCGATTTTGAGATCCGCAGCAAAGTGTGAACGGATTTTCGGCATTCTTATTTGGGAGATCGGGACAAACTATAGTATTCTGTTGATATTCAAGTTTTAAATTTTGAATAATGGATAATATTTTAATTTATTATTAGGTATTAGTTTTGTTTATTCATTATTAATTCAATATTCAATTACCTACTGATGTTGTGTTTTGTGTAGTTTTTTTCTTATTGACATTGTGTGTACCTACTTGCGCGGTTTTGTGTTTTACAAAATGTTGTGATTGTGATGTGAACATTGAAACCTTGAGTTCTCGCATTTTAGTGGAACAAGAACAAATGATGGCTGTGCTGAATGCTAGTGCTACGGATCCAGTGTATCTAGGATTGGTTTCTGTTTATTTTGGTTCTTTTTGAAAAGTGAATTTGGTTGTCAGTAATCGCTAACTGACCCCAGTTTGCCTGTTCTGTTCCCAGAAGGAAGCAATAAGGGAATAGCCCCTGATATCAAATATCATGATTCAGTTAATTCATATCTTCAACTTGTCAATTCTCTGTTGTCATTGCCACTTATCTGAGTTCACAGCTTCTTGTTAATTATCTGTCACTGTCAGTTGTTCTTTGACATGTCATCTTATTTGTTTTCATTCTTCTGTGTTTCATCCTCCTATCTTTTCATTTTGTTCTTGTTTTATTTGCCCCGGGCCTTCTAGATCTGACAAACATGCCTGATGTTGTCTTGTAGTCTTTGTAATATTGTGTGAGTCAAGTTTGCACTACAAGTCGCACCAAATGCAATTTCAGTCTCTTTCCATTCTGAAATTCAACAGTCTTATCCTGTCAGTTACAACATCCAAAATATATTTACTGAGTACATCCAATTGACAAAATGATCGACTCCATCAGTTATTTCCGAAGCTCTAATAACTGAATGAAACATATTAGAAAGTCAACGTCTATAGGACACAGCAAGCCATATCAGAAGGAGTCCATGGATATAGGTATCAAAAGTTACTGTGGAGAGCAGAGGTTAATTCACCTTAAGTCGGTAAGTTTTTTGTTTTGATGTACTTACTGAAGTAATTGAGTAAATATATACGTGTGTATTGTCTGCGTGAGTATACTGTTATCTAATCTTTTTACGCAAATTGAACTCTATTGTTAGTGATGTAAGCATTTCAATCATTATGCTCTGCGATAAAATGGTATACCTACACGTGTATGATATAGGAAATAGATATCAGTGTATGAGGACAGTACTACAGATCAATGACTCACATAATAACACCTGAAATTCGGAAATAATGATTGCTTGACTGACGCTGTCTTAAGAATTTATATATGCATTAGCCAGCTTGTACTGACAAAGACTTACCTACTGCAGCAGTACTAATAAGGGCTTAGTAAGAGAAAACCTTACAGAACGCTATGCTATCTCACGATTTTTCTTAATTCTAATTTTGTGCAACTTTAACGAGGGTTGCATGCAAAGCCGGGTCAATTTATCGTGTCTTTCTCGGCTTCAGCTTTGGACAAAATTTTTATTTTGACTTCAGAACTTCGGCTAAAAATTAACTTAAATTTCTTCTTGTCAGTGTTGAACGCAAATAACATAATGAATGGGTAGGAAGAACAAAAATGTCCTGAAAAAAGAAATGAACGTCACACTGCTCTAAACTCCTTTCACGTGATCAGCCCAGACGCCAAAATTGGACACTGTTAAGCAAAACCGCCCAAGCAACAAAATCTGTTATTTTTTTGTTTGTTTTTTTCTGAGAAAATGTGCATAACATTAACAGCCAACTACAACTAGATTGTTGATATTATTGTCTTGCTAACGAGGGTTGGCCGCATAAAGAATAAATGTGGTAAAGAACTAAAAACTAATAATTATAAAGAATGTACACAGGGTGTATACCTAAAGAATACAAAGTTGTTTTCCTTATACTTTGGGAGACCTTTTCTTATTTTCATTTAATAATCATTGAACCATTATTTGTCCATGGTCCATGTGTACCTATGTACTACAAAAACGCTGTGTTAACACGAAACCACCAATCTACAATAGTGTATCTAATTATTGTTCAGTAGATTGATGCTTTTCCATTTTTTGTCGACACTGCAGAAAGTTGCCATCACTTTTTCAAATTTTTAACCTTTGTTTTTACAGCTTCCCCCTTCACTTTCTTTAGATATTAAGGTTAAGGTTCCGTCCTTGTTCCTTACTAGTAATTCCAATTTATAAATTGGGATTTGCGACCAGCAAGTGAATTTCAGTTTAGAGCTTTAAAATGATCACTAACTAACTGTTTTCATGATCATAACTTTATCATTTTTCATTCTTATCAATCGTTTATATGTATGTTCTTTGTATTTCTTACGTTCTTTACATTCTTTACATTTCTTTTTAGTAAAGAATCAGTTTTGTGTAAAAAAAAAAAAAAAACAACCTTGCCGTTAACAAACTTGGGTGCAGTGTTGCCAAATCTCACTGCTATGAATTTCGTTGAGATAGCGCCAGTAGTTCGCTAAGAAAAGATGATGTCAAGCTGAGACACTTTCCTCTCTGTGTTTTTCCTATTAAAAAGCTGATGCCATCCTCTTTTTCTTTTTTTTTTTTTCTTCTTGTTTTTGAGTTGTATGTAAATTTCTGTGCGAGAAATGACAGTGTAAGCCACTTATACTATCTTCCTGAGCTTTGATGATTGCTCCATCATTAGCAGTCACTGTAGTGTTGGGCAATATCAATAGTATTTTTCCGGACTGTCGAATATTTTCAATAGTTTCTTTTCCCAAGATTAATGATATGATCAACAATTTAGTCACACCAATATGTACTATACAATTGAAAATTATTTGTTAGATTAAAAATTTAGCAATGGTCGGCGTGGTCTCTTCCTATAAAGTAAACTGTTATCTTAGTTCTAAATTCTGAAAGCATGATGAAACGAAGAAACAACTGTATTTATGTAACAAATAATTAACCACAAGCACATTACACAGTTGAAAATATTGAGATAGCGCTATAGCAATTGCTCATTGGCGCTTGCCACTAGTTTGCTGTATTATAGCGGCTTGAAGGCAAAAAGAATGCAAACGCTATGATACCGTATTAACAATGTATGTTCAATTGCTATGTTGCCGGTGTTATCATTATGCACATGTGCAAAGAGCAAACTAGTTGGAAATGCTACAAAAGCATTTGCCCCTACGTTGCTTATATTAGCAGCTTAATAGAAAATGCCAAAAGCTTTTGCCCCTATGTTGCTTGTATTAGCCGCTCCATAGGAAATGCTATGAAAGCGCTTGCGGGGCTTGCCACTAGTTTGCTCATATTAGTAGCGTGGTAGGAAATGCCACGAAATAAATCTTGTTCGAGACCCTCTTCTGCCTTTTATCCCTTTTCACTCGATTTTAAAACCGCGCATTCCTTCTCTATTGTCCTTTCTCTCTCGTTTTCTCTCTCACTGGCTCACATACTGATTGGATTAACTACTAACTAAAAAACTAGGTACATAGTAAGAAAATACATCTAGCAATGATCAATAGATCAATTTTATTGGAAAAATGGGAAAATTCTAATGACAATGATAAAATTTGGAGAAACGATCAGAAACATTCGATACTATATAGGTATAGATAGTTTTCCAAAACTATCGAATACTAGGTATTAAGTTATTGATTTTATTGATATCGATAGGTATAATGAAAAACTATCGTCCACCGCCCAATTTTTAGTTATTACCTAGTCCTACGTACAAGTTGACACTTTGGCATATGAGAAGAATACCTATGAATTAAGATTGAGATGTTCGCGTCAAAACTTACCAGCCGGCAACTCGCAGTTGTTCTAATTAGAAGACGATATTTTTTTATGGTTCGATTCGTATCTGGAATCAATGTTTCCAATAAATTCAAAACATTGAAGCGCCTTATACCCCTACTCTACTTGTTAAAATGTTTCCGAACCTAAATACATATAAAGGTTTTGTCTCAACCTACACAACGGTTTGCCGAATAATGATGAGCTATTGGTTCGCGTGCGTTCTGAAGGTATCATGTAAGGAAGCTCTCACGAATATTTGGAACATGTCATCTAAAGACTTCTCGAAAAAACTGAGCATGTAGTTTAAAATATCTGTTGTCTATTGCACGCGACATGGGCGGGCATTCCAATATCGTACGCACGTAATGTCTAATTAATATATAATATGTGCGAGGAAGACCGTTTCTTTGTAAGACGATCATTCATTTTCAGGCCAATTCACAAAGTTACAGCCTTTTGGACGGACGTTTCTTTTGTCCAGATTTCGAGAGTCCGAATCGTGAATCTCGTTTTGCGTTCGGTGCACTTGTGTTTTTTCATAATCTTGGCTGTTCGATTCTTGCCGGTTCAGCGTTTTTGTATATAGTTGAAGTGCTTCGGAATTGGTCACATATTGATTGTTCTGATGTGCGGAAATTCGCAGTTTAGTATTGACTTCCGGGTTTGTAATTACGGCAGTGTCTGTAGACAGTTAACTATGTACTCAGTTTTTGTGTTTGTAATATGGAAAGTCGAGTTTTCCGCGGCAGGAAGGTGAGTGTAACATATTTTCGATTGACTAATAACAGTATGCTTTAGTCTGTGACTCTGAAATTGCTGGTCGAATGGAACTAATCAGTAATATCAGTGAGTTCCAAGCATCATCAGCTGCTTCCATTTTATATGCTCAGGGAAAAGAAGGCCGCACCGAGCCTTCAAATAACTAGAAATAGAATAGAATGTACGAGTGTGTGTGTGTGTGTGTGTGCACCAATTAGAAAAATGAAATTTTATTATCTCAAATTGAAGTTAATAGTAACTCCGGCATACTGAGGAAATTTCTGGGCATCCAAAGTTTCAAAGATCCTTAATTTTTTGGCAGTTTCCAAATACTTATCCAGAAATGATGTATAGAATCAAAAACCATTGGTTTATTATACGAATAAAAACACGAATTCATCATCAACGTTCGGGTACCCACAAATTATTTCCCATAATACGTTTCAGCGTGACTATATTTATGTCCGAAACTCGTTATGTATTGGCAAATGCATTCGTGATTTATTGTGTTTGCATTCTTGACACGGAATATAAATTACCAACCGGCTCATAGGCCGCTGTTACGGAATTTTAATTAGATTATGGTCGAGTATTAAATGATAAAAACACGTACTTATTTATCCAAAATATGATACAGGAGAAGAAAAAATAAAAAGTGGGAATATTTTACAACAGAGCTTAAAGCCCTGATCAAGAGGAGCAAGTGAGGCATTGCTTTCTTGGTAGTTCCCTTTAGCAACAGGAGAGACAACCCATTGTTAAACTCAATCTCTTGTCAGGAAAAACCGACGCATTATTGAAATTTATTATCCTTCCTGATACGAAAGATGATCAATTATCCTTTTATCAAGAAGCATTCAAGTCCTCATAAATTTCTTCAATAAGTGACAGATTTTCTGAAAGGCTAGAATGAGAAGGTTAACTATATACGGTTTTTCGTTTTTCCCCGTATCTGCCATAAGTCTCGAAGTGCTCAAAGCTTATTATTGGCACAACCATCAGTTTTATGAGAAAATTATGCTGATCATTATTTTGTAGAATCTGTATTCTTTAATTCGTTCTGGAGACAGAATTTTTCACAGATACATAACTCATCATACGAAGCAAAGTACATATGTATTATAATTGCAACTAATATCACAATCAGGGCTCGGATTTTCAGGCGCTCAAAACTCAAAAAAAAAGGCCTTATTAAAAGTCTCTAATAAAACTTAGATAGTTCATAAAAAATCCCTATAAAAGTGAATAGTCTCAAATAATAATAATAATAATAATAATAATAATAATAATAAAAAAAAAAACAGTCCCAAAAAGTCCCTATAAAACTATGGCTTCATGGGTTTCAAATTAGAGGTCTTGGAAAACTGAACCTAATTTTTATCTTACTCTGTCTCATCAACTATGTACAACATAACAATTTTGAATCAAAATACTTTATTGCAACAAATAATTGTGTTATGATTTTTCAATTTTTTAAAAATAAAATTGATTTTTAAAAATTCTTTTTCTCAAGAAATTGAACATTTGCAAATTATTCTCAATGACTGGTTTTCGACCCGGAGTAGTCCCAAAACATGTCCAAAAAACATCAATTTTAGACAAAAATATTATTTTTAAGGGAAAATAGCCCAAAAGAGGCCGTATAAAGTTGGCTCATTGATTTCAGAATTTCCTGATTCGTCCGGAAACCCTCAATAGACCGAGTAGGCTAAGCTTGGGGGAAAAAGGTTTTTGCCTGATCCAGGTCTTGATCACGAATGAACAATTTAAAAAAATTAAAATATGTAAACATTATTATTATTATTATTATTATTATTATTTTTACTAATAGAGAAGGTTATTAATATTGAACTTTCAATTTTAAAAAATAAAAAAAAAACTATCATAAGAAATTATCTGAACAATTAAACGAATTTAATTTTTGGTGAATATGCCTTGCTTTGTATTGCCATAAGGTCAAATGGGGCAGCTTTAGGACTACTTTTCTGGAGGCAACTATGAGATGTCATTTTGAGTTTCCTCTAATGCGATTTTTCTTACAAAATAATGTCTAAGAAATCAACTCAGAAATGACTGAAAGTTAAATTAAATTTTCAGAAGAAAAAAAAAATGGTAAGTTTTTATTAATCATGAGACAATTATGCTAGATAGCTGTAAATTTTTGGCATTTTTCGGACGTACGGAGTTGATGATTCAGACTGTATGCATAATTAATTTCCATGCTGAATTGAGAACGATATACTCAGATTCAAAGTCTTGAAGCAAAATTCTGAGACACACTGTGGAACAATTATGGAATATTTGCTCTGATAACAGTGATAACGACATAGTTTGCTAATATTTCCAAATTTTCGGTCTTAACCAGACGTGGGCAGTGCAGCTCCCAAACTTGTAATTTCACAAACTCGTTGAGTTTTTTATTTTTTATTTATTTATTTTTTTTTTGTGTGTGAACTTGAACCTAAACTGAACGTGAACTTCTCTTTTTTGAACGTTGTTTTTTGTCATTCATTTCAAGTTCATTTGGCAATAGTGATAGTAGAGATAGCAACACGCATTATTATCCTTCCATACATTCACAAGAAAACGAGCGTGAATTAAATTAAACTTGAACAAGCATTTTTTCCCTATGAACTTGAATTGAACTTACAACGAATACTTTTTTTTATGAACCGCGGGCAATCGTCCACCTATAAAAACTGCATTGGAAAACTTATTTACGAAGATAAAACTAGACAAATTGCAAAAATAACCATAGTCAGTTTTAATTTTTCTTTTTTCTTTCTTAAATGACAGACTAGCCTGTATCCGCAGCCATTATGCAAGAAAGTGTCAGTTTTTTTCATTAAATCAATATCTGAGAATGGGGGGGGGGGGAACAGTTCATCCATCTGAGCAAAGGAGATATTGCTTAGTCTGTCATTTAAGATAAAAAATTAAAACAATTAGGATTTCAATTTTGTGTGGAATTTGGCGACCTTATCTTAATGACAAATATACCGGATACGACTACACCTTTCCAAATGCCACAGATGTAGCTGGCGTTGAATTTGTAACATTAAACATACATTAGCGCCGCCCAAAGGCATTAGGCAACCGAAATATTTGTATTTTCCGTGAACGCTTACGTTTATGAGTTTTACAGCCATGAAAGAATTCGCACGTTTGAATCAATTTTTTTATATAATATGCTTAAAATTTTGATTTTTTCAACGCTAAAATAATGAAAAGTCTTTTTAAAAAGCGTAAGACACCACTCACCCCAGAGCACTAAATGCAGTTTATATAGTCAATCAAAAATATCTTCGCATACATGTTCTTTCTTACAACTGGAGACAGAACAAATTATTGAAATAGAACGACTCGAAATTCAGTCCAGTCTGCGTGTCACCGCATTCCCGAGTCTTTGAAATGATTTTTCATTATGGTGAAAGAAGACGTCCAGTTTACTAACATTGGTCTTTTGGGTTATGAAATTCAGGTGCAGTGTTATTTATGCGTTGATTTCTGAAGTCCGCTTAAGATATACAGAGATCATTTACAGGCTTTTATCTTCATTACATGTACTACATCTTCGAGTGTAAACGTGAGATGTGAAAGTTTGAAACTTTAACAGGTACTTATACTATGATACTAGGGCAGGCAGATTTTTCTAGTCGAGAGTCCGTGAAATCGCTGAACGTTAGAGATTTACCAGGATTCTAGTAATTTTCACAATAAAATTTTCCCCAGTGGAAGTTATGAGAGTTGTAAGTGCAAGAACTAAAATGTCCAGTCAAGATAGGGTCGGATTGGCCATATGGAATGCCGGGAAAATTCCCGGTAGGCCGATAGGCTCACCCGAAATTTTTTTTTGAAAATCCCCCCTCGTTCCTGCATTTGTTCGATATATTTTCCCGTTAAGTTTTTGAGACCCAATCCGGCCCTGAACCAAGACTTGATGGGGAAACTCGAAAAATTGGGACTTACTAATTTAACAGAGTCCTAGTTACTTTGGGGTCTCAAGTTATACCTAGTTTTCGTATTTCGCTGGAGCAACATGGCACCCACATTGAACTTTTCAAAACACAGTGATAATATTTTTCTTAAATCTCTAAATAATACATAAATAGGAATCCGTGATAAGTTATCAATAGATTCAATCAGGGTCCATTTTAGCTGATTTTTCAGCGCATATTCGCTGATGATTCAGTTAGTGACACTTGATATACCGATCCAATAAAAAAAAAATGGAGAAGTTAGAATCAAAACCGACACCTGCCAAAAAAATGGAAAACAAGTTAGTGCACCAGCTGATAAAGGAAAAAATGTACAACAAGATGGTCATGACAAACATTTTGAGAAAAAAAGTATTCATTATAAAATTATCTGTGAAATTTACACTGAGAATCAAAGCGGACACTTGCCAAGGCTAAATGTCATTTATGATTCTCAGTGTATATATATTACAGATTATTTTACAAAAAATACCTTGTTTCTCAGATTTTCTCGTAGTGACCAGTACTCTTTTTGCTATATCAGTTAGCGTCCTAACCTCTTGTTTCCTTTTTTTTTTTTTTTTTTTTTGGCAAGTGTCGATTTTGATTCTGAAATGTTCATTCATGGTGAAAATTTTGTTTTGTTTAATCTAGCGTAGTATGGTATATTTTCGTTCTAAAAAGCATTTTATTACCAGGTACACTTTTTTTCACGTTAACTTTATAACAATTTTCGCGGTGCTACGGACAAGTGAGAATCAAGAGTAACACTTGCCAGATGTCCCCTTCAATTTAAACGGCTGCAACCATTCTGGCGCACTCGGATTTCCCACATACTACGCATTCACGGCGCAGCACAAGAGATATTTCTGCACCCGTGTATAGTGTTTTACCTATTTGCGCGTTTAAAGTAAAATGGCAAAATAATGTCAGTTTTGATTCTATAACTTCTTCAAGTATGCGCTGAAAAATCAATGTGAATGATCGCTGATTGATCCTGTGGTTGACTTATTGGTAGTAAATTTATAAAATGGTCTTTTCAAAATTGCGTTATAAATGATGCACTTAATACAAATTCAGTACAATTTTTAAAGGACTACGCTTTACATTACAATAAACTATTCTTGGTGGAACGTCCCTGGTTGTTCTTGTGGGCAGTCTCTCGAGTTTACCTACAGGCACAAGTACTGGCTTGGAGCCGCCGATTTTGAGGGGCGGCCGAATTTTGAGAATGTTTGCTTTCTGCAAGCTGGCGTAAGCCACCAGACAGATACGGCACTAATGGCTACTGAACAGATACGAAAAGATTTTTTCCGGCTAGGCATCTGGGGTGCCCAAGTGCTTGTAAGCGACCTTAATCTTAATCCGGGGCTGCCTGTTGGGTTTCATAATCTTACGCATCCATTCGATAAAATGAAATATGTCTCATTTCAAAGATGCATCTATTCAGGAAAGGCTTAAAACTTAGCTTTGATCTGAACTCAGCCTTTTAACTTCACCTTTTATTTATATTTTGTCAAAGATCGCAATTTAGAAGACAGAAACTGTTCGTGCTCTTAGCGATTTATGGCCTATTCTGAAAGACAAAAATAGTTTAAAATATACCTACCCATTTCATGTTTTCCGCCCATATACCTAAATTTTCCAAAATTAAACATCGAAGTTTCCGAACGTTTACTCTAATTATTGGCCAAACTATCTGTCCTCAGTACATTAATAAGTATGACAAAGTTGCACTAAAGTTTATTAGAACACAATTCTTTTTTAGATTTTTGTGCATCAACCTCCATCGAGGGTAAAGTACTGCAATATTGTGGAATAAAATTAATATCTTGTGAGACATTTTAGATTGTATCAACTTTTTTTGGCATAAATAATATCAATAAGAAGTCGAAAACTTCCTCTACAGCATGGTAGATTCCGAAAATTCAGAATAAAAACTCAGAAATTTAAATTTGAAACATCATAATATGTGCCAGAATTTCTCCGTGAAGGGACAATGCATGGTATGGCAATTCTGGGACCTCGTCTTATGTCGTTTTCAGATATTTTCCAACGTTTTATCGACATCAGGAATGGAAAGGCCAGATAAAAAGCTTTTTATACCCACGTACACGTATTTGTATCGCTTCCAAAATATCATGGCATCGTCATTTCTAATTTTTAACCCAAACAGCTTTCAAAGTTTATCCAGCATGCTATTCTTGAGTTTTTAGGGTATTTTGATGTGTCAGTGTGTGACTTTCTCTCTCTTTCTCATTTAGTTTTTTCTTCATTAAATTATTTAGACTCATAGCGAAAGGAACTTGACAGATCGAAAAAAGGTTCCATAATATTGTGGTCAAACTAAAACTGATTTCGTTAATGTATTTTGATGAAGATGGAGGTAAATGTTAGCAGATTTATCTGCATTTAAAATGTTTTTAATAGAGTTGAGTTTCTTGAAGTCCCGCTCGGCCTAGGTCACATTATGAAATATGTACGCAGTTCAAGCACCGTTTTTGAACAATTTTTGTAAATCCCTACTCCTTTAATTGAAATTTTTTCACTTCTTAGAATAACCCACACGAATGTAAAATTAGTGAAACTAAAGGAAGTTGCTTTATTGAGAGCTAGTGGATATTCCGTGAGATAGCGAGATCGGGGGCATATTTAAGCTTATTTCAAGTATTGAAATACGAAAATACAAAAAAATAATAATTTTCATCGCTTAGAAGAAAGAAACAATAAAAGGAAAACTACTAAAAAATCGTCTTTAGTTGAGCAATGATCACATTTTTCTTTTTATTACACCCCCGGCGATTCAAGGCCGTGGCCGAGAAATTAACAATGCGAGTCTTTCTAACTTACCTGTAATGAGTCTTTACTCATTAGAAATATACATCTGCTTACCTAATGTGTGCGTAGTCATAAAGTTCATTAACTTACTAAAATTAGTCTATAAATAGACCAAAAAAAACATGTTTTTAGTTCTTGAAAATTATTCCAGACGTCGGCAACCATAGGGCACTTGATATAGCTTGTCAGACTTGAAATTATGCACAGGCAATCATATATGCCGATCAGAACAAACACGAATTTCGACGGTTACATAACGCATTTTTTTTTCTTTTTTTTTCTTCTTCAACAAGTATTTCAAAAGTCAGTACAATAATTATGTTTATTACCGGGTACCTAATTCTTTATCAAGAAAGATTTTCGAAATATACAGAAACCCACTGGAGTTACTAATAATAATGAAATTCGGTTGAGACTTGACCGTGCTCCCGCCTGAATTTTTAAACCGCGAATCGGAAGACCGATTTAATTTTTGTTTGGTGTACGCCGTAATTAAGTTCGTAGATTTCTCCAAATTGATAAAAATTTACGAACCACGGCTTTCGTATTTTCTTTCCTTCTTCTTCGTTTTACCCGCACACAGAGTCTGGTTTAATAATAAGCCCAAAGTTATTGTAATTTTTGATACAGAACGCCCGAATACTAGAAGCCAGGGTCGGTAGTTATGTATTTCCCCGAGTGTAACTTTATCAGATGGTTATTATTTTTAAAGATGGCGTCGGTACTTTTTTTTTTTCATCGCACTCCAGTTGTACCGACTAGGTTGATAGTATAGTATTATTCCGAGTTTTCATTGGTTTGCCCGGTGTACGCCCATTTATAAATATATACGACAATTATTAATGCTGTATTCCACTTGCCCCTCAATAATCACAGACGTTTGATAATAATACACTTCAGGGGAACGCTGAACGCCGGTGTGCGCTCGTGAGGAGAGTAAAAAAAATAAAAATTAATGAGAATTTAAAAAGAATGTTTAGTCGCGACCGTTTCGAAATTAATTCACTTTTGAAAATTATACCTGGAAAATATGTTGTTTTTCAAATTCAGTCTGTGTTATCTGATTTACAACTCGATGTTGGGAAAATTAGCTCGATTCGAAATCGAAGAAGAGTACATTTAAATTTGTAGCTTTTTCAAGGTACGTAAATTCATCAACCCGTGGGATTTAGTTGACCGTTGTATAGTTAAATCTCTGGACATAGTATTTAGATTTTAGAAGTTCAGCTTCACGTTCTGAAGTATTCGGAAATTCACACAAAAGTTTGTGAACAACAATTTAGGCATCTTATTCCGGGGATTAAAGGCAGTACCCTGCAGTTGTTTTCAAATTGAAGTAGATAATGCTCTGTCTTTGTGAAATTATTTCTTTAAGTTCGTGCCCAAATTTCAAGCCTTTCTTCGGCTGTAGATTTACCTCTCCACGAAAATAAGTGAGAATACTCAATTCTTATAGAATGTGTCAACAACTTTTGTTTCATCAATCCTTTTCTTACATGTTTGACAGTTATTCAAATGTTTACAGATAAAGGAAATTTTCGTAATTCTCGAGAAGTATCGCGACATTTAAACCGGAAAATTATTACTCACCTAAGAAACATGTAACATTTCTTATTATGTATAATGTCAAACTGGAAAGTCATGAACTCCTTATTCATGAGAGCACTCTGGACTTTAAGTTATAGTTTCCCCTCAGTTATTTGGAGGAAAGGGGGAGAGGCATGTGAACAGAAACAATATCGACAGAGCATACGATAAAATTATATTGGCAAGCAAAAATATTCGTCTTCCCAATTTTACTGACTCTGGATGCCGTAAAAAATGCTGATTTTCCGAGTGGGTTGACTTAAATGATTGCCCTTTCCTCCGACGCGAGTGGGAATTGAGTAGCTATCAAAAATGTTGCTAATTGTACAAAATGGAATGTTAGGTTTCGGATATACCACTGAAAGTTTTGAATGTTATTCTGGATTCTGTCCGGAATACAAAGAATAAAAAGTAAAACTGCAGTAATAATAATACTTATATTTTTATATCGAGTTAATTTTGACGGCATTTTGATTTGTTTAGAAGTCAGATGAGAGAAACTGTATAAAATTGTTCACATGAGAAACTTGAAGGGCTTCAGTTTTAATGTTGAGTCGTTTCATGACTATCTTCGGTGAGTAGTTTTTAACTAAAATCGGATTTTAGCTTTGAAAGACAATTAGCCTCGTCTAGATTCTAGAACTAGAGTTCTACAGGTCCTTATCAACTAAAAGTGGAAGATCCAGTGAGTTTCAGGTGATATGGGTCATTCCGTTGGGTTCAAAATTATTCTAAATGAAATTTAAAATGCTTCGGAAACTACCTGAATGAAATTTTTGATTTCTGTCAATTCATGTCTTAAATAGAGATAAAGAACTGAAAAACATTTTTGTTTTCTCGGTTTATGATTTATTTTTGTACGTATTAAAATTTGGGCTTTCTCTGAGAAAGAAACGCACTAACTCCTTACATATATCTGGCTGTCTGTCTGCCTGTCAAAGATTTCTGATACTTATCCCACAGCCGAAATCCGGGATTCAATGAAACACATTTACATTCATCTTTTCTCAACAAAAAAAAACCCTACAGAGAACCAAAGAGAATGCCGCTTAGGTGATCTAAAATCTCAAAGTGTCGATATTATCAGAAAGATTACAGATGAAATTCGAAAATGATGCGTGTATCCACAACATCATCATTTTCCAATTTCATTCTCAATTTTTCACGATATTGTTCTTATCTTCGAGATCTGGAACCATTTCGCGGTGTTTCGGTTTATTCACTTCAATTATTCTTATTAAAAAATATGAATGAAAGAGAATGGTTTCGGTTTTACGGGGCCTTGGATTTTAACTTTTAGATCTGTATTGTTTTTGAACAGAAGTAGATATCAGTTTTTATGTAGTAAGTAGTTAACTGTAGGGGCAAGATACGTAGATCAAATAAACCTGGGACGTGAGGAGGAATCGATGCGACAGGAAAGAAACTCGGATTTTTCCAACGACGGAGTATCGATTTTATCGACTGCCTTAAGAAGGTCTAAAAGAATTTTAGCCAAGACTAGTAGACAAGTAAAAGAGTTTAATGGATCTTCGAGCTTAAATTTTTCTTGTTTTCCTCTTCAATACTGAGATTTACCTACCGCTGTCTTTCCCCAATAAAACAAACGCAAATGTAATCAGGAACCTGCCGTTAAAAGCATTCTCCGTTATCCAGAATGTAAAATTCCCAGAAATTCGAAAACAAGAGGTTCTATTATTTTGGAATTTACGCTTGGACTGCCCCCCCCCCTCACACACACACCCAAGATATTCTGTTCCCAGATTTTTTTCTGGAAAACTGATTACACTAGTCGTTAGGTTACAGGACTTAAAACCTATTTAAAAGAGAAGACAATGTTTTCTTGGGCTGGACTTGGGCCTTTTCATGGACTGGCGGGTTCTATCTTTTTGCTTGGTGAACATGGAGCCAAGAGCCGAGATCTAAATTTCGAAAGTAAAAACTTTAAGCCTCCAGTTTTAATATGTGATTCATCTTTACGAAAATTGACATTTTTTGCCCCTATGTAAGTACCATAATTCTGTGATGTATTGTCCAAATAACATTATCAGTATGTCAAAGTTGAGGAAATGAAGCGTGTTTGAACAAATTCAGTTTTAAAACGTCCATACTCAATCACTACATAGTTTCAAATGGAATATATGCCATGAATGTCTTTCACTGTGAATGTCTCCACTCTTAAATGTATTTTCATTTTGCAAGAAAATTTCTGAAATAATTATGGGAATTATTGGTTCGTATCTCTGTAGAAGTTGGTTCAGATGTCCCAGCAGCAATCTTAAATTGTCTCTCATAAATTTAGGTCACTTATGTAACGACTCAAACTTTTGTTTCCGAGCGGCAGTGTCCATCACCGTGGATAAATCTTGAAGTCCACTTGAAAGTTTTAAGATAGAGATACATTTTCTTGTAACTGCTCTTACAGCTAATTTATGCACTACTCTGCATGATACCTTAATGAAATTGATGATCTATAATGAAATAAATCAATCCAAAACTCTGAAAGACAGTTCGGTAGAAGAAGTCTTCATGTCTTATCCAATAGAAACCCACTTTCTGGTATCATACGTCTATAGGGTAGCCACTTTCTGGAAAATAGGGAAGACCGGGAAAAGTCAGAAATCGCTACAATTTTGATCAAAGTCCGGAAACTTTTTGAGAATAATGAGAATTAAAGAATATACACAATTTTCATAGTAGTCAATGAATGTCAAATTGGATCTCAAATAGTAAAAATACTATTCTCGAAGTTGTGCACAATACAAGCTAAAAATATGTCAGGGAAAATTTGGAAAATTGGTGAGGAAAACTGGAAAAAGTCAGGATAAATCGTTTAAAAAAAAAAGTAACTACCCTAAAAGTAACTACCCTGACTAATAAGCTAGTGAGTTTTCCTGATTTCCTGCCCTGCCTTGCAATAACGCGGTTGCACTGCAACCACATTTCATAAACTTTTTTTCTTGTTTTTATTATTATTATTTTTTTTTTGTCAATATGGACATTATAAATTTTTGGGGCGCTGCCAAAACTGAATTTTAAGCTAACTCCATCCCAGATTTATTTTTCTTTATTTGGAAACTTGATGCCTGACGGCTATATCCATCTCATTATAATTATGACGTTTCTACATTTAAACAGATTCTGTTAGTTTAGTGTTTTATAAAGGGAAGTATTAAATAGCACGAAATAAAAAGTGTGATTGAACGAAATGTGAAGCCACGAAAAAAAAAGTTTGAATGACGAATTTTAAAATCGATATCACGAAATGATTTGCATACGGTATATTATGTTGTTTAAACACAAAAATTATACGTCATCGCGGATAACGTACATACTCGTGGAGATAAGAGATCCATGAGTTTAAGAGGGATCCAATTTTCTATAAAAACGGTCATTAAGAATTTTTTCTTAAGTACTCTAGAAACGCCATAGAGGGGAGCTCTGAGGTAATGCTCGAAAGGGCGGATTTCAGGGCTCGGGTTGAGAGAACAAAAAAAGAGTGGACATGCAAAAATTACCCTTTATTGCAGTACATTAGGAATTTTTAGACCTATTATTTATGCGAATCACCTCATCGAGATCATCGAGGGGTTTCGAACTCAACGAATTCGTTTTTGATATCGGTTTGGCTCTTAATCTAAATTTGTGGCTTCTGAGGAGGTGGAGAATCGATTCATAGATTTTTATTGCTCCAAAATTTGATTTTGACATTAATTTGTGCGCAATTGTAAATTTGTGGCAAGTATGATGGAGGCCGAGAATTTAAACTTTTTATTTCGGGCGCAGTAATATCGTGTCTCTTTTTTTCATTGTGTGTAGAAGGCATTAAAATTCCGGGCGTATTTTATTTTCTCGTGTAAGTGAATTATATTGCGTTCTGAAGTTTAATTTTTTCTTCAAACTCTTTCTTTTTCTGTTTCGTACTTGTTACTGCGCTTGTCGTTTATATATTTCGTGCAAACAGCATATTTCTTTCGTGAATTCAACATTACCATTGTGGGCCGATAAATGGGTCCCTTTTATAAATACTGTACATACTATACCAGGGATATTTGATAAGAGATAGAAAATTTACAGTATTTGAGTTGATGATGAACTTGTTTCAATGAAACAAATATTTCACATATTCGAAAAGCACGTGCTTGTTGATGATACCTGGATGGCTTGGGCTGTGAGAGCAGACAGGCGGTGGTTGGGCTGTGAGTAGGTGTGACAGTTTACTTTTCATGTAAGAAGTCACTTTTTTTTCTTTAAAATTCTTCCAAATCGAAACAATTTGGAGCCAGCTTGTTGAACATTTTTAAAATATAAAATAATTTAGAATCGAAATAGTACTTAGTTACAGTGTATGTCAGCCTCCCTCCGGTCACTGACGCGATACTCGAAAGGGTAGTTCCTGTGGCCGGGGGTGCGGTGTCATAGGGGCCACTTTGGCATGCGTGCATCGCCATACGTCCCACCACACATTATAGTGTATGTCAGCCACCCAAAAGCCGAAAGCTGAAAGCTGTATTCAGCCAAAATTTCCATCAAAAAGCCAGAAGCCAAAAGTTAGCTTTTTGTAATCCAGAGAAAATGTATGGCAACAGCTAAAAGCTGTATTAGCCGTATACTTTCTCAAAGTCAAAAATTTAAGCCAAAAGCCGAAGCTCAATTCTTCAGCTGCAATACACTGCTTAGTAACTTAGTAGCGCTCTCTATCAAACACTGTCCTACCTACTGATCAGACAGTGTACTTATTGTAGCCGAAAATTTCCGCTTCGGCTTTTGGCTTAAACTTTGGAGTTTGAAAAGTGAAGCTTCAGCTTTTGACTTTCGGCTGTTCGGGAAAATTTGGCTTACTTTCGTTGAACTGAATGCGATTAAAATTTAAGTAATTTTCGCATTACAAACCAAAGTATTGAGCCAAAGGTTAATGAGAGAAAGAAGAGACTACAGAAGAAGAAACCGTATAGAAACTTCTTTGCATCACGTTTTTCCATAGATGTGCCTACTACTGTATAATATATACTATTTTTAATAAGTTTACAAAAGAAAAAAAATAGCATGTTGGTCTGATAATGGTCACTTTTTTAGTAATTTTAGCCACTTTTCAACTTCTTGAAAAAAAATTGAGTGGTCGTCATGCTGAAGGTATAATGTCGGGACCTGTAGATTTTTTTTTCGGGATGAACTGAGTGCTCGTTGAAGCTCTTCTATCGAAAATTCGCGGTTGTACCACTCATCAGGCTGTAAGTGTCGATCGGGCTTGATTCGGAGTATATCTCGGCTTTCTGGAGATTTTCGGAGCGGCCTGCGGTTGCAGAGGCAGGTGCCAAAAATTCAGCAAAAATGTTCGCTATTTCTTGTTGATCTTGGCCTATTTCCCCGTCTTATGAGATTTCGGAAATAGTTGACAACGTATTTTCTCCTTGTAGGGCTTTGATCTTTATCCATATTTCAAATGTATCTGTGGAAGCGTTTATGCTGTCCACAAACTGCGTCCAACTCTCTTGCTTTTTCTTTCGCATCAGTAGTCGTGCTCTGCTTCTGTATCCCTATTATAAATTTTCTACGAGAAAAGTTGTAAAACGACCTCTGTTCTTTTATTATTAATTTTTGACGCAGAAATTACAATTTTTGTGAAAATGAGCCGCACTGTCTCTATCTGTCCATCTAGCTGCTACTCCCCAGCTCTCTTTGTTCAACTCTTTCATTTATTTGTTTCTTGTGTTTCTTTTTGTAATTTGGTTGCATATTTCACTCTCTAGGCAGGAGAGGCAATGGCTTAGAAGCAACGCAAAATTTGAAGGAAGAAAAAAAAAAGGAAATTGGTAGTCGGAAAGATATTACGTTTGTATTCGTTATTTCTACTGTCCCAAACCGTCTTGTTAGAGGAAGACAAGGGGCGACAACACTAATTTAAGTTAGATTCGACCCTGTTTTCTGTCTGTAAGTATCCCTGTCGTTTGGCTTGTCGTGTTTCCCTCTGGTCGGTACTTCTCTCCTCTTTCCTGGAAACGAGTAGAGTTGAGAGTCAGGATTCTGGATCCGGGAACCAAGATCATTGGCTCTTAATGAAAACTTTTCTTCGTAGCTAAAAATGAAACGAAGTCAGCAAGTAATGTGATTTATTCGAGAAAAGAAAGTGTGCAAGTTAGAATGTAATGATCAATTTCGATTCATCTTGTCTTTATTGTTCTTTGACATTTGAAGAATTGGTTATTGTATTGACATTTCTTTTCAAGTAAAGTCAGACAGACATTCAGTATAATAGGGGTTACGCCAACGATAAAACCTTGTCAGAAACAACGGCTACAGTTATAGTCTTAGTTTTACAATTGGTTAGCCCTCGAAACTTTCCATGGTCAAGTGCCTAGCCTACTTACAGGGTAACAGTAGCCCGCATGTAGACATGGGTATGTAGTGAATTGGTAGTATATTATAATAGTACGAAAGAAAATCGAGCTTGTTTATGAGCCCCAAATCGAGTGCCGAGACGGCAGGTCTTCGTCTAGCCACGAATATAGGTTTGTGAATGAGATCGTATGTAATAATTCCATCATCGGGTACTGTGTACTCGACCTCACCTAAGACACTGCACTGGTACTGAGCAGCATCGAGGAGCAATTTTCATATAGTGACCGGAAACCCCCACGACTACCGAGGACAATAATTCACACGCGGGTATACACGGTCGCATTTCATCGATACTGTTGTTTTATTTTCATTCGGTTTTTTTTTTTTTTTCTTTTCTTTTTTTTTTTTCGTAGTAGGTACACAACCGGGGCCGTATAGTACGGAGAAAATTTTCGAATAACGAAATATACGCGCTGCTGTAATAGGCAGTAGCAATGAAAAGTGGCGCCACAGCAGGATAACACTGTTGATTATATATTCTTTATTTATGTGGTTACGATGAAATAAGCAAAACCAGATACCAATATTAAACACTAAAGTACAAAATGAAAACGAATACCAGAGATATTAGTCTGGTTTATTATTTATTATTCGGTTCGAAACATCTTCCACATATTACTTTTATAAACGTATATAACTGTTCAGTGAATCGGTTTTTAATTGATATTCTCTGCGTTTTAAAAGAATTTATAATTAGAAATATCACGATTACGTTTTGTAAATAAATTCAATTCTCAGACGAGCGTGGGTTAATGAGAGGCATAACGTACATTTGCGAGTAATTCAGACGCCGGGAAAAGAAAATGAAGTATTACCCTCGACCGACCATATTATACATCTATAAAGTATATTGTGAATATTTTATTTATATTTCAAAATACTTCGACGTTGATCGCCTTTTTTGTGTAACCGCCACCGTATGCCTTTCCGGCTCACAGCTATATCATCATTCTCAATTTCCGGGTAGAATCTTTTTTGAAGAAATCGCCCGCTACCGTTTTGAGATTCGGCAAATCGAGTATACCTCGAACACCGCATAGTCTGTTTATTCTTACTCGGATTATTTTTCCAGTTGATGTGATAAATCGGCAGGCGCCTGAAGAGACTGAATTATTTGAAAGGTTTTATAAATATTGACGATTGCCAATGGACGACATCGGGGCAATAAAGAAAGCGTGTAAAGCTTTTTAAAACTGCCTTTAGGCGGTCTTCGCAGGAGCCCTACTGGGACAATCATGCCCTCATAATTTGTACTACTATTGCCGATAAATCAGAGTTTTTCGTCTTTAGTGATTCAGTTGTTGTCCCGGTACAAGAGGAGGTTTGAAAAAAAAAAATACTCTCCACCTTAACTTTTGTAAACAAGAACGTTAACTTGTATGTTATCTGTCCTAGTATATCATATCAGTGGGATACTTTTTACGGATATAATTGCAGTCTGCGAACTTGTGTAAGGTGCTGCGAGTAACGATTTCCCGTATATATTATGATTTACTTCGTTACTTCGTCTTCATCGTCCTTTTTTTTTTTTTTTTTTTCTATTTCTTCTCCTTATATTTTCTGCGTGTATTTGGCGAAATTATTCATTTAATTTCGGAATGTCTGGCGAGTATTTATGGCTGAGGGTTGACGATAAAGTGTATCGTGTTTTTGGTTCGACACATGATAGCATGCGCCAGATGAAATTGAGATTTTGCTAGAAATTGCTTAGATTGCATAGTCTAGTTTTAATCGGATATTGACGTAGAAAGGCCTGTACGTATTATGATATACTTTAATGCTAGATATAGGGCTAAACAGAGCAGTGAATTCAAAGAGGGATGCTCCAGGCATAAAGCATTCCTTGTACGTTGGGGTAATTCCAGGTTTGGGGGTGTGGTGTCCCGGGGCCAGTTTGGAGTGCGTGCAGCGCCGTACACCCCACTATCGTCGATTCTACGGTGTAAAAGCAGACTGCATACAATCGAAGTCATTTTACTTATACGAAAAACCTGATCTTGTTTTCAGTTAGGACATAAGCGCCGATTGGGTTGCCAGTTAGAAAAATCTGTAAAATTTCAGGAGCAAATCTGTTACTGAGCCATCAAGGCAGGTGGAAAGACAAACAACCAGATCGAGAAAGTCACTTACGCAAGGATACGGTAAGACGGAAAATCCTCTACAGTGAACTTCAATGTATGTACGTGCTTAATGAGACGGACAAATATTAGGTGGCAGCGGGGCAGAAAATATAAAAATAAAAACTGGCCTTCAACTCGGCTCTCCTTGGTAAAACTCCAGGAACGAAAACCGACAAGGAAAATGACAGGTGAATCCTAACATGTAGTTTCAAGGAATCTTCATTAGTTTTATCAATTCTAGATGAGTGTGGACAGAGGTCCTAAGAAGCCTTATTATTTTTATGTACTTAAAAAATGTCTCCCCTCCGCCCTTTCCAGGCAGAAATATTCGGAATTCGATTCAAACAGGGATGCGGAAGCCGAACGATACAGATTCCGCTTCCGGCTTCTTTAGCGTCCGTTTCTCATCCAACTTCTCGCTTCTAGCTTCTAGCCTCAGTATATGAACTTCTGACTTCCAATTTTTTTTCGGCTTCCGGCCTCTAGCTTCCAGCTTCTTTTACTTATTCTCACCACCTCACTTCCACTAACCTTTTTTTATCTCTTTTTTTCCTATAAAAAACATAGAAAAACAATAACTCATTCAGCTTTTAACTTCTGGCGTCTCAGAATTATCCTAACACTGCAAAAACTTTCAGCTTCTGACTTCCGGCTACCGGCTTCTCCGCATCCCTGAATTCAAAGAAAGACAGTGTGTCTTAACAATCCTATAAACCCGATAAGTATTCTATTTTTAACAGAGGTACTACATAGACACAATCAGGAATTTCCTCTGGGAGGGGGTGAACCAGAAAAAAGTGAGGAGTAAATTTTATACGAAAAAGTGAAATACTTGACTTATAATTTGTGCTTAAAATTTCACAAAATTTTATTTTTGAAAACATTATAATTGTATATTACGCAACAAGGGAATAATGTGCGATATTATAACGAATGCGAAATTTGTAGCACGAGCTGCAGGCGAGGGCTACATCGCACAAGTTTATAATACGCGCATTACTCTTGTGTTGCGTACGATATTTTATTCAGTACATGTACATAAATTTCGGTTTTCAAAATTATACCTACTTCTAAAACTGATGACTATAAATGAAGTAGGGAATGAAGAGAACAGAGAATGATCGCATCAGAATGTATACGCAGTGTTACAACTTAAAGGCCCCCCCCCCATTGCGTCTATGAGATATCATAAACCTATAAGAGTACTTTATTTTAGTTTTTGGTCCTATAAAAATAAGAAAATCAGCTCGTGAGAAAGAGAAAAAGAAAAAGATGAGATGAGAGAAAATAGTGAAACGTAGAACTGTGGCAACGTAACTATACTTATTTTCTATCCTCTCTCTGATGGTACAGTGTGTGTATCCCTGTTTTTTTTTTATGTTTATGAAAACTGGGAAAATTTTCTTGCAAAGCTGCGAGAGTTGCTATCAAATTTGTACAAAAGGTCTCCTGAATTTCTGAATTTTAATTTCATTAGGCATCCTGCGAATAGGATATCAGATGTCAGGTGACAAGTCAGTCAGATAGACCAACAGACAAAGAGACACTAAGTGTAGCAGAAAGTGCAATGCGAAATGCTAAGTGAGAGGTCAGCAGGAGTGCAACAGGCGGCTGCGATTGGGCCTCAAAGATCTCTGTTTACCTATTACATACGAGTATACAATTATTAACGAGTCTTATTCTGCTTCTAGTGTGTGCCAATTCACTTTTTTGTTTCTGTTGTCCATAGCGCTTTCGACTGTTACGCCATCTTCAGTGGAGTTCCCTAACATGTCTTTTTGTTGATCCTATACACGTGTATTTATAATAATATGTGGTACCTTATGGTCTTTATGTTAATGGTATATTGTTTCTTAAGCACTCGTTCTTGAACCGTATTTTGGTCATTGTCTTCGCTAGTTTGATTTTCGCTTTTAGGTGTCTATAAATCTCCTTCACCTGGCGGGGTGTGAGCTTAGTGTCCATGTTGGAATGTGAGTAAACTTGGTAATATTCTGTTTTTATATAGGGTGCGCTAATTCATTTTTTTTTTTTTTTTTAGGTGAATTGGCACATCCTAAAAACAGAATATTACCGAGTTCACTCACACTCCAACATGGACACTAAAATTAACGAGTCTTAACAGACTTTAAGTAATCTTGTCGAGTTGTATCTCTCTGTTGAGAGTGTCCTGTTAACGGACGGCAATATTTCACCAGTAGATAGCACAGACCAAAGATGAGTACTTTCCTAATTATAAGAGCTGTTCTTGCTCCAGTTTATAAAAAGAACTGCTCTTGCTCTGACTAATCCTAAGAACAGCAGTTGCTCTTGCTCGCGACAAGTCGTTATCAGCGGATCAGCCCATATACTCATTGTTGTATACGACTGCCAAACTTTTAATGAATCAAAAATACAAAAAAGTTGCTGAGGAGGGGTAGCCTACCCCTAGGAGAGGGTTCTTGGTATATGATCGAGGTCCTGGAGGGGGAGGAGGATCATGGTGTGGTAGGGAACTGTGGAGGGAAATGAAGGCCAGGAGATAGTGGTGGGTGTGGGGTCCGTACCATCGGCGATGGCCTACCCTAACGAAGGGTCCGTGATGGGTGGGGAAGCTTCAGGAGGCACGCTGAAGAAGTGGTTTGTGGTAGGGGAAGAGGACCATGAGAGGGTGGGAGCTGTGGAGAGGAACTCCTCCCCCCTGGAAAAAACTCCGAGGGGACTGAAGTCTAAGTACTAGCCTTTGCCTTTGCCACCTCCTTCTACTTCTCGTCCTCTTCCTCCTCCTTCCTCCATTTCCACCCCTCCTCTACTGGAAAAAACCAAAACTCCTCCTCCTCCCTCCCAGAAAAAAAAAAACTCCCAGGGGCCTGATATCTGAATCCCGGCCTTCGTCCCTGCTACTTCCTTCTTATATCTCTCTATCTCCCTTCTCTTAAAAAAAAACGCACTGCGGGTTGCCTACCTAAAATCAGAAAAATTGCAGGGGCAGATCAGCTACTTCAAGGACATAATCTGTTCTAACGTAAAAGATCTCCAAGTTTTGAGTCATAACCGACATAATAAGAGATAAAAAGACATATAATGACATAATTACCCATAATCTCTAAGATCTCAAGTCACAAGATACAGCACATAGTCCAACTTAAAGCTACCTTTGACTCTGAGATCTCTGGTCCTTATGACAGGCATAAAAAGACACATAATGACATAATAACTACCCATAATCTCCAAGATCTCAAGTTGCAAGATATAACACATAGTGTAACTTAAGATAAATCATATGCGGGGAGGGGGTTCATGGTGGAGGAGGGAGCCGCAAAGGTAGGCAACCCACTACGGGTTGACTACCCTGCCCCTTAATTACTTTATTTTCCGGGGGTAGCCTACCCTCAGGGGGGATCATGGTTGAGGAGGCAGCTCCTGAAGGAGGAGGATGGCCCCTGTGGGGGCGTGAGCTGTGAACGGAGATGGAGGCTCTGGGTGGGACGGGGGTTTAAGATGAATGAGAGGACCTGTTGGGGGAGAAAGTCTTTGGTGAGAGTGAGGACCGGGGAGAGAAATGGCAGTGGTACGGGAGAGACTGGTGGCGGGGTGGGGTCCTGAGGGGGAAGAGCTCTTGGGGGGATGGCGTGGTCATGATTGTGAGAGCTCCTGGAAGGGTAGCCAGAGATCTTCAAGGGGGTTGGAGTACCATAGTGAGGGCAGGGCTGTGAAGGGAGATAAAGACCAAAGGGTAGTGGTGGGTGAGGCGTCCTTGTGGCGGAGGAAATCCTTGGTAGGACAGGGTAGCCATTGAGGAAGAAGGAGGTAGTGGTTGGTGGGGGTCCAGGTGGGGCAGTAAAACTTTGGTAGATAAATGCCCGGGGGGATAAGAGGTACTCATGGTGGAGGAGGGAGCTCCTGAAGGGGAAGAAAGCCACGGTTGTGGCGGGGACTGTAGCGGGAGATAAAGGCCCCAGGTGGGGGTTGAGTACGAGGTCCTGGTGGAAGAGGAAATCCTTGGTGAGGGAGGCGGCCGGGAAGGCGAATGAAGGCCATGGTGCGGAAGGTTCTGGTCCCGAAAAGGGGGTCTTGAGAGGAAGGTTCCTCGTGGGGAAGGGGTAGTCATGGTGGTGGAAGCTCCTAGTTGGAGGACCAGGGGATCATCGAGATGATTGAGCGAGGAGGCCGTAAGGCGATGGAGCCGCGGAAGGGGAAGGCTGTAGAGAGGTACTAAGGGCGCCATTGGGGAGGGAGTGGCTGTTTCAATTACGATGCACGCAACAACGACGAGATCATCTTTGCCAGTTTTCAGCTTCGCGACATTTCTGCCACTTCACAGAACATTTTCGAAACTTTATTTCTCTTTTAAATGGTAAATTATCCTCGCCAAATTTTAAAAGGGCATTAACCTTTTTTTTTTCTTTTTTTTTTACCACAATAGTTGAGAAAAATCAGCCAAATTTAAATACAAGTATTTTGGGAGACCATAGGTTCCGAATTTGAGAACAAAACTGAAAGAAATGCGGAACCAAAAAATATAATGTTAGACATTAAACTTTACAACTAAAGCTCGGGAATTTTTACAGGTATTTACACTCTAAAATGAACTAATTATTTCTAAGAAACCGTAACGAAACTGGATACTGAAAGAATGCTTGTCATACGGTTTCACAGGCATACTACTAGATATACAGGAAGAGGTCTGGTTGGCCGAGTGGATAGCGCGTTGGTCTCAGAATCCGGAGGTCCCGGCTTCGAGCATACGTAGCAACTCGCCAGATTTCGACCTAGGTCGGTTTTTCGGCCAGATGGGAAGAGGGCTAAGACAGCCCTAACAGCCTCCCCGACGTCTCTGAAGTAATGCTCGAAAGGGCGGATTCCAGGACTCGGGTGGAGAGTAAATTAGATAAACAACCCTGTAAATCCTCAAGGCTACTACAATAAGCAAGGACGTTGTTTTTGGAGTACCTATAGTCAATTCCCGGAATACGCGGAATATTTTCAAGTCATTAAATTTCCTTCTTGAATTTTAACTTCACTGACGAACTTGGGCTATAATGCTGATGAGTTCGTTTTGCGAATGCATTTTTTCTACCCAATGTTGAAGCTTGTTTCATTTCTTACCCTTCCTCCTGTGATCATCAAAATGATCGTTTCGAGGAAATGCTACTCAAGAATTGAGAAATCATGTTTCACTTCGCTCGCAAATGAGTGTCTTTTATTACTTTTAGGGTGTCAACAACATGAATTCCACCTCCAGAAGGATCCTGGTACTAATCCTGGCAGACTTTTTCCCCCGTTGAATGTAAAGGATCAGTGTAGAAATAATTTACTTATTTTCAGCGGTGTATCTTCGAAGGCTTGCATGCAGTTAAACGCTCACAGTGAGTCTGCTGTGGAATATTAGGGGGAACGGGAACCGAAGGCCGAGTTAGTAATAGTATTTTCTTTTCATTTTTTCTTCTCTTTTATTCTCATTTTGAACCGCTGTAGAAAACGGAATTACAGAACGAGCGAATGCCGAGTAATAACAACGCAGGCCCGTCAAACGGTGACAGCTTGCGATGTTTTGATCCTGAGGCGAGATAAACGTCAGGACTACGGACGCCACCTTCGCATATTATTATTTCAAAATCGGTATTATTGTAATCGCAGGTTAAACAATTGGTCATCGACGCCGTGATATAATAGTGTCTGTGATCCCTATAGGACATGTTGGGTGTTCCAAAATGAGTGTGTGTGTGTGTGTGTGTGTGTGTGAGAGAGAGAGAGAGAGAGAGAGAGAGAGTTTTTTTTTGTAAATCACGACTGCTGTAATGTATGAAAATTGTTATTTTCCAGCTCCATAGATTCCTCTTCAGATTGCGAGTACATATAACACCCCGAGTCTTAGAATCAAAATGTGAATTTCAAATCTGTGGATCTAATTCTTACGTTACTTCCTCAGTGCAACCAGAACTTCATTAGCGTGTATGCAGAACGGAAAGAAGGAACTGAGAGTTGATTCATGTGGACAAAAGGGACTGCACTGTGGCATGGTTTGTAATGTTGCAAATGTATTCTAATATATTGGAAGTTTAAAGAGCTCTCAGGAGGCCATGAAAGAAACAGGCATATGATGACGTAGAAAAAGGCAAAATCAGTGATATTCGTTAGAGATTCAGTGGCGTAGCCAAGGGGGAAGTAGGGGGATGAATCTCCTCGTTGAGATGAGAATTCCTGATATGTTGGCAATATCACAATAAATGCGCGAAATGAAATTTTAATTCACATGCATCATTGATTTTGAAAAGCACAACATACTGATACGTCAATGCAAAAACATACAGTTCATATTAGGTGTACCCCTAAAAATTTTGCTGATTCCTCAGCCCCCCTCCTTGAAAAATCCTGGCTGCACCGCTGAAAAATATATGTATATCTACTTACGTTATAGGTCCAAGACTAAGGTGTGTGGTATTCATCTCCATACAGCCAATATAAACAGTTTTCGGATTGCGGGCAGCAGAAGAAATCTGGAAATTTCAGTTGACGAAGAGGAACGAAAAAGGTTATCAGGGCTTCACTCCCTCAGCGTTGCCGATTACTCGCTGAGATTGGCTGTAAATGTTGAATATTTGCCAAAAATAACTCCAACTTTTGAAAATGAGAGAGATTTTAGGACCACATCGTGGAATCTTACGGAAAGAATCTCTAATTAAAGAGAAGAGACTATAAGTGTGAAAATGATAAAAAGAACGTCGAAAACGGAGGGACTAATCACATTTGATAATATATGTATTTTGTTTCTATTCTATACGTATGATAATCATTTCGTGAGAAGAGACCGTCAATGGCGTAACCAGGAAGGGTCTGACCCCCCCCCCCCTCTTCTATGCGATTCCGTCGAATAATCGTTTTTTAAACTTTAGAATCCTTTCGGTAAAGACCAACCCCCCCCCCACCCCTCCGATCACTAGTCTGGCTACACTACTGGAATCCGTAGGCATAAGTGCACCAATGTCTTATTTATACTCTGAAAGACATTTCTACTGCTTCAGAAACACTCGACATTTATAACATGAAGAAAAAACTTGAATCCAGTAAAAATTTGAGAATGAAAACTATGAGAGGCCACTTATCTACTTTCTGTGGTTAGAGTAGATATTGAGTGAAGAAGTTTTAATTAGTTTTGAAAGGTTAGCAGAGTTTTTATCAGCCCCGTAGCCAAGGGAGGCAAGCTAGGGATGAGCCTCCTCTAAAGGTATCTTGAGCCCCCTTAGGCAAAGATACCACCATTAAAAAAATCATCATTACGCTGAACGAGAAAGAAAGAAGGGACAAAGAGAATTAATATCACAGAAACATTTTAAAATTTAGAACAAAAACTTGGTTAACAAATTTGGGACTCTTGGATTGGCAGACCCGTAGCCATAAGGGTGCTGGGGGTGCTGAGCACTCCCTAGCACTTGCCGGAATGATTCCCAGTTGATTTACCCATGCTTTAGTGGCGTAGCCAGGATTTTCCCGAGGTGGGGGAGGGGCAAAATAAGATTTTCAAGGGAGAAAAAGTCGAAAATTGAGGTATTTTTTAAAAATCGCCGATATTAGAAAGAACTATTATTTTATGAAAATGAAGGTAAAATTACTGCTCGAGGGAAAATTTTTCGAAAAAGTGTTTTAAAGGCGAAAAATTGCCAATTTTTGTATATTTTATATTCGATTTCAAGTGCCGTGGGGGCATTATCCTCCTTCATCCACCCCCTCCTGGCTACACCACTGCCTCGTAGAACTCTTCACATTGTATACTATGTGTATCCTCAAGCCCCCCCGTGGTAAACAGTCAGCACCGTTTACCACAGATGGCTGGCTACGAGCCTGGTTTTTATGGAGTGTTTACTAAAATCTTAAAAGTGGGAGTTAATCCAACTTACGGGACTTTAATCACCCACCTGAACGAATCTAAAAGAGTCTTAATAAATCTCAGTATGTCTCAAATGAGATTAACATAAATTATCAAGAAGTCTTACTCTTAATGAATATTGACGATTGTTCATTTTAAGGGTAAAATTTGAATTTAGGAGGCCCAATCGAGGCAGGACCAAAAATCTGATTGAATATTCAAAACCAGCTGCGTCCCAAACTTTGTTTGATACGTTTTCGTTAGAAATTCAAAATATGGTGAATCTTCCCAGCTCCCCCTTTCAGGAGAGAGACGATTTTTCTCTATCCAAAAATAAACTTAACATAGTTCTCGCATCGAGTCGACTTTGTAATAAAAAAGAAAGATGGGACATTTCATAACATGGCATATAACGATATAACTATACAGATATTATTGTGTAAAAACGGATTTTGGGCCGTCATTTGGTCCCTCACTGATGAAACACTTCTCAAATTGGTGAAGACTCTTCGTGTGTTGATCAGTATATGACAACTCAACAATCTGTGCCAATTTTCAGCTTCTTCGTACTTCAATGCATATTTTTAAAATTAAATTTCTCCCTTAAACGGGAAATTACACGTGCCAAATTTTGGTAAATTGTGGACAAAACTTTCGACTACAATTTGCGAGAAAAAAAAATTGGCCAATCTATCAATAAGTATTTTGGGGAAACCATAAACTGCAGATTTAAAATTTTTCGAAAATTTACAATAAAAATTGAAAATATGTATTTTAAATCACAAAATATATTTTGAACATGTAGGCTTTCAAAAACTGTACTTGCGGATCCTTATGCCTTTTGATTCTGTCATGATAAATAACAGAAAATCAATCATGAATTTTGAAAGTAACTATTTTGAAAAAATATCAAAAAATCTCGGGATCGAGCACATATTTGACAGACCGGTTTTTCAAGCGTACCACTGAGATCCTTTCTTTCAGTTTTGATCAAAATCGGAAGGCCATGGTCCATGATTAATTAAACTGATATTGAATGATCCTATACGAAAAACGTAGTTTGCCCCCTGCAGAAGGAAAATCCTGGGATCCAAGAAGATGAATGAACAAGCGAACCGACAGACAATAGATGAGCAGGCAGGTAAATACTAGAAAAACTTTTTCGTTGACAGACAAAAAAAGCAAGTGCCCTGCAACTGTTACGGAGGAGGAATTCTTTATTGTGGTCAATATTGTTCTTTTTGATGGAGAAAATCAGCTCTTGACTCTACAGTATTTCTTCCAGTGGCGTAGCCAAGGGGGGGGGAGAGATATGAGAATTTTTTTATATGCTGGCATTATCACAGTAAATGCGCAAAATTAAATTTAAATCCAGATACATAATCGAAGTTGAAAAGCACGACATACTGATACGTCAATGTAAAAACAGACAGTTCATGTTAGGTGTACCCCCCGCTCCCGCCCAAAATTTTGCTGATCCCCTCCTTGGAAAAATCCTGGCTACGCCACTTTTACGTATATATCAGAATTTAGCCTGAAATTAAATTAATTGTACCGAACGAGTGCATGAACTTACGTAACTGACGTGGTACAGAAGAATTCAGAAATTTTCCTCTCAGAAAAAATGCGCTGAAAGCAATTTATCCTCATAGAATATTACGAGCTACAAACAACATGCTTTTTATTCTCAAAAAGTCGCTTCCTTTCTTTTGTTGATGGTTGTTTTCAGGCGTTTCTACATTATCAAATAATGATTTTTGATTAACTTAATAAAATATATAACTGAATTAAGAAACTTATAACCTATCTGTGGAATACTGAAGTGCCACCACGACCCACAACTACTAATTACATACTCGTATGATAAAACTTCAGCTCTTTGCTTTGCTTTCGTTTTGAAATATGTACTGTCGATCATTTTCATGCTCCCGTTCAACGCGTAATTGTTTTATTCATAGATCTGTCGAATTCCTATTATTCCTCTCGAAATTCATTTTAGACCGCCATCAATAAACATAGGTTGGCGGTCTCACAACGCTGTATACAATATTTAAACGGCCGCGAAAAGCCTTCGTTGGCTACCAGTCGAAATTTTCATACGCCCATCAAAAGTTACAATGGAGAGAAAAAAGAGCAGTTGTTTTTTCTCTTCTTCCTTCCTCCTATATTCTTACAGAAAATAGACTAATTAAATAGAATATCTATCGATTTAATACCCAATAATTTGATCAGGAATCAAATTATGGCTGAAAGATCTTTTAACTTTTTCATAAATCTATAATTTAAAATGTAAATTTTATTATTTTGACTATGCGGTCGTTGTTCTCAGAGAGCTGGGATCGTCGTCGGCTCTTGTCGAAACATCAATTCGAAGGTATTAGTTTTGTCGAATTATAGATAATAACATGGATTGCGTTTGGATTCCTCGAGAAATAATATTTTTCCGTAGTTTTATAATAATATATTTTTGATACCGTGGAAAGGTCAAATCTCATATTAGAAGGGAAAAGTCGAGCGAGAGCTTGTAACAGTTATACTTTCGTGTGTGCTGAGTAAGCAAATCGGACTTCTGATGTTGACTGTTCGGAAGCTGAATATCATAAAATAGTGCGATCGAATGAGGGCGTACGCTAACTCATAACTCTTATAGGAATATAAATTCAAGCGAAAGAAATACCTCGACAGCCATAAGAAAGCTAAATTGTGATACTAAATACTATACAGCGTGATTGTTTATAACAGGGGGTCCAAAAGTTATTTCACAATTTCTAAGAAAGTTCATTCACATTGTGAACTAACTTTTGGAATCCCTTGTATACGACTTATGAATGTCACATATATATATAGCATGTAGATATCTTTGTGGTTAGTCAATAATTCTGAAATAGGCGCGAAAGATTTAGAAATATTGTATTCGACACCTCCAGCGATATTCTGGCCAAAAGATAATTCTTAAGACCTTACCTACATACAAAATATAATATGTAGTCACACAAGAATACAGCTATAAAACCGAATTATGGCTGCCAATGGGAAGTTATTAACGCTTTATACGTTTTCAAGTCCATTGAAGTAGTACTTCTTATACTGATCAATACTTATCATTACCAACATATAATACAGTAGTTGACCGCCATGTCTATACTTAAAAATACATGCCTATAGTTGCTAAGTAATTACAGTTATTAAACTCGTAAATGAAATACTAAATTTACACATCCGTGTACAAAAATATAATGACACAGTTTGATTTAGAAATTTACAAATGAGAAACTATGCTAGCGTAAGTGGATTAATCTTGATTCGACTACACAATAGTCAACGCCCCTCTTCGGGGAATTCATACTTTTGTAGTACTAAGAATTTTCATCAACTAGTGTACTTAAGCTTGCATGATATAACGGAAAACAAAAGGGAACCTCGAGAACCTTGTTCTTCTTATTCAATACGTGTCGAGCTTAGTCAGTGTAACGTTTCGAAAGCTATTTCTTTTAGTGTAAGCGAATTAGATCGAAAAAGGTGAAAGAAAAATTTCCTCTGATAATAATTCGGAATTTGCTAAAAAATTGTTTGTAGTGGTTGACTAAGTAACAGAAAATACCGCCACGTATACTTTGATATTTTTTGTGGGAGTTTGAGGGGCCTAAATTGGTTTTCATTTAAAAAAAGTTTCAAGCAAAATTTATACTACATTGGATTCTTTGTAAAAAAAGGGCATAGGTATATTTTTTGTATATATTTCTCCCTTTCACGGGCCTTAAACTGAAATTTGAAAATTAACATTTTCAAAATGACCCTTCGACACAGGCCTTATGGAGAAAATCAAAACTTTCCCTCTATTTTCTCACTTTGCAAAGGAACCCAATTATAAAAAGGCAAATGTAAATTCTATAATGTTTTTTTTTTTTTTTAGTTTCTAGACGTATTAAAATTTTTAGTTTTGTTTCGTGTTTTTTCCTTGTAATGTACCGCGTATTTCGTGTTTTAACTATCGCTGAGTATTCTTTCTTCTTCGTGCAAGTTTAGTGATTCCACGAATTTACTTTTTATTTTGTTCAACACCGTATCCATTGCGTCCTGTATTTTTCAATTTCGTGTAGATTTTGATATTTACTGAGTACTCATTGTTTTTCCGTGTAATCTTCTTTTGAATTTCGAGCGGAAAAATGTCACCCTTATACTCGTAAATTTGTCAATTTTGTATGAGGATCGCTTCCCTATCTAATACCTTTCAATGCTGCATTCGTTCTCACTTGAAAACTGGTGGACCTAAGAGATGGGGCAAAGGTTAAAACGAGTTAAAATGCAATCTGTGTGTCGAATATTAAATTTCCAGGGTCTATGAATGCATATTCGACAATATTTTACTTAAAACTGGTAATTGGTGAACTCGGGGGAGCGGAGATTGGTACAGAAATGACGTGTTTAGAAAAATACAACACGGGTACCGAACGGTTGATTTTCAAGGTTGCTGATATTATTACTCTTCTTTTCTATCGCTTGAGAATTGGTGAACCTGAAAGAGGGGGCAAAGGTCAAAATAGGAAAAAATGAAGTAGATATGCACGTTGAATACTATTGGTATTCTAGGGTCGCTAATTTCATTTGTATATAATATTTTGACCAGAAAATGGAAATTGTGTACTGAGGGGAGGAGAAGGGAGGAAAATAATCAATAGGGTCAGTAAATGCGAAAGTGGAAACAAAAAAAGAACAGTTTTAATTCGAAAATAATATCAAAATGAAATTAGCGCCAATGAAATCCAATATTCGACGTACATATTGCATTTTGCCTTTGCCATTTTCCCCCTCATCCAGGTCTATCATTTTTCAGTCTAGAGTAACGGTAGGATCGAAAATGAAACTAGCGATTCTGAATGCCTACTCTTTGATACCCATATATTTTTTTAAACTGGTCTCTGTATCAGAGCCTCTCCTTCTCCTTCAAGTTTACTAATTCTGCTTTCGAGAAATTTTCAGAGATGAATTCAATGGCCCAGAAACTTGGTATTCGATGTAACACATTGCATTTGAACTTATTTTGACCGCTGCCTCCTTCGGTAGGTCCATCAGTTTACAAATTTTTAGTGAAAATATAGTCAAAAATAAATTCATAGATCCTTAATATTTCACGTACGAGTTGCATCAAATTCAATATTCTTACTGCTTCAGGAACCCACGAAACATAAGCGCAAATAGCCAACCTTGAATGAGGGGAAGTTCATGGGGATGGGACTGACTAGTATCAGAATAATTCTCCAAATTCTTGCTTGTATACTTTTTAGTTTTTTGGGAGGTTTTCAACGGATTTAGAGGGGAACTGAGTGCTGCGTCTCCTATGTGCGCTTATGCCTAGAAACACAAAAAAAGTTACAGAATGAGAGAAAATGAACAAAAATTCTCGCGATTTGGTGAGACTTATAAGAGTCATTGTATTTGTCTTCCTCCAAAATGAGAAAATAGGAGAAAAATCGATGTTTCCTCGTAAGAAAGAATCCGTGGTGTGGAACATATTTCGCTTAAAACGTTTTTTCGTATCTGTAATACTTCGTTTTTTTGGGAATTCAACCCTCCCCCTATTGCTTAGAGAACTATCACAGAAACATTTTTAAATGAATTTCATCTTGGTGATCAAAATAATTTCTTTATTTATTAAAGATTTTTAATATCCTAGAAGGATTATAATCTTAAATTTATGTATAGTAAATAGGTATACTTTATATACATATGTTGGTTACGAAGACACGCTGAACAAATTCCCATTTATCTATATATTAGATATCAATAGTGGTGGGGCGTATAGCGGTGCACGCACGACAAATTGGCTCCAGGACACCGCACCCCCTACACTGGAATTACCCCGATTGGGCCTGCGTCAGGATATGGAGATATCGCCTACAGATATAGGACGGCTATTTACGTAAATATGCTGTTGAATTTTCTGTAAATGTACGAAATTGATTATAGGTTCCGAGTGTGAACAAAATTTAGAAAACGAAAATTAATATTTTCATTTCCTCATTAATGCTGTGAGTGCTAAGATAGGCAATAGCCTACGCCAACTGTTCAGGATAGGCATCTACACTAAACTCTATTATAGTTCTTTAAATGAAAAATTATCTTGTATGGATATTTTATGTAACTATCCTCTAAAAAATTGTGCGGTATCTCTAGAATTTGCAAGTATTTTGATAGAACTACATTAATAGTCACGTGAATCTTTTAAAAACATGGAGACAAATAAAGTGAACTGGGGATTAGCCTCCCATCCCCTGAAAGCGAAAATTGGAAAATTACGCGAGCGAAAGAATTTTCAGCGTTATTTTGGTGCTGAACAGAGCCTCCATGAACCCCTACTCCATATTTGCACTTATGAGTAAAAATTGCTGGAATATTCAGTTAAGGAGGGCGTGAAATTGCTGAACGTCAGAGACTTATCGAATTCTAGTAATTTTTACCATAACATGTCTCTCGCGTGTACGTGCTCAGCTCGAAGAAATTTCGATGTAGATTTGCGAAAGCGTCTTGTCACTGCTACGCACACCTTCATTCGCTCACATATTGATATTTTTTGCAGTTAGGGTAATTTTGCTGGAATTCATCTCGTTTCTTGTACAGAGCTTCTACATTCGAGTAATGTGATAGTGCGATCCCGTTGAATCTGCAAGGCTCAGTTATAGCAGCTGACTCAGGTTACGTGATGGTTTCAAGACTTACGAAGAAATACCGTTCAGAAATGACGTCCTGATGTCGTGCTGATATAATAAAAGTAAAGAGTGTCTGCCTGCTGAAAATCATTTTCTATTCGATTTCTCCTTAAAATGGTTTCAGAAATTTTGTTTCTAACCATCTGTCTGCCCCACGAAGGTAGCCAGTGGGAGATGATGCCCCTGAAAATCCTCTGCCTTAGAGCCGACCCTATGGAGTACTGTGAATGCTGTGACGGGTTACCGCTAAAGGAAGTTTAACTTGAATTCTTTGGAGCCGTATCGATGGATGGATCATCAATCCGCATTATTGCTACAAAACATTTATTACTCTACCAACGCGAGGACGTACGCGAACCTAAGAATTTTCAAAGGAAATGAAATCTTTGGTGAAAGAAACGTTAGTAGGTTCTTCGCCTGTGGAATGAGAGAAAGATTGCAAAGATACACTCTAAGCATTGTTTATTCAGGGTTGCCATCGCGAATGAGTGACTTTTTAGCCGGATAAACAAAGCAATTCATTCTTACTACAAGCAGATATGTTTGCCTACTTTTACTTTTCAAGGGACTGACGTGAGACGCGATATGTGTAGTTAACAAAAATTTTTTTCCAATGATTGGAAATAGAACCGTTAAACTTCGTGGTCATAATGGAGAATACAGCTAGCACTGAAAAAATTATTATTAGTATGTATCTGTTTCACTGGGTGTTCACTGAATCCTGTTTTTGACCCTACAATTTTCTCACATGGTACGAATGCCCCTTTTGGTGCTATCCAGTGATCTAACCTAATAAATATTTCAAGTTTCTTTCTTTTTCCGATGATTTTTTTTTTTTTTTTTTTTGAGAGAGAGACAGAGATTGTATTCTGGAACGTGTATGTAACAGTAATAGTAATAGTACCTATAGTGAGTATTTCGGTAGCCAGTGGTGTGATAACACCGTTTTTATGCCTACTGCTTCCAAAATTCACGGGCTTACTATTTGTATTTCAGGTCTCATTTCTTTTGCGATTTTGGTCAGTCATTATCAGTCCTATGTTTGTGGCCTATGTTAATTCTCCTTATTTTTGATTTATTCACTAGTACTTGGGACCATGTGAATATCTTCATTTATGTTTACTTTTTGTGCCTTTACACACACAGCATAATTTTTCAGAAAGGATTAATGGCGTCTGAAAATGTAAAACTTCGATGGTGTTCTTTTCAAAAATCAAGAAACTTGGCCTTTTTTCAGTCTAACGTATGGAAATGTGAACCCTTGCTGACACTTCTTCTTCTTCTTCTAGACACCGTTTCCTTCTAGGAAGTTGGTAACCCATAATGCACTCTGGATTTTGGAAGTTGTTTTTCGGAACAGATCAGCGGATGAGAAACCTAGCCATCTCCTGTAGTCCTTCAGCCAGGAATTCTGCCCGTCTTCCGATCGATCTCTTACCCGAAATCTGGCCTTCCATAATTATCCGCAGGATTTCATATTTTTACCCTCGTATAACGTGCCCCAGGTATTGTAATTTCATTTTCTTGAGAGTGAGCTGTAATTTCTCATTTTTTCCGATTTTGGCAAGAACCTCCGCGTTTGTAACCGTGTCTCAAGGGCCTCGAGCTTCTTCTCAGTTGTCTGGTCTAACGTCCAGCTTTCGCAGCCGTATAGCAATGTCGAGAAGATGTATCGTCACACCATCCGCATCCTCAACTGGAAATTCATTTCCGATCTTGTGAGGAGGTTCTTCATGTTCAGGAAAACTCGTCTTGCATGTTCTATTCTACTATGGATTTCCATTCTTATGTCGTAGTTTTCTCTGAGATTGGTACCTAAATATTTGATAAAGGGTACTTGCTTTATTGTATCTCCTTTAATTCTGATCGTCACTGCGATCGGGTATTTTGAAAAGACCATAGTTTTTGTTTTTGTTCCGGTTTCTTCACTGTGTCGGACCACTGAATCCATTATCTCCTGCAGCTCCCTCTGACTTCCCGCTATAATCACCGTGTCGTCTGCATATCTAATGTTGTTTATGGGGAGGGTGTTTAATGTTTATGCATTTAAAAGCGCTAAAACTAGATACTTGAGCGTTCAGTAATGAAACATTGGTTTCGACTCGTGTTACTCGTTGAGAAACTAAAGCTGTAACTGAAAATTATCTGAAATAATTAATTAATGAGCATTCAAGCTACACAGTATTGTGCCATCGGTGATATGAGTAGTAGATCTCTACCTACTCGTCAAATATGTCAGTTGGCAGCCTAACGGAGATCTCTAATGTTGTTTATGGGGAGGGTGTTTATGCATTTAAAAGCGCTAAAACTAGATACTTGAGCGTTCAGTAATGAAACATTGGTTTCGACTCGTGTTACTCGTTGAGAAACTAAAGTTGTAACTGAAAATTATCTGAAATAATTAATTAATTACCATTCAAGCTACACAGTATTGTGCCATCGGTGATATGAGTACCTACTCGTCAAATATGTCAGTTGGCAGCCTAACGGAGATCCTTTTTTCGACTCAGAAACTGCTATCTTCCGCATCCCGCCCACTTCATAAGCCGACAATACTCATTTCGTTTTTATCTTTCATTCATGCTAAGACCTTTTTAATTCATTCGATATCCACGAATCCACACCTAGCCTCCCCCTTCGTTCCTCAGACTGCCGCATAAATCATTTGAAAAACAAGCTCGCAGAGTGTAAAAAGTGTTTTAAAATTTATTAGAAAACAATTTAAATATTTGTTGGTACAAGATTTTCAGATAGACTCTGAATGAAACATAACCTGCACTAATACATTTAATACCACAAATTACTTTTTCGATATCTTTATAATATTTTAACGAATTAAATAGCTAGACGATATAATTTACACCGTTAGAAGGTTTTCTTTTTTCTTCTTTTTTACGCGATGCCTTGTTTCTGGTTCTATACAGAATTGAGCAAGAAGAAGAATGAGAGAAGAGTAAAAAAAAAAGAACGGAAAAACTTCTATCATAAATCTGTGAAAGAAGGATTTTTATAGTTATAGATGACTTTCTGATGCATTGGTTTATGCGGCGTACATTAAAATCTTCGGTTACACGTATAAATAAATGCGGATTACCGCCCGCGGTGTATATTTTTACCACCCTACAGTGTTACTGATATAACAAAATTACCTCCTAACTGTTATATACGATGATCTTGAAATAATATCTCTATAAAGATAAATCGCCTCTCGTAAGAAAAAAAAAAGGAAAAAAAGTTTTGGTCAACAATGAAGCAGTAGCATGATGCAAATTAGCGCGTTCTCAGGCATTTTGATTGAGCCTGGAAGTTGTCGAAAAAATTTTATTCTCTCTTATCGTACGGAAAAGTGATCTGTGCCGGATATTCCGCATTGCGAGTTTGTTGAAAATAATGTTCGGAATTTCTTATTTACGTATAGCCGAATTTGTCGGCACATTTCGCCATTCATAACCCGATAACCGAATAATTTAACTTCTTCTCCCGTATTTTAACATTTATAAGTTAATGGTTACAATCCCCCAATGTCATCTTTCGCTTTCTATATGAAATTTAGATACAAAGCTATAGACATCTTCCCTTCATTCTTGAGTGCTGATCTTCTTAGAATTCGGTCTATAGAAAAATGAAGACCACGTCGGAGCTGCTACGCTGTTATTAATTTCTGGAGCAGTATACATTACTCCAGACGCATATATACGTTATTATAAGACAAAACGAGTGAAAAAACAATATTACGCAGACTAAACTTTTTTTTTCTCGTAATTTCCTATGATAGTTATTTCATTCTATATAGATATAGGTGTATGTTTTGAAAAGCAACGTCGTCTTCGTATCGATTATTACCCGCGCGTATATATAATGAGCGAAGCTGTCAAAAATGACGAAGGTCTGACACGATATCGATATATATATAATAACAGTCGGAGATTTTTCGAAGCGGAGCCGGTGTTTGCCAAAGGCCAAAGCCGGCAGCCGGTCTCATCAGTTCGATTGCAGCTTCGGGATGAGTCGCCGCAAAGTCAAATCAATTTGCTAAATTTCCAAACTCATTTCGAGTCTTGCCGCGGCGCGGGTATCATCCAGCATCCAGCAGGAAAGTTATTAGAGACGAATACACGTGCTGTGTAACCACTGGGTATATGTGCCAGGTTGCCTTCTAATTGGAAAACTTTAAGGTAAATTCTATTTTTGGGTTTTGAATTTGCGAATATAGGAGTTGAGTGATTGTGGTCCTCACAGTTCTACTCTTGGGTATAGCTCTTGACCGAGTATTCTAGACAAATAATGGGTGCAACAAATTAGAAGGTCTTCCCTCGCCTAATCTGGGTGTGTTTTTAAGAAAATGACAGTTCATTGAAACAGCATTGTAAATTTGTCCATGATGTCTTCTCGAACCACTTTAACTATTTTTAACTTTGTCAGTCGTACAGAAGTTGTTTGCGTAATTCTTAATGTTACAGTTCTTGAGAACAAGTTCAACTGAACTGGTAGTGGAGAGGAGGTTAATCTTAAAAAATTGCCGAAACTTTTGTTCGCTTATCAGTTGAATTGTGTAAGATTTTGGTCGACATTTTTAGTTTTTACCATTCACAATCCTGTACTTCCTTTTAAAAAATTGAATCAGTATTTTCCGTGTCAGTCTTGCGTAAGACTTTTGATGCCCTCTCGAATTTCTGTAGTCTGTTCTAGTCTTTGGGAGTTTTTCCGTATAGTGTCTTAACTCTGTTCAACGAATTTCAACTCTTCTATACGTATTCTTAGTCGATTCAGAGTCTTTTGTCTTCCTGCATTAGTGGTCTTATTATTTTACTAGGATATCCGTAATCTTCTTGCGTATTTTTAATCATTCCCGCATTTTTAGTTCAGTACTTTTTGTCTACATTCTGTATTTATTACTTTCTTGCTAATCCTTTCTGTTGACAGGTTTTTTTACTCTCGATTATAGACCATTTTGCTAATTAAGTCATGGAAGCTTACCGAAGCTGTCAGAGCACTCGAAGAATTTAATTTTCCCCTATAAATTTATATTTCATTGTTTCTAGAAGAAAAAGGATGTATGCTATATATAAGCATATCGTCAGCTTAATTATAAAACCTTCTAAACGTCAGTTTTGGCAAAATGACTTTGTGTTGATTGAGATAGAAGTGACTGTACCGCACCCTATGATAATATAGTCAAAACATTCTAGAACGACTTGAAATTTGTTAAAGCAGGAATGAAGAAAATGTTTAACATTCGAATAAATGGCCCTCCTCAATGTTTTTTGTCTCTCCTGTAAAATTTGCATAGTGGCACTTAGAAGGTTTTATAATTAAGCTGACGATTATGTTTATATACACCTATTTCAACATAAATCTTTGGAAAATTAAGAAATCTAGCCCCTCCCTCGCCCCGCTAGAAATATCAGATTATCCGCGATAATTCTACTTCCTGCTTTGCTGCATCACCATTTTATGGATTTTTGATTTCACTCTGAAGTTAACACGAAGTACATGCATGCGTTTTCCCTTTTTGGAATTTTCGCAATCTATAAATTAAGAGCGAAAAGGTAATAAAGTAATATTTACCCTTGTAAACTTCCTATCAGGGAAATTTGCACTTGACTAATACTAATCTTTGTTTAAATCCGATTGCTAGGCTAAAGGGTATTTAGTACCAATCAGTTTGTCTTGAAGATTTTATTAGATAAGTGGCTGATACTGTCGATTGTAAAAGAAATTCAAATCAAAATCGGTAGTGTACCAGCGGGAGATGGAAATGGATAAGAAGGTTTAACTACCTTCAATTCGCAAAACTGCATACTGCATGTTGATCGGTTCGGTGTCTGAACCGTGCTTCAAACTTCAGGCTCTAAATTTTTGTATCAAGCCAATGTTACATTAGCTAAATCTTGGAGCTCACTGACTGCATATGACAATGCATATTATGAAATGGCGTACTAAGAGAAGTATAAAGCGGAAAGGTCTCGATGCAGCTTCCCAATTTCCAGAAGTTAACTCTAGATTTAAGAAATATAACGATTCTTTTCATTCTTGCTGACTTTTAAATTTTTCATTTGGACGTCATGAACCTCCGATATGTTTTTGTTTTTTAGCTAGTTGATGCTTAATTTTCATAAATGGTAAAATTGAATCCCCCTCTCGGAAGACATACTGCAATACGTCTTTGCCCTTAAATTTTAATCATATATGCATGTCCCAAGATGCGTGGTGTATTATGATGTTATGCTCCCAGTTAGCTTCTAGTGTCATCTTTTATATTGTAAAACAAGAATATGTTTAAAAACAAAATGTGTGGCGCTCATAAAAATATATCTTTTTAGTTGGAAAAACGGCACTCAGTGAAAGCTAAAAAACCGTAGTAGGTATCAGTTCTGAAGGATAGAAAACTTTTTTTCAGCTTGTTGATTTCAAACATTTGTAGTGATTCAGGAGCATTTGCAAAATCGTTATTGTTCGAAATAAAATTAGAATTCTCCTACAACTCATCAAAAAAGTATCGCGGAAACATTGGGAAATTTCAACCAGCGATGGATTTCCCAATAGACACATTAGAAAAGTGCCTAGGGCGGCAGATTTTGAGGGACGGCAGATTTTTGTGCGAAAACAGTAGGAAAAAGGAAGGAAATTCGGAAAAAGAGAAAAAGAGAAAAAAAAAAGAAGAGACAGAGAGAAAAAATAAAATATTGTAGAAGTTGCAGAAAACACAACTGGGAAATAATTATCAGTTTTTGACCTGGAGCTTATTAGGAGGATATGGAGGTGAGGGGCGATGCGAACATTTCGTTGAGTGCCTATAGCGGCTTAGCTTCTAAATCCGCCGCTGAATTTCAGACTCTCCTTCCTTCTTCCTAAGAATATTCTTGAGCACCAGCCGTAAATTCACTGCCGTAGTAGATCTTCACACAAAATATACTCCTTTTGCAGCAGTGAGCTCAATTTGACATGATCTGTTTTTTTGTTTTTTTTTTTTAGTGCTTTTCTAATCGCTGTTGTCTTATATTTTAGTAAAAGCCTGGCCTTATACGCCGCCTCCTCTCGTAAAATATAAAACTGGTAGGCTTTAAAACAGACCAGACAAGGGAACATATAGTTAGACAGTAAGAATTACACGTATACTAAGCAGAAAAAAAGAAAGACAGGCAAACAGATACTCCTAGATAGGTAGATGGACAAATATGTAAATCGATAGATAGATACACCAAAAGCGGAGCGGCCAAAGTTGAGCAGGGGATTGTGTGTAATGAGAAATTTCTACAACTATAAACGAGACTAAATAATATACTGATTCTTAAAACCAGCAACGTATCAAAGGAGCTCCCTCCCCTCCCATAAGAAAAAATGATTACAGTAGCAAAATTTCACCAAATTGACCCTCAATTGGAAAATCAGATCGACGGTTTAAAAAATTTCGTGTAGGTTTTTTTTGTGCTTGTCAAATCCAAAAATTTTCGTCAGTTTTCAAAATTAGCTTCTCTGTCAGCAAAATGTGAATTTTCAGCTAACAGCGTAAAGTTTTCTCCCCTCCTTCACAAACACAAAAAAGGGCACTGGGCACATTTTTGATTAGGCCTCATCAAGACTCGCTAATATGAGACGTTTCTAAGATTAATCAAGACTCTGTAAAACTCAGTTCAGATGACTTGGTAAATTGATAATTTAAGATGTCGATAGTGTACGCATGAATAAGAGCTTATTGTCACTGATACACAGGTTACACGAAAAACTTGCAGTAAATGTAATAGGGTTTGAACCCCATTATGCAATGTTAGCTCCTTAGGCAAATTAGTATATTTTTCATTAAATTTAAAACCTGTTTTCGAATTGCAGTATATCCGCTTCACCAGGAAAATGCAATTATTGTACAACTGTAAAATTATGAGCGAAATTGAACAACTGCATTGAACACGAACATGATATTTACGTTGCGTTCGATGTGGTACATCTACTCCTTTAGTTCCATCATTGTTTTTACAGGAAGATTTTTTAGTAATAGTGATTTCGTTGTATTTCAACTTACATTTTTATTCAGTACTTTGGCGAAGTAAAACAGAAAAAACATATGATTTCTGAAATAAGAAATTTTTAAGAAATCAATTTACATAATGCAGCGTATAGTAACGACTTTTTTGTCGGTTGAAAATTTGTAGAACGGGGTAAAGTGCGGGGACCGTCAGCACTGGAATTACGAATAATGCACAGGCGATACGTGCAATTTTCATAGTTGGAGCAATTAACGTTTTTCTTTTTCTCTTTTTTATAACTTTTATGTGTCAGATGACAAATTTTTTATACCCCTGGAGTTATGGGCCAATTTAATTAAAACCTTGTATTTTTCCTACTACAAATGCAAGTGTTACTTTCAGTTTTTGGAAACTAATTAACGTATTGTAAAAATCACCCATTTTTCTATAATTACATCCAATTTTCAAACTAAACAGGAACCAAAGATACAGGTCAAAATATTAAAGTCAAACTTTTTAAAGTCCCTCACACTGCGGTTGTATTTGCAATGCAATAAAAGTGTGTACTCAAGGCCGTAACTAGCCTATTGTATCAGTAGATGGGCAGCAGACATTTTTGGTAAAGCAATTTATGGAAGGAAAGTTGATGAAAATTGATTTTTCCAGAAGGGAAGTAAGTGACAGTGGGTTTTTTTCATGATACGAAGCCAGACCAAGTTTCTAGGGAAGTGAAGCCCCTATTTACACCCCTTTTGTTACAGCCTTATAGATTTTGTTACAAGTATAGACATAGATCCTGGGAGCCATCCTGGAAGGCGCAGTTTATAATATATAAGAATACTCGAGTACTTGGATCATTTTCTTTTGGGAATGTTCAATGTTTATTTATTGCAATACCACTCAGTTTACCTCTATTTGAAGGAGGGGGAGCAATTCTTAAGACTAACTACAATGCTCACGTAAGAATCTGTAAGATTCTTGACGCTTATGGAAGCTTTCCTAAACTTATTTAAAATCACTGAAACTATTCGAAATTCGTTTGTGGCTCTCTGTAACTTTTCCAGGCTGACTTTTTGGAACAGATCTAGATCTTTTAACTTTCACTCGTATAAGACTTTTAGCTAAAAGTGTGATAGCTTTTTTGAATTTAGCGCAATTTTTCGTTGTCTTCTATAAGGCTAATTCCCTTTAAAATGGATTAAAAAATAGACTACTACGAGAATGGAAAAAATATGTATTAGAAAAATACCTCTTTCAGTTCAACTTTCCAGATGCCATGATTTGGAGGAGTTACTTCAATTATTTTCTAAAAAAGATTGGGAAAGAAAAAATGAAAAATTTTTACTTCATAACTTGAAATACCAGTTCAAAAATATTTCACAGTAAACGAGTAGATACTTTGAAGCGTTCTCTAAATCGTGGCCTGAAGGGGAAGAGGACTAGACTACAGATAGAATTTTTCCAACATTTTCTTTGTTTTAGTACTCGATTCTTCATTCATTCAGCCAAGAAAATGTCTTTCTAGAATTACAACCGTTCACAGGTACAGTCCGTGGAAGCCCTCTCTTCACTACCCTATTTGATACATATCTATGAACATTGTGGAAGACTAATTCGAACCCCCCCCCCCCCCTCGATGGATAATATATCTTCATTCCTTCATTACACTACTGAACAAAATGAAATTTTTTGTTTGCACAACGCATTTAAGGAGGTGATTCTTGAGTACTTTTCAACGCTGAATACAGTGCCGTCGGCCGTTTTTCTCTATCACGTCTAGTTTTTCTGATCAAAAACTATAAAAAATAATGTGTTCAAAATGAGGTTTAGGAACTGAATGTGGTCATACTGATTCGTGTTGTTGTGTATTGAGGTTGTGTGTAGTAGTGGTATGTATTCCGTCTGTTTGTTTTCTGTTATAGTGGTCTGATAACACTAATAATATTCAATCAGTGGTACCGCTTATTCCACTGCAAAAACAAAATGGAAACGAATTTCAGTCGTTCAGAACTCCAAATTGTGACGTGATAGAGAACAATTGGTCACAGTATCGTGTTCAGCGTTAAAAAGTACCTCAGAATCACCTCTCGAAATGCGTAGTGCAAAATAGTTGTTCAGTAGTGTTATTGATAAAAATCAATTTAAATTGCAGATTTCAATTTTTATTTCCTAAAAACTTGCTTATTTATATAATTTCTTTATTTTAATTTTATTTTACCTATTATTTATTCATTTGTTTATTTTTTATGTAAAATTGGCAATTTCGAATTTTTAAATTTGATGGCTTGAAAAAGCACCAGTTTCGAAGATAGAAGCATCGTTAAATTTATCAACATGTGAGAATCCATTAAAAAAATCGATTTTGAAAATTTACGCTGGGGTTGATTTTTGTTAGCAATTATCACATATATCTACTGTAGATTTTTTTTTTAAAGAACAAATATTTCTGGAGACTAAAGCCGCCAATATCCCATTTCCCACTCCCCGGCTATGTTACTATCTTACATGTAGATATCGGTTTTATCTACCTAAAATATCTGTACTTGTTGATCTATAATAATATGTGAAGTTTTAACGTTCAAGTCCATTCAGTGGAGGCTCGAAATAATTAAAATCTAAAATGGAAAATAAAAATATTCCGCCAAACTAAAATTTGAAATAATATTATTATAGACATTATCTTGGTACTCTGCTTTAAATCTTCCTATATGAATACGACCAAGTAGACCTCTAAATGTGGATTAAAGGGGGCAAAAATCAGTTGTTGGCCTAAAATTCGTCATGTATGACCGTAAATACAAAATAAATTATGGTGAAAACTGAAGCTCATCAATTCAGATTTCCTATTTAAAAAAAAGGTGATTTATCCTTTCTTCCTAATTACGTTATACGACACCACACAGCAGCGTCAATGTTGGCCTCCTTCCATAATTCATGGTTAATCCCCCACCCTGCTTCCCGGCAAAAAGGCTACAAACTTGTTTTTCGTTGTTTTTTTTGTGTTTTTTTTTTGCTTGAAATGTGTATATATTTTTCTCCCAAAAGTTACCGACTCAGAAAAATGGTCACGTTACTGCCTGTCTACCTTTTTCTCATATACTTGAACTCGGGTCTCAGGGAAGAAACATGCATTTTTTTTTTTTTGCATTTCGTTCATTTTATGTTGTTGTAACAACAGAAAGGGGTCGACATTTGATATCTATCCGATTTTGTACTTACATCATACCCTTCAATCCTGGGGAATCATTCTCTCTTCTGTGCCCCCTCACCCCTTCAACACTACACCTATGACATGGTTCAAAGCGGCATTGTTATCGAAACTGTTTTAAGCTTTTAGTAAACTGTTAAAATCTCATCAAAATACCTTATAATATAGAGCCGCTCAAGATCTGCGCGAATTCGATTTTAATATGATTCCTATTGTGAGAATAAAATTGCGGCACGAGAGATGGGGGTAGGCACAAATATATCCACAATACAATACAGGCATCAAATATTGGGTTTTCTAGTTCCCTGAAGTCATTTTTAATATTATTTTTTGGCCATTAAGTATTTTGAAGGGGGAAAAAACATGAAGGTGGGAGAGGGAAAAGAGCCGAAATTGAGAATAAGCGAATAATGCCGCATATTGTGTTCCCTTCTGGGTTTTAGAAGTCGTTCAAGGACTGACCAAAGAGTTTTTCCTGGGGGTGGGGGGTAAAGACTGTGAAAGTCCCAAGTGACTCAACTTATAGAATTCCCAAGTACTCGTATCAAAGCAAAAAAACAAAATTGTATAACTTGTAACTTGTTGGATTTTCCCAACTCGCCTAACTGAAATGGTAAATATTTCCAACTGCTGAGTAGAAAATTCCCACGGGGGGGGGGGGGGAATTGCTTTCCCTATCGGTACGTCCCTGAAATCGTTGAATGCATTTTTGATATTAGTTTAGACCTGACTTGATAATTGCGGCACTAAAGGCCGGAGCATAAGAGGTAGTATGTATTTTGAATTTTAACACTTTTTTCGATTGAGTTTCCCTTTCGCCTGGCGCTCCACGGTACATTAAGCGGGCAACAAAAGACAGTTGTGTGTTTTATCAATATCTTTCGGGCAGAACATGATAACTATAACGATGGAGACGTCAGACGTCATAGAAAAGGGACCCAAATGTATACATCCGTTGAAACTAATCTCTACTACGAAATATCTATCAGATTCCTACAAATCTTTAGTGAGCGAGCTGGTGTGAGTACGATGGGCGAGGGGATTTCCCGGTAATCCACGAGGCGAGACGTGATTTTTTAATCTCGCAAGGGCATCCTCACTCGTTTTCCATGTCTCATTTTTCAACGTCAGACTCTATGCTCAGGCCCGTCCATTTCCCCAGCCAGTTACCAGCCTCTTGTGCTGCGGAGAGAGGGGATTTATGAACATTTTTTGAGAGCAAATTCAGGTGCGGGGGTTACAATAGATTTTTGATTCCCTAGGGTGGCAAACTTTCTCGGGGGGGGGGGGGGGCGACGGCAGTGTCGTCATTTACCTCCCGTAGCTATACAATACTCTACATTGCACTATCAGACCAACAGACTAGTAAAAATATCGAAGTATTACCGTTTCATCCATAACGTAAAAAGATCTCCACGTCTACATACCTTCTGTGGCCCAACTGAATGGCGAATTGTCGGATCTTGCGCGCCGCGACGCGAGCACACAATACCTTCGGCAGTGCTGGCATCAGCGCCGTGAATCGGCTTCGGATCAAAGTAAAGCTCTACCTCCCGCCGCATTCGCAGACAATACTGGATTTCCGACGTAATGAAAATACGCCGTTCGTTGCAGCCCAATTCCTCCTATCAGCGTACAGCGCACACAGCCATTGTTATTGGCGATGACGTCAGCGGTATTTATTGGCGGGTTCGGCGCGAACCAGGCGTGGCTTTCTAAAATTACGTGGGGGACATAGTGGGGACGCCGACTTATCACTGTTTTGGCCAGGCTTACTTGTTTATGCAGTAGCCAGCGTTGTCGTTAAGGTCCGCGTTTTTTCGGGCTTGTGCAGTGAATATTGACATGTGCTTTTTGTTCTTTCTTGTTCCTTCCACTCGTTTCGATTTGCCGTTTAATTTGTACACGTGCTAGAAACGCGAGTCGCCGGCGATTTTTCGATCCGCGTGAATCGATAACTTTTTTTTAAAATATTTTCCGAAATGCCCGTGTCGCGACTGTGTTTCGAAATGGCTGAATGTCGGCGTGTATTGAGGCTGTAGAATGAATAATGCTTCGGAGATTTCGGTTTTGGTTGTTCGCATTGAAGGTCGCGTCGCTTAAACTGATGATCGTGCGACTCGGAATCGAAGCAGCCTGTACAATGTTGTAATTGGAACCGCGTGCATTTCAAAACGGAGTACTTAGGAGCAGGGGGATGTGGAATAGGGGTCGGCCCGGTAGAGGTGTACCCCACTGAACCTCCTGGTCCTATTTCAACCATCAGCGCTGCTTCGTCAACCACCATGCTGGGCATGAATCCTCTGAGCACCGGCATGTACGCTACCAAGCGTCGAAGGAGGAATGGCAAAAGGTATGCGGATTGAGCTATCAAAACTGTATAAATATGAGTTACTCAGCGTCAGAGTGGCCAGAATTTAGGCCCCCAGCGATTAGGCAATCAAGTCATGGTGGAGGCGGGGGGGAGGCTCACAAACAATTTCTGCATGAATTTTTGATCTCGGCCGACCAGCCAACTTGACCGGTCCGACACTGTAGCTACTTTACGTACCTCGTACCTGTATACAAATGGACTTTGGGTATCTAATTCATTATTATTAATGCGGCCTTATAGGCGCTGATGTATATCCACAGGCGCAAATAGGAGTTTAGGGGACTCATCCCTTTCTTCTGAAGATCCTCCCTTTCAACAAACAATTGAAAAATTGTACATACAAGTGAGAGAATTTTTAGCATCGTCTCTCCAAGTCGGCTATTTGCACCTATGTGTATGTATATACAACTCGCCAGAATCGCTGTGAAAATAATACATTGAAACTGAATGACGGTATAAGATCAGAATTACAGGAAAAAACTGTATCAGTTTAATTTGAAAAGTATACCTAACTTATAGGGATCAAGCAGTTTAGGTGCTTCTGTTTCCATGTATGAATAAGACGAACTTAGGAAATGGACGCTCTTGATGCATGCCTTAAAATACTTATTCCTACATGCTTGATCCAATAAAAATATTGATACTTCGAATATTTACAGTAGGTTAATTAGGCAAGATCGAGCAAAACTTGATCATATTAGGTGCTCTGTTGAACCATAACAAAAAATGTGGTTGTAGAAGGGGCGAAGTATCCTGTTCTGTTTAGAGATGAGAAATTCAGACAGTTCGCATTTCCTGTAGCAATATAAGTCCCTTCAAGGTGTAAAAAATTCCAGTTATCTACCTTACATAAATGACGTGTCAGGTGCTCTTTAAATTTGCATCAACAAAAACAGCCTTTTTCCACAGGAACAATCAGCAAATATGTTCACTGATTTATCGCTGTATATTCGCTGATCTGATTGAGTCACTAATATACTGATTCAATCAGCAAATAGGTAATACAGCTGTAATCAACATGTCGCTGATTAAAATTTAGAGAGTAGGGCCATTTTTGACTAGATGAACGAGTAAACTATTTTATGTTTCAATTTTCTTTATACTTCCGGTGAAAAAACGTATTTTTGCTGATAAAGAGAGGAAAATTGATTCGTCTTGCTTTCTCCATTTTGCACGGTCTTGATGAGCCTATATACATGCTAATTTGAGTGCGTTTTATACTATAGCTTTTTTATCGAATTTCAGTGGACTCCTCGAGAAAAAGGTACATTTTGAGGTTAAAACGTGTTGTGTATCATTTTATTGAAATTTGAAAATGTTAGGTGCGAACAGTTACCAGGGATTCAAACATTTGAGCCTTAATAAAATCAGGAGCGGATTTATTTTGCGCCGCCTGTAGGCTATATCTTAAATTTGTCCCCTATTCCTTGTAAAGTTGCAATCGCTCACTTCGGGTAGGGGAGAGAGCAAAACTTTTTTTTAGGAATTAAGATTATAGAGTCCTTCGTGAAAAGGTTAAAAATCTCTTTCGTGGCCAATTTTTTGGAGGGGAGGGGACTATGTCCCTTGAAGTTTCTGTGTTAAGTGAATCGGCCTGGAACCCCTAGGAGCGCTACCATTGGTTAAAAGCAAGTGTTATAATCATATAAGGAAAGTTTTTGAAGATCAAGTTCCAAAGAATATTAAAATTAGAAAAATTTTAGGTATTTTTTGGTCATCAAACGAATTTTTTTCAGAAGTTTGCCGTCCTGTGATGAACCTAATATTCTCTGTGAGAATTCCGTTCCTGAATATGCCGAAAAAATTCATTTTTAAACTAAATACAGCTAAACCTACCTCGTTTACTACCTACAACAAATAACAAATTGCGGTAAAATATGTATTATACAAGCTATGCATACCTGTTCTGAGGCAGAACATAAGATGCTCAAGTTTCAAAATCTACTAACTACGTATCTCTGAATATTAATTCTTTTGGAAAACATTTGGTACCTTATTGTTCTTTATGTACCGATCAGCAAGGAATTATATGAAGTCTTTTCAGATCGTTTTCTTCCAAACTATCTAATCAAGGTACATATCTGTAGTTTGAATCCCGTTTGACTTATCAAGAACTTGACAGTTTTCAGATTTTTATACAATTCTCTTTCCAATTTTTCGTCTTGCGTTTCTCTACCCCTGTCAGGTTGTCAGTCATGCCGAGGATTGAAAATAATGTTCGTAATATAATTTGGTAGAACTTATAGAAGCGTCTGTATATAGCTTGGAGCGGTAAATTTTTTGGACGGATTTTTAACAGAAATATTTTTTTGATCCTAATACCTCTAAAAAAATGAGATGCATGAAAAAATCTATATGAAAGGTGAAGTTACAAAGCAAAGAAGGGTGGTAAATTTCCTTGAGCTTGACAGCGGCTAATTTCTTGATCCGCCGCTGGAACTTAGGGTTCTTCTTATTTTCTGATTTTCCGTTGAGAATATATCGTTAAGTGACCATTTGTATACAATATGTTGATTTTGGCGACAAGAGATAACCCGGAGAAAAAACATGTATTACAATTTTGATGGATCCGCACGATATCAAATTTATCAAAAATGTCAAATAAGGTATGATGCGAGTCCTATCCCCAAAATGGGTCACTAAAGGTGTAATGTCGGGGACTTCGGCCCATCAGGGAGAATTTCGATTCCAAATCCGGTTCGCAATGCAGAGATCTCGAGTCGGAGTTATTTTAGAAGTCAGAATTACCATTTTTGAAAAATTCGAAGTAATTTTCGAAGTTCAAGTCGTGTCAGAATTGACATAAAATCGCTGTTTTAATGAAAAAAGTCGGATTTAGAGCCGCAGTCAGATTTTTTTCTGTTCTGGACTTCGTGACCCTGTGGCACTATAAATAGCCATCAGGGACATTAATAATTGCATGTAGTAAGAACTGAATAACAGGACGTTTTCTCATTAAAAATTAATTCGTCGTGTATCTACATGGCTTGTAGTTTGTCAAAGTAAATTAAGTTGATAATTTTCCCGAATTCAGTATGACGTAGCAGAAAAACTGAGAACCACTCTTCAGTTAACCTTTTCCCAGAAATATGGTCAACACTTGAATGCATCAGCTTGATGAATTCAGTTTCATTTCGATAGTTCGTATGCACTATGAGAGAATCAATTTTTTATCTCTCCTGAAAAATTACTAGAATGTACTTGAATTAGTTCGCTTCAAAATCAAACTCGTTCATTATGAGAACGTTTAAATCGTTTGCAGAATTCTTCGATTGTGGAAAAATGAATTTATTTGAAAGTACTGGGGGTGAATTCCATGAAATATTGGTACAAATCACGATTAGTGGACGAATTCGAAATTCTGTGACACATCGTGAATCTTAAACGAAGAGATTCATATAAAAATCAACCCTATAACAGGTGTTAATGAAGAATTTATGGTAATAGATAAATTTCAAATGTTGTATTCTATTTTCTACTTGGTTCCAATGGTACCCAGAATCCAAATATTACGTAGAAATCGTCATTTTCCCCCTCTAAAACACCATCAAGTAATTTTCGAAGTGGTGAAAAACTTTCGTATCAAGAAAAATACAAATTCTAAGAAAATTATCTATGTCTTCCTGTTTTTCCTGTTATAGTGAGCAGCAGAACGGCGAATGAAGAAGGTGGGGCAAATTTAATCAACTCTAAACATTTACAAAGAATGGAGAGAAAAGGAAAAAAAATTTAAGAAAAGGCTCCTTGATCACCGATTGTGATGTTCTCTTTATTACATCGAGAGAAATTTTATGTTAAACAAAATACTAGAATAGTAAGTCTCTGACATTCAGCGAGACTTCACGCACTCCTTTTTTTTTTTTTTTACAAAAAATCGTGGTAGGTAATCTTTATTAGTTCTGGTAATAATCACTGTAATTTTACTTTTGATAAAATTACAGCAATTGTTGCCAGAATCAATAAAAATTTCCCAGAATTTTCTTTTAAATAATACATGCACTTGTTTAATGTCGGAGACGTTCCATGATTCTTGTAATTTATACCATAAAATTGATCTCAGCGTAGGAATTATTTCAATGTTCAGCAACTTGTCAGAATCCCATGCAGTCTCTCTTATTGGTGGTAAAAAGTGTGACCGACCTTAATGACGAATATCCCTTAAAATACTGAGGGTAATTGGTATAATGTAAATATTATAGGGTAGGTCAAGTTTTTTTGCATTTTTGGGATTCCAGATCGATTATATAGCAAAAACTTAAAATAAGCTGAATTAACAATTTCCAAATGCACGTATATTATGTAGTTTAAAATTTTGTATGAATAAATAATCAAACCTTCAATACGGAGTGCTAACTGTAACATAATAAAGCATCTAACATTATAATACACTGAGTTTCTTCTTCTTTTCCGCTTTTGCGTAAGCAACTGAAAATCTCCATCATTTTCCATCTACGAACAACGACTTTTATCATTTTGTAAAACGGAAAGACGTTTGCGACAATGTACTGTGTTTTAAAATAGATTAATTAGTTGGTTTAACATCTAACTAATTTTTTAACTGTGTAATTATAGTCTACGAATTTATTCATGGCCTTTCATCGTTCAATGAGAGCTGCCATAGTTTTATAGAGGCATTGCTATTGACCCATCTCTTGAAAAATCCGCCTATGGACAGGCGTAATAATAATATCCAACTTAGCACTGATGTAATTGTCCTGTAATTATTCTTGACTTGACCAAGAACAGCTGTAGTCAAGCATACGATTAACAGATTGAAGTACATATATTCACAAACTGCGAATTATCCTTAATTTTTATAGTTAATCTTCGATTTCAGATTACCATAAAAACATTTGTGTCTTTTGTGTACATATATTACGCTGTTTCGAAGGTCCGATTTGTAGTAAATATACATTCTAAGTATTAAACTAAAAACAGGACCCAGTCTATTTGATAAAACTGATCAACAATGATGCGTAAAACTCATTATTTTTCTATTTTTTGATTCAGTTCCTGAAGTATAAATGGCATTCTCCTGCCAGGTAAATACTTTTTTTTTTTTTTTTGGAGATGAACTGAATTAGGCAAACTCGACTGATATACATGGAGGAGCAGAGGTTCACTTGAGGGCGATTTTCACATAAACGAAGTGCAAACGAATCGTAGTATGCGCTTGAATGATAGCTCAGTAAAATTTCTTTTTCAATTTCTATAACATCAAGCTATGTGAAGTTGGAAACCTGAAAATACATATTTTAGTATATTATAAATGGTTCCTAAGTGCTGCATACCTGGAGAAATCACATTTTCCCCTGTTTAAATCGTTGTGGTGATTTAATGAGGAGAGGGTTAACGGAGCAATTTACTTCAAACCTCGTCATTAGCAGGGGCCACTAAATATGATTTTATTATGTCAGTGAATATTACTTCCAAAATCCTCTAGTTTTATTTTATCTGCTTTGGACCTGTCAATAGCTCTGGGTACGTCCGAACTGTTACACAGAAAACAGTTCACCTGTTCACCTGCAGGTTGTTAGTTTTATTGCCATCAGTGAGTTTAACATTGATTTTAACTGATTATTTTAATTTAGTTTTCTAAATCCATTTTTACGGAGTTGTTTCCTACTTACTCTTTAGTTAAGTAACATTTCGGAAGAAAAAGAAATGGATTTTTCTCTTCTCAGTACTGATCTTCCCTACTCACCTAGACATATCCAAGGGGGAAAGGGGTGAAGGGATCCGCTCCCCTGCAAGTTTGTTTACTTGCAATATCAACTTCAGGGAGGTCAAGTTGGGAAATTCGAGACATGAGTTCAATTGGTCAAGTTAGCACCATTAAAAGAATCGCAGGAGTTTCTTTTCTTTATTTTATGAACTTCTATCAGCTGAGGGGAAATCTGAAATTCTGTAATTAGAAAAATCAGGACCGCCCCCACCTCAAGAAAATGATTCCCTTCCACACTGATTGAGGAGACACTCCCTGGTACCCGCAGTTTTTATTGTGAAGTGCATTGGTCATGTGTTAGCAAGAAAGACAAAATGATAACAGGTGTTCTACCTTTCGATTTTATACAGATGGGGTACGGAAGGGAGAGAAATTCTGTTTTTAAAAGTTTTAAAATTTCAAGCACGCCAACTGCGAAAAGTTCAATCTTGGTGAGGAGGCGGAGGAGAGCAAGAATAGTTTTGAATAAGCCTTTACTGATTGATACACGGTTATAAGTAGCCTAGAAATACAGAACAGAACGAATTGCGGATAAACATATTATACATAATTACGCACAATGAATCACAATTGAGTTGAGTATTACTTATCTCTCTTACAGTTTTTCTGCCGTTCATTTACAATCCCAATGTCCCACTTTCCTTCCTTATGCCGTATATTGAGTCCTCCCTTATTCTTTTCCATACTTTTCTATTTTTGGCCGCCCTGCACCAAGGTAGTCCTACTCTTCCAATTATTTCTCCTTTCCAGCTGGTCGCTGGCCTGCCTCTCCTCCTCGTATGCCCGGACGGCACCCAGAACGTGATGAGTTTTCTACTCTATCTTCTAACTTCCGTTCGAGCTAGGTGACCGTAAAAAGTTTTACATATTATTTTCTTTTATTTTTATTATTATTATTTTGTTTCATTTCTAAACGTCTCAACTACTGAATGGCTAATTTAATTCTACTCATTCAACGAATGGAAGGGGTATAGTAACTTGGTGACTGATGAAAGCTATAAACGTTTCAAACCCTGGAGGATTTCCTCTTCCCTGGAAATAAGAAGGATCACGGATGTACTGAAGAGATATTTCTTTTTACAGAAGAAAGTACATCTGTTTCCAATAAAAGAGTAACAGTTTCGTTACATTTGGAGACCGGCAAGCTGCCGAAAATTTTCCATCTGTAATTTTATTGACTGAAGACCTGGTTTTTGCCTACTGTTTTTTGTTCCGAGGAATATCGATCTGCCCTGCACCATCCACAGCAATATGATCTTGCTTCAGAATGAAACCTCTATTTTCGAAATGCTCTATGGTTTATAATACCTACAGTCTTGTACCTATATTAAAATTCCCGCAACATTTTGATATCTAAATAAGTATATTTAAGGTCTCTCTGATGAAAAATTCTCCTCCGACCTTCTGAAATTATCAGATCGAAATTTTTTGCATCCCGTTCAAAAATTATCGACTATTGAAGACCATGGGTTGTGTCGGATAAGCGAACAACTCATCTTGAAAATAACTTGATATATTTACTGGCGCAAATTGGTAGGGGAATGAGGAGGATTAGCTCCAAATCCTCAGAAAGTTCCCTCCTCCAAAAAAAAACTGAAAAATTATACTTACGAACGAAAGAATTTTTAGCATTATTTTGATATTTTTCAACATCCATGAACCCCCTACCCCTCTTCACTACAGGTCGGTTATTTGCACTTATGGGTGTTTTTTACTCTTGAAAAAGCTGATATACGATACAATTAATAGAAGTAATTGTTTTACTTCTTGTTTTATTTTTCTTACATTGAAAATGGATAGAGCGGTATAATTTTTCGTAATATAATATAGGGCAGTCGTGGTAATGAACAAAACATTTTGGGAATCAGCTCAATAGCGTGCTGTTCCCGGAATTAATTTTCATGAACGCTGCATACTAAAATTTCCGCATATTTCTCTAATTTTTTATAAAAATAGCCCGCCTGACAGCACAATAATTATTTCAAATGCGTAATTTCATAGATTCTTGTTACTTTTTTCCCCTCATGGAAGTAAACATAAAATTTATTAATATCCTGTCGATCTTATTCAAACGATTTTCATTTTCTTGTGGCGCCCTAGGTAACTAATTGTCTCCTGTTCTTACCAGCAAATTCCACCTCAACCAGACGGATTGTTCCTACTTTAAAACTTTCTCTAACCAGAAACTGCACATCCGCTTACACAAATTGTTTCAAATGATTTTTAACCTTATCAGTTATTTTAGAAGGGTAGGCAAACATCTCCACATGTTATCTGGGTAAATTATCTGTTTATCCATAGTTGGAGAACCCTTCACACTGGTACGCCCTTTACAGATCTTATGGGATCTCTCTCCTAAAGCACCCTGCAGGTTCGTGATTATTACCAAATGTTGTTCCTACATGAACATCTCATAAACTACAGATGATAGATGAAGTTTTTCGTGTAGTAATTTAGAATATAACCTATTCTCTGTATGTAGGTTGTGTTAATTCACAATTACTTCCTTCTGTAGTCCAGAGCGCTTTCGGCTACTATGCCATCTTCAGTGGACTAGAGAATGAAGCAATTGTGAATTGGCACACCCTATGCAGAATTTACCAAGTTCACTCACACTTCAACATGGACAATAACCTACTCTGTCTTTTACACTAATTAAAAATAATGTGTCCCTCCCACCATTGTGGAAAATCCAGTCTTAATAAAGTGTTCATTATCATGGATGTTCCCAATCATGTTTTTGCGAACATCGTTTTTTATTCTAATTTTTTCATTTATTTTGTGGGTAAACTGATCGTGACATATTATCGTAAAAGATTGTTGGTACATGAATTGACATTGTTAATATAATGATTTTCTCATTTTACTTTCAGTGTAGCTGATAGAGAAAATCAGTCCCCGAACGTTCTGTCTTTCGGCCTGCGGTCAGTTTTCTATCAATGATACAGACAATCGATAAAAAGTCAATATGATGTGTTATCAAGTCAGTTCCGGTCTTGCTTAAAAATCTAATATTTCCTTCAAAGACTCTAGGAATTTGTATGAGCAATGATGTATTCAACTTTTAGGAAGGCCCATCATCATAGTGTATATATAATTTCTCTCGAATTCAAGACTGAGATGAATTAAATGAGTTGATTCTTGTTATCTGTAGTACATCTGATTATATTCAAAAACACGGTATCTATTTAGAATCCATTAATGACTGATGATGATGATGCTGATGATGATAAGGTTATCAGTCTTACGATCGATTTGATGCAGCTCTCCATTTCTCCCTATCTTGTGCAAGTTCTTCATTTCGTAATAACACCTATACATTTGATATCCTTGATTATCTGCTGAACATACTGGAATCTTTGCCGACCCCTACCCAATTCTTTCCTTCCTTTCTTCCTTCTAGCAGCAGTGATATTATTCCTGGGTGCCTCAAAGTATGTCCTGTTAGTTTAATTCCAAATATCCATTTTACCTCCTATTCTGTTAAGTACTTCCTCATTTCTTACCTTATCCGTCCATTTGATGCTAAGTATCCGCCTATCACACCACATCTCAAAAGCTTCGATCCTTCTCTTCTTTGGTTTTTCCTATGGTCCGAGTTTCACATCCATACAAGGCTACACTTCAAACGTAAGTTTTCAAGAACTGTTTTTTTTTTTTATTTCCAGATTTATTTTTGATTTGAAAAGATTACTTTTTCGATAAAATGCTAATTTGGCCTGTGCTATTACTCTTTATATCTTCTGTTATTTTACTTCCTAAATAGCAAAATTCGCTTACTTCCTCAATATTTTTCTGTCCAATATTTATATTTAAGCTATCGTGTTCACATGGATTACATACCATTATTTTATTTTGTATTTATTCTAATTCCATATTCTATACTCAAAATCTCTTCCATTCCATTTAAAACATTTTTCAAATCAGTACTCCTTTTAGCTAATAGGACAATATCATCTGCAAACCTGAGCATCTTTACTCGCTCTCCATGTATAGTGACACCTACTTATAATTTTTCTTTTATTTCTTTTATGGTCCACTTATGTACAGATTAAATAATACTGGAGATAAGAAGCACCGTTACCTTACTCCTTTTTCTATATCAGCCTCCCCTTTCCCTCCTTCTATTCTTAATGTGGGGCTTTCTGTCTTTTATATAAGTTTGAAATAACTTGTCTTTCTTTAAAACTACAGCTTCTGATTTTGTGAAATTGTCCATCTTTATGCCAACTTCTATGCTTTTTATCAGGACGAAAATCATTGGGGGTCTGTTGTCCCAACCATACCAATATACTGTAACAGATGTACGTATGTAAATAATTTCAGGAGGAATTTAATAATTCTACCCGAAAAAAAGGGACAAAAATAAAAGTATGAAATATCAACATTTAGTGATAATCACCCAGGTATAATTGTCTAGTCTTAAATCACGTTATCATGTAAATTCTAGAAATCACGCTGGGAACACCAAGTGGCAACACCCAAGGTTCGGAAAGCCGAAACTTATGAACTTTGAGTCGGATTGAGCTTAATTGCAGGATAGAAGGATCTTTCAGATTCGGCTCTGGCTTCAGAAATGCCTATGTTGTACTTCCGATTTTGGGTACAGCTTCACTAATATGATCTCCTCAGCTTCAGTTTCGGATTCAGCTTCGAGTTTCGACTTCTCGTTATCTGGTCATCTCATTCATTTCTAGTACCAAAAATGTTCACCAATCACAATTGGACTGATCTGAGGGCCTGAGACGAGAGGTTCGATCTTTCGGTCATTGAAAAGTGTTAATACTTAATAGTACCCTAGTACTGGCGAGCTATAGGTACTTTTCCCGGGACATTTTCTAGTGGATATATGCGTCAAAATCTCGTATCACGGATCACAGTAGTTATGAAATTAAGCGGAAACCCAAGCCATTAAAATCTAATGCATGACGGCATTATTTCGGCTTCAGTAAAATTGTATTATGAAATTCAATTTCAGCCTTTCCTTCGCAAGGTGATTACACTTAGCTTCTGGATTCGGCTTTAGAGACAGCACAATAGATTCAGTTTCAGATTGCCAGCCTTGGCAACACGGCATAGCAGCCTAACCGACTAACTAATCAGTCTTGTAGTATCAGTATAGGCATTTGTTAGGTTTTGCTTGACAAGTGACATGTCCATCAGATCTGAACTCACAGTTCGCGACCGTTTTCTGGTTTCTCTTATACTTACATTTCTTGAAGAAAATGTATTCAGTTTTTTCGCCGGGTTTGGTTTCGTTTCTCGTTGGAAACATATTTTACTCGTCACTGAGCACGATGTACCTTATAATTAAAAAATGACTAGATAATAACTTAATTCAGAGTTGGACATAAAAGAGGAACGTTATCGCACCGAATCCACAAGCACAGCTGGCTTTAACGGGGATTTTGGGGAATAATCTCCCCAGCACCCGCCTCGCCGAGACCTTCAAAATTGTAATTTTTTCGTTGAAATTCTCCTGAGAATTGAACAATGTTTTCTATCTCTTTTATTGAGGATCATTGTCGTGCCATCCATGCCAACAGAAGAATTTTAGTACCGGGCTTTTTGATTCTTCGTTCTCCTGTAGAGTAGCTCATTGACTTTTTTTTTTTTTTTTTTTTTTTTTGTGGTTCACATCCCAGATTTTCTCTACTGTTGGAGTTCTCTAAAGGACGCACGTGGCCCTTTTGTAGTTTTTATGTGGCCTTTGCCATTCGTACGTTGAAATTCACCAGCTAGGAAGCTATGAACTGTGAAACCGGTAGGTTGTGTACGATCTAGTGTTGAATCATTGAGAGTTAGTTCGAGTCTGTAATTTCGTTTTCATAATTATCCGAAACACATCTCCAGCTCCTAGATTTGCACTCACTCTGTGTACAGCGGAAGCGATAAAAGATATAATGCCAATATTCGTGTACGTATTAGTGCGCGTATAATATAAGAAGTGTATCCGACAGAATGCAAGGCGAAAAGAGCCACTCTCGATAACGGTTATGAATTATGTATGCCGAATATTCAAAAACTAGTTACGCGTCTTCAATTTAATGAAACATCTATTAATACAGAGGCGAGTTTGCAGCGTAGGAGGGCGCCGTGTTTACAACCTAACTAATAATTATTATAGTTTCTTCTGAATATTCTTATACATATTGTTGGCAGGTATGTGTGTATGTAAAGGAAATTTCATCTGCATATAATTTTTTAATTCTTTCTTTCATTAGTGACTGAAAGGATACGCACTCGTAGGCATTCAAAAAGTGTTTATAAGTAAGCTTTGTTTATATTAATTGCACGAATATTAATGAACTGCATACATGCGCGTATAGCCGGTCAATCTTTAGTATACCTATTTTTCTCTCTCGTACCTCTATTTTCGTTTGCTGAACTGTTTCAAATATGTGACCTCTGTATAACTCGCGGTATTTAACGGAAATCATAATTGGGGTATGGTTTAATTTTGGAGAAAAACACCCTAAGACAAATACTTCATTTGAAAATGAGTTCTCTCGCACATTGATCGCTAATAAAGAGCTCTTTGCCACAGCTGGGTACCCACAGGGACGTAGCGAAGAGTTTTTTCCGGAGGGGCAAAAATTATTAAATTCCCAACTGACTCAAGTCAAAATTCCCAAATATCAAAATTTGTTTGTATTAGCTAAAAAAGGGAAAAAAACACTTTGACTTGTTGGATTTTCCCAACTTTTTAAAAGTTTACTAAAATATCCCAATTCCGGCGGAGGCTTGGGGGAAAGCTGCTTCCGTGCCCCCTTATTTTCGTCCCTGGGTACCCATTCTTTATAAAAACTACACCTTTCCGGCGAGGAAAGCTAAAAGGTGGACAATCATCAAAAACGATCTTCCCTGGCCTCGGTCTTCTTCTCAGTACTACTGTTTAGTGTAATATATTCTCTCGCTGAACGGTTGCTGAACTCATTTAAATAGTACCAAACATCAAATGGCTCTGAGGAATGGTTTTGAAAGCGTGAATTGTTCAGGTTTTCATAAGCAGAGGAAAACAGCAGAGTATTTTCGAGAAGTGCAAATTTAGGTATAATAAAGCGGCTGATAGCTGTATCGATGAATTTAAATTCTACAAAAATCAGCAGTCTCTTATGGGTAATCGTAACAAAACAAAAAAAAAAAGAAGAAAAAAAGTAGATGTTCTCATCTTTTGTAACAATCCAAAAATCGATTTTCAGAAAAGGTAGAACGGGTTTTCGGCTCTATAGAAGAGGATTTCTATAAAACAAGGCAAAACATGGGAAAAGGAGAGAAAGAGGAAATATGAAACAAGGAAAGGAAAGTAGTAATGTAGAACTTCATTGTCTTGCTGTCCTCTGAACAAACTTCTCTTGCACTAATTACAGCGGCAGATATTCTTTTAACCACAGAAAATAATAAACTACGAATGAGATAAGATATGAATTAAAGAGATTAAATCAAGATTATATTGTTTTCGGAAGAAATAATTTAAATCATCGATCTAATTTCAGTGGAATAAGACCACGGAAGTCACCTGTCTATAAAACTGTACCTTTTCGGGTCAAATGGGATAATATAATTCGATGACCTAGAATCTGGAACAGTACCCGCTCCAGGAAACAATTTTGGAAGGTTTGTGAGTAATTTTTAATCCCTTGCCTCTCCCCTGACGCCCACAAGTTTTGTTCAAATTATTTTCATGTTCTCGAAATGATAATTGACTCGTTTAGTTCCGAAAGATTCGATTGAGTTACTGGTCAGAGAAACAAGTTTGAAGTTGTGAACGATTTGTACCGACCTTTTTTTGGTATTGAAAATGAAAATGCTGATCCAAGAGCGCGTGTTATTGAATTTATTCAACTCGCTAGATTCAGGATTCAGAAACCCCTCGCCCAAGATTTGGTGGAGCCCCAATTTTTCTAGAATTTTGAGTCAAAACGTAAAGAAATAGCAATTTAAAATTTTTCAAGTACGTCAACGATTCATCTTTCTGTTGTTTTAAAAAAAAATATTTTGTCGAAGCCTGGGAACCTTGTAGATACGAAATGTGGTCCTGACTGAATCCGCGAGGGACTACAATTTTAGAGCATAATATTTACCACTTACAATTCAATCTCTTTCTTTAGGGGTGGAGATACCCAGCAAACATTTATTTTCGATTCAAATATTCCTTTCTGAGAGAGACAACTACCCCTGTCGCTCTTGCTATGTGCCTGCATCTGATTGGAAAAAAGCTCAGGATATTTTCTGATTATATGAAAGAAAACAATTTCAACTCGCTAAATTTGAATCAGCGATAAGTCAACTACAGATTCAATCAGCGACCGTCTTCACTAATTTTCCAGCGTATATTTACTAATTGGATTAGTGTGTAGGACACAAGTCTTTCACTGAGTTAATCGGCGAATATATGTTGGGAAATCAGTTCACTGTGGAGATATGAATAGAGAGTTCAGGAAAACGTGGCTGTCGAATCCTGGAACCTTTACTCCTAAGGCTTATGAACCACATGTCTTAAGATCAATAGTTACAAAAAAGGATGAGGTCGTTGAGGACACGGAAAAGTTGTAGGTGGCTCTGAAATTTGTTGACAGAGCTCTAAAAGACAGTTCTACTATGGCTCTGTTGAGTTGTTAAGTTGTTAATGTGAAGAGACAGTGTTCCTGAAAAACCCACTGTCAGTCGAGGACCAGTCTAGGGAGTTCAGCTCTTCAGGGTTGTAAAGCTGAAGTCAAACAAAGAAGCTAAAAGAATCCGGAATTAGGTTAAAGCTGAAGCCGGAGCGGAAACCAAATTGAAAATTTTTCCTTAATCGAAACCAAATTTAGAACGTAGCTTCATCTCGACTTTGTAATGCAATTTTGACGTCTGAATTATTTCCACGAATAAAACCCATAAGCAGAGGCAGATGACTTTCCAGCGGTTTCTTCTGATTATTTCAAGGAAGCATACGTTAACTCATTTATGAAATAGGTCGGCCTTGCATTTCTGTAGGTAATTGGAATTTTTTTTTTGGCTTATTAGCCAAAATGTCCAAAATTTGGTCGTTTTGGCTTCGAAATCAAGATAAGCTGAAATCAAGCCGAAGTCGAAGCCAAATAAATTATTCAGCTATTAAAAAAGTTGTTCAAAGCCGCAGCCATAATTCAAGGGCTTTACAACCCTGGTTGAGCTCTTCTGTAGTTGTACCCCTTCATCTTTTCTAATTTTACGCTCAACCCGAATCCTGGAATCCGCCCTTTCAAGAATTACCTCAGAAACGTCGGGGAGGCTGTTAGGGCTGTCTTAGCCTCTCTGCTTGCCGAAAACCCGGCCTTGGTCGAATGCTACGTGGGCTCGAACCTGGGACCTCCGGATTCCGAGACCAGCGTGCTATGCACTCGGCCAACCAGATCCCTGTAGTTGTACCCCAAGCTGCAGCCCAAAGAAGGGCGTACAACTTACCTGTTTTTACCCTGAAACACCAGTTAGTCTTTCGTCACGATGTGAACTCCTAAACTGTGCTCTTGTATTTATAAAGTTGTTAGATGTATGCACCTATAGTTCTAGGGCAGAGAACTCGAGAGTGAATTAATGCAGAGCGCAAGTTTTTTACTATACTGAAATACGATATTCTAGAATAAAAACCAGAAAACTCGATCTTTATTTGCCATCTTGAGCATTGTTCTGTACAGCTAAATCGTGATTCTTCTCATCAGTTGTCTTAATGGTAACGACAAAACTCGCCGACCAACCATGTTTTTGGGTCAAGGGTTCTAGCTAGCTTCTGGAAACAGTTGACTTCTGTTGATAACATCAAACACAGAATTCATAAGTTATTGTCTGACAAAAATTTGCAGCTCTCGAGTGGCTCGGTCAAGCGTATTCCTGTAGTATATATGTATAAGAGTATGTGCAACATCCTGCTTATAAATAATATATGAATAATTCGTGTATTATTCTCTCTCAGTAAACACATCACAATATAACTACGGCTTATATACTGTAGTTATTCGGTATAACGAAAGCCAGTCGAGAACTGAGGTACCAATAGTCAAAACTCATAGGTAAAAGAAGAAATTTGTCTGTTAATTGACTTTAATTTGTAAATACTATTTATATACTTACCTACTAATATTACGGATAATAAGATTATTGTCTCCCAAAAAGTCTTAGCCCCCCTCCCCGCTTCTTGACTATAATAATAATGTAAGCTGCTGCTGTTAATTCTCGCAAAATGCCTAATTCTCATGATTATAATGTTCTTCCTGCCATCAACGTTGGCACAATGAGTACCGCGTCCGGTCCTCCTTCATTCTGCATCATTCAGAGTGAGTGACTCGGTACTGCCTGACGACCCTGACGGATGTTTGAAAGTTACACTCGTTACGGTGCAAATAAATGTCTGCGACCAGAAACTGCGAAGGAAATAAGAAATAGGTAACATTTTCTGTACTCAGCAGATTTCAAACTAGCAAATTTGAACGCAGATTTGAAATAAAATTGATTTAGAAAACATCCCATCTCTCGTGAATTTTGGACGGTCGAAAATTTCGCAGTCGAAGTTCTCACACCCGCAATCAGTTTTTGAATCGCCATTTCTGGCTACCTCCGGAACCAGTCTATAAAATCAAGGAAGAGTGAATTTTTTTTTTGTCAGTTGAAGTTTTTAAAACTTGGTGGAATTTTGGTATCTCACATCTTCCCCTCATTTGCTCCCGACAAAGTCTTTACTCGGGTCCTGCTCACGCACCTCCTGGTGATGCATCTGGTAGCGGGCAATGGCACTCGAGTACCTCGGATTTCCTTACCGTTTTTCGAAAAAGACAAGAACTCTCATTACCAGTTCATTTTCTTGTAATAGCGCCGCTCAGTCAACTCTGAACCAAATTTCGGCTTTTTGTCCTGTGTTATTTCGAAATGTTAATGACAGAAACTACCGATTTATACACGACTTGCTTAATGGCAAATTACGCGTAATTTTCACCCACTTTTCGCTTTCTTTGTCGCCGAAAATGCGAATCTACTTCTTCGATTTTGGTGTAACAGTTATCGGCGAGCGCGGAGCTCGATTGCGGTCATTTTGCTGCTGCAAAAACGTGCCAAGTTACCTAGGCAAACCGACCGAATATTTGCGGGATAACAATTCATGCGTAAATTTGCGAGTTAATTTAGTAGAAAATGGTCCTTTGGATACTTCCTAAGGTCTTAATTGCGATAGGATAAAGCGTTACTTAGATGGTTGGGTGACTGCTAACTGGTTTCGCAGGCTTTTAACCGTCGTTAATTCAGGTAGGCCCAGTATCTGGTATAACAAAATATAATAACTTCATTTATTCGAATGGTTCGGTACTGTGTTTATCTTACGTAGATACGTTATATAAAAATTAATCCGTAGCTGGCGGATGCGCTAGCCATGTCGAACGAGTGGTGTGTAAATTTTTAATTTCATCGAAGATATTTTCATTAATGGTCGCTGTATATATGATAATGAACTGCTCTCTTTCTCGGTTATGAGGTGTTCGTGTACTTACGTACACCTTTCTGTCGGAAACTGGAACATATATTCGGTTTTATTTCGCCTTACATTAAGACTCGATATAGAACTAAATTCCTGCATTAGAGTATAACGTAGGTGTGTGTTTTTTCTTTCTTTTTTTTTCCTATGTTGCAAACTCATTCGAGAAAATAAGCTGGCAATTTCGATTCGGTGTCTACCTGTAAGCTGATATAATACGTTGATGTGTAAATCGTATAAACGTTAAGTCGGAAGAACACGAAGAGCAACCTTGAACAGCGTGGGCGCAAGCTCGCGCTATTAAAAATTGTTGAACACCTTTGCGAAATTGAAATGGGATATTCTTATACTTAGTCGAAGTCGAGGAAAATATTTAGTTGCCTCACACTTACATCCAAAGTTACTGATTAACTCAACCTCTGTCAGTACAGGATATTAATCTCTCGGATCGAGAGAGTCCGTCAGAGCCATGTGGAGGGTTCTAATTTTCCATAAATCAGACATTTATCTCACACAGTAGATGAGATATTACCTTGTATTTACGTTGGAAAAGTGGAAATTCCATTTTCTTTGACGAAAAAGGTAATTTCTTCATCCAAATAAATAGCCTCTTTCTACCTTTAAGAACGTGAATGAGAAGGAACATCATAAGCTCTTGAACCTCTCTATAACTTCACCTTTGGTCAAAATCTCAATTCCGATAGTTATCACATCAATCGGAATAAAATCGCCGAGTGTATAATGGCATCTCGGGCAAGAGAAAATCAATCGGCGAATTTCAGCTATGGGTACGCTCAGTTTATTAGTCGAAAAGTGAAAATAAAGTACAAATTTACACGTATTGAATATTAATTGACGTTTTGACCTATTTCTCGTGCTGTACATGACTAGGCCTATACATCAATTAACCGTTCCAGCCGAGTTAAACGGATTTACGCTATTTACAGAATAAATAGGCAAGAAAATAATTACGAGTATATATTCTCTAATAAGTAAAAAGATTCTGCGAGCAGTTTAACTTGAATGTGCGAGCGCACATGCATGCGCACAAATGGAGGAGAAAACGTGTTACACTATCACAGATATTGTACACACGCCACGAACTTCGTTTTGTAGTTTGTGCCTACATGTACAGGCAGGGGTAAGTCGAGAGGAACAGGGTTTCGGCCAAATTCAATCTCGATAACGAATAGGGATTATTATTTTGCTTGTCGACTGGAATTTTATTTTGTTAGTAAATTTAGAAAAAGGTTACGGGCAGCAGTAACCCAAAGATTCACCCTCCCTCCTTCCAAGAAAAGCAGCCACCATACGCACCCATCCTGCGGAACTATAGTCTGGTGTACAAACCAGCAGCATGGCCACTTTACCTGTGGGAAGAGGGCACTTCGGGCGAAATTGCAAATTTTACATCCAAAAAGCAAAAGCAAATCTCAACCCTTCTGCTATGAAGTGAACGGGACAATGCTCCATTTGTTCCCTCTCCGATGTCAATTCTACGGGGGCCTACTGACATATCTCGTGTCTTCACTACTATACTATAGTAACTAAATACTGTATGTCTTCTTATCAAAAGTTCCAGTTGTATAACAACTTACGTTGGTTCCAATGCCGGATTTCGAGGCAATACGCCTTGGGGTCAATCATTGGAAGCGCTTTTCTTCCCAACAAAAAATAATCCACAATTCTTATCCTTTCAAGTAACATTTTTTCAGGTGGGTATAATAATCAATTGATTACCTAGTAAAATGATAAGATAGATTAATTCTTTTTTTCTTTTCCGCTTTCTTTCTCTCTTTTTAGGATTTTTGCTAAGCAAGTACCCTGTTGCTTTCATTTTTTATTTTATTTTGTTGTGTTTTAAAGACTTAGCCAATCAGCGAATAGTATTTTGTTCGTATTATGATCCATCGGTTCAGTACATTGATAGAGTAGGTATATACTAAGTGACAGCGGCATTCACATTATGTTAGCATTATTGTGTAAAACACAAAATTCTGGATTTTTATTTAGCTATTTGGACATAAACTTACCAAATAGGTACATAAATAATAATTTCGTAAGCTTTTTCGGCCAAAATGGTCGATAGCATAATACATTCTGTAAAAAGGTTTTTAAACATATGGTGTGAACATTTCCGTCGGCCTAGTTTCTAAAAAACTAGGCTAACTTAAGCTAATTTGGACCCGTCTTTTCAACCATGGCTCTCGAAAGCGAAGCTCAATCCATCTTCACTTCTAGTTCAGTTACCAACACCTTTTCGGCAACAACTGTTCGACATCGCACTCGACTGATAGACTTAGCTCATCGTTAGTTCCACTCCAGTCATGCTCTTGGTAATTTCAACTCCAAGGTACTAAACGCTTATGCTTCCGGCGCTAGGTGCGCTACTGTCATTGACCACAATTACTACAGCCTCAACAACATCTCTTGGCTATATTTCCGGGTACTTCTACTTAACTACAGCATGTGCAATGGCAAGGGAAAATCACTCCCTGTCTAGCCTCCAGCGTTCTCAGCAGAATACGTTCAATCTACCTCAACTGACTTAATATTGGCCCCAACGTACAAGGAGCCCCTATGCTCTGTTGGTGGTACACCAGGTTGACTTGATTAACTGAACCAGCCTACACTTGACTTGTCAGTCCGACCCTGGTTTCGAGTAAGTCAGTTCGACAGTCCAACTGAAGGTTGGAAACTCATTGGAGTAGATGCATGCAGTATAAACTCCCCTCTCGAGCAACCTCGTAGAAAGAAAAAGATAGCCCGGGGGGAATTTCCACGGGCCCCCTCTCCTTCCAGTTCATTTTGTTCATAAGCTACGGGATAAGAAGTTTCTTTCATGGTGTAAGGAGTGACTGCTGATTTGATGTACAGCATGATTGAAATTCAGACCTTTTAAAAATATCGGGCCCCTTTAAAAGTCCGGGCCCGGGGTATCCCCCCTCTCGGCAGGGTTGCTGTCGCGTCGAGTCGTCAGCTAAATCAGAGGGCCGCTGTTCTCAGTATGAAGGAAACTTCTACCGTATCAGCTGTGGTGCACAATACGGGTAACCGGGTACCCTAACTCTGATCTGGACGAGACCATTCAGGTCAATAGGTACTACTTACTGCCCTTACGTCAGCCTGCAACTGTGACCATCTCAGAACACCACGACATCACAACAGTTCCACTAAACTGCGCAGTGCAACAGTTCATCATTGGCAAGATATCTTAATGTTCAAGCACCATATAAGTTGCACACCGATCTTCACGAACGATGTCAACTCGGAACTCCCAATGTTACATCCTTTTCATAATCCAAATCGAGCTTCATACTCGAGTTTGATATTCTCCTACTTTCTAGAATAATAACATCTAACATATGCTAACTTCGGATGAATAATTCATACGATACAGACTGTCCGCTGAAAATTTATTAGTACTGCTGTATTTCAATACAATACAAATTACATAAAACATATTTACTCAAATTACTCAACTTGACGAACTTTCACTTCGCAAGCACAGTTCTGGGTAGAAGATAATCCCAGAACTGACTGGGACTCGAAAAAAGGCACGTTGGCGGCGCCACCATCGCTCAGAATGTATGTACGTTTCTGTTCAAATGACGAACCCCGATATGCAACATGATACACAATATCGCTCAGACACAAGCAATTCGATAGTGATCGAAAAAGTGATCAATAGCGAATTCTCCTATAAAGATCAATCACGTCTTACAAACGTTTCAGCAAACGAACGTTTTTATTTGTAGCCTACGATGTGGAGGATTGGTTTCAGCCAATCTTCACCTTCAGTTAACGCTCATTTTTCATAAATTTAAAAATTGTCGAACTACTCTGTACGTTTCTTATAGGAGCAAATGATCTGATGATTTGATCACTCTTGCTGAACTAGTTCCGCCATCAGGTAGCGACACTTTCTTTTTCGAGTCCCAATGGAGACCGACAGCAGCATCTCGTAAGGATAACTATAGTGACCGCCATTTTACGTCGCGTTATCAAAATTGCTTAAAAATACGTCTCATCGATAGATCATTCTCACATTTGTATGTTGTCATGAAAGTGTCTTCTGATACGAGCATCATCAAGGTAATTGATTGTTTGATTGCACAGGCGGCAACTTTTATTTTTCTCATGTGCTACTCTACTTGGTTCCACTCTCTTTTCCCCTCTCAGAGTCTTTTGTGATAACTCTACCCCCCTCCACCAGCGTCCACCTTTAATTTTCTCATGTGGTGCTCGAAAACTCTCATTAGGTGCTAGGGCCTGTGAGCACCACTGAAGTTGTCGCCTGTTTGATTGATTCAATATTCGAACATTCGAAGCGTTAATTGATCAATTTATCGATATGGTTCAAATTCCTTCATCTTGATATTTTCAGCAATTAGGATTTTAGTTCAAACTTCAATTCACTACATCGATTAATATCGATGTACGTTGCAAATACCCTCTCGCAATGAGCAAACAGTTGTTTAGTATACTTTACTTTTCTGGACGCCTCAGAGTCAATGGCCACTTTGGCCTTTTATAATATGAATTCATTGTCCGTTAGTTCAGAAGCATTGCACCTGCACTCGGCGATGATTTGAATCAGGGGCGGCAACTTCTGTGTAGCGTATGTAGCAGATGCTACACATGGGAAGATTTTGCTACACATGAGATTTAAAAATTAAAAAATTAAATTACATTATTATACAAGGTGCTAAGGTGAGCGATTGAGTTTTCCAATAAATAACTTTTATTTTTATTTTTATTATTATGCTACACATGGGAAAAATCTAGGTTGCCGCCCCTGATTTTAATGCGAAATTCACATCAATCGGAGGCAACCGGTAGTCGTGCTTCACACTTGTAGCTGTACCGCGCTATACCGATGCCATTGGACAGGAAAAACCACGTGCTCTGACCGTCTCACGTGTTCGGACACAGTCACGAAAACTCGAACACGAATTGAAAAAATCAATACCGTATGATCGAAATTTCAAAGCGTGAGCGACAGCGGATCTCGTGAGTTCGAGTTGGGCCGTAGACGCGACACGCTAAGGATGAAATCAATCACAGCCGCACACAGGTGCGAAAGCAGAAATGTGCGTGAACAAGCAGGAAGGTATAGGAAAGGAAGGCAGGCAACCGGGCCGTCGCCGTCGTTCGTCCGGTCACTCATCTTTCGCCGTTGAATGTCTGGACGACACGACAGGTGACGTCATCGAAGAATTACTGCAACGGCGTGTTCTTTGCAGAACTTTGTTACTGTACATTTATATATACACAAATATATATAATCCTCCAAATATTGTAGGTCAGGGTTGCATGACGAATAACACCGTGCCTGCGTATATAATTGACTCTGATACTTTTTTGGTCTTCTACCCTTCGCTGGTTAATAACGCGATCGCATGAGCGATGTGAATTAAAACGAAAACAGATTGTCGTCACTGAGTGAATTGACGTGCAATCGAAAACTGGCTTCTTCGAAAACGGAACCAATCGATGAATATGTCATCGAATCCACACCACAGCACATACATACATACTATATAGACCAAGACAGTAATGAAGTGCATCAATACAGGACCTGCAAACCGAAATTCAACAGTAGATCGCAGATGGGTTCAGAATCGCGAAAATCGGGCACTGATCAGTAGAACATGCAGAATGAAAGCAATCTGCAATTTAGAACGTAGTAAATAATTGTATTTATGGTTGGGTTTTCTCTTGCTCGGGTATTGCTTTTGATGACCTGCTATTGCTATATAAGGGCTGTAATCATGGAAAGGGTACATGAGCAGTTCGTCCTCCAATAATCTTTTAGAATTTATGGATTGGCAATTTCAGGTGTTCAGTTGACAAATTCACGTGTCTTAAAGTGTTTTTTGGTGCTTAACAATACCTATTGGAGAAGTTTTGAGTTTTTTCGCTACAACATTTGGGAAACTTTTGATTCTCATCCTCTCGATAATTTTGCTTTTCTATGACCGTGCAGCTAGCAGTGAGAGACAGAAACATTCGGCCACCTGTGATGGAAAAAAAAGTATGGGAGCCAGCAAAAGGGACTGGGGAGGTTGATTCATCCTTATCTCTACTTGACTCATCTTCATGCTTTTCCGAATCTTTTTGTCCGGTTCGAACGTCTTTCTTCCGTATGTTTTGCTACAATTCTTTGTGTCCATGCTTGCGCTGGGGGCATTTCTTTTCGGTGACTTGTTAGATGCTGACTAGGGCGTCGATGACATAGAGGCGTAATAGTACATTACGCCCTTTGCGTCGTTTACGACAGGTTTTCATTGTCGTAATGGGCGTAATTTTTACACAGCCGTTTATGCAAATTATGGAAATTATGCTTTCGATTGCGCCTTGTATGCTGATTACACGACTTTATGTCATCGACGCCCTGTTCTACCCTCCTCTAGTTTTTCAATTTTTTTCTCCTTCCCTAATCTCTTTTTCTGGCTCCCACTTATTTTTTTCACTGGTGTTCGAATGTTTCTGTCTCACTGTACATAGTACAGCTCGACATTGTACGCATCTCAAGTTAGCGAATCTTCTAAGCACTTGAATCGGTCAATGTGTAATTTTTTACGCACGGATATCGAGAAAAAGGCACACTTGCAAAAATGTTATGGTAGAAAAGTAAACAATGCCGACTCAGCGAAATTTTTTAAGCGCAAAATAGAGCTTGAAGGACTTCTATATAACTAAGATTACATTTTGCGGGCTGATGTCTCCCTTTTTTTGCTTTACCGACTAATGGTCCAAAATTCCGCTAAATGTCACCTCACTTTGCTGTATGTCCCAGCTTATTATGCCTGCATGTCTTAAATGTTCGATTATGCCTCTGTTATATCTTATGGCTTTATTTTGTCTTCACAGTAATCAGCTGAGGACATAAAGAAATTATATGATAAACCTAACCTCCTTCTGTCCCTCTGACAAACTTATAGACGTTCTATGTCTTTCTGTTTTCTCTCCTACCCTACCACTGGAACAAAAATTTCGTAACATGAAAACATGCAACATAGACGGAAATCGAAGAGACATAGGGCGTATAAATATAATACATTAAAATACACGAAGACATAACAGCACAATCAGATGTACATAAAAACATAAGATCATCTCTATTATCATCAATATCCCCTAATCATAAATTTCCATACAGCCGTTATAATGTCCATAGAAATTGAAACGAGTAAAGAAGAAAAAGGAAACACAAAAATAGAATAAAAACATTAATTACAAAAAAGACAAGAATAATCGGATGATTGAAAAGTAAAATACAAAACGTCCAATTTCACAAAGAAGACACAAATAATGACGAAGATAACAAAGAAAGGAAATACCGAGAAGTGGTCAAAGTGAATCAACCAATCAGCCCATTAATCCGTCGAGTCAGCCACAACCATGGGCAGATTGACGATGACTAAATATAAGTGAAAACGACAGAAAGATGGGTAAAGAAGAAAAGAAAAAATAGGAAGAAAAAAGGAAAAAGAAACCCAGCACAAAAATAACACAGATCAGAGAGTCAAAGGTAGAAAAATCAGAAAAAAAGAAAACAAGGTAGAACAGCATAAAAATGGAAAATACGCAACAAGACTGAAGAAAAACCAGAAAGTAACGAACATAAGAAAACGAAAAATTACAAGAAAAGAAAAAACAACCTGAAGATATCCACGAGGAGCTGACTCAGTCATTATGGAATCTAAATAAATCCTCTGGAAGTTATAATAAGTTGGCGGAATGAAACTGAATCTATTCTGAGTGACGTATCAAAGTCAAAACACAATTCTAGTTGAATTTGAGGACCTCCAGCTTCAACAGTACTCATTTAATAATAAATAAATAGATCCGCAGCGCACGTGCTCGCATTCTCCAAAGGCAGCAAAAAGTCTTATATTGGGACCCTCATATCCCTCTGTTTCCTTGTTAACAGGTATTTATGTTAATTTAAAAATAAGAGTAGAGCAACTGTCTTAATAACTGCAGTTCCATAACTGAAGGCAAGGGTTGAAACTGAAAAATACTTCGCGAAAATGTTTTTAAACTTTAGCAAATTTAATTTTTGAAACATCGCATTTCTGCCATTTAACGTTTGTTACAAAGTCAGTTTAAAAGGAAAGTGTATTTTTACTACCCAGAAAAAATATTTGAACTTGTACTTACCTTACTACCGCCCAACTTGATTGTTACACGAAGTCCTCCTGTTAAGAACATTTAAGATTGTATCGTACAATTCATTCTGGCCCGTAGCCAGTGATCTGTGGTAGGAGGTGCTGACTTGTTTACCAGGAGTGGGGCTTGAGGATACACTTTGTACATAAGGTGAATATTTATACGAGGTAGCGGTGTAGCGAGGGAGGGGCGACGGCCTCCAAGGCACCTGTAATTGAATGTAAAATTTGCAAAAATGAGCAATTTTTCGCATTTAAAAAAGGTCGATCGAAAAATTTTCGCTCGAGCAGTAGTTCTATCATTTTTATAAAAATAGTCCTCTGGCGATTTTTAAAAAATACCTCAATTTTCGACTTTTCCTCCCTTGAAAATCTTACTCCCCCCCTTGGGAAAATCCTTGCTACCCCACTGAAAATAGGGTGTTACAATAAGAACATTGAATTTGGTCTCAAAACTTATAAATCAAAACTGGTGATTCAACTTACTGAGAAGCGACAACCCATTAAAGAAAAAATTGAATATATCGCCTGAAAAAAAGATTAACACTTTTACGACGATTAAATTTTCGAACTTTTGGAAGCAAAAAAGTTGTATTTCTGTGGATTTATCAAGTTATCAGTTCTCAAACAGCCATTCAGGCATTTAGCCATTGATATTCAATATAAAGTGGATCGCGAGCCTACCTCTGTGTTTGTGAATTATAAAGAACGACAAACACAAGATTCGTCTATCTTTCAAAGCAAAATCAGTGTTGCCAAGTGTATAAACATTAAAAAGTACTGGAAAGAAAAGTCTTGAACGAAACTGGCTAGAAAAATATAAGGAATTTGTGATTTTTATTCACAAAATTTTACCAGGGGGGCTTTGGCAGACACGAGCGGGTGCTGCCCCCTCTAGCTACTGGTCTGGATTCATTGTGATTAGTTACGGACTTTCGAAACCTGCTAAGAGACTCTGAGACTCGTTAATAAATTTTAAAAGACTGCTTAAGACTAACAAAGCCACATTTCAACTTTTTTCAGACTATTCAAAACTTATTCAGACTTACTGAGATTGTTTAAGGCCTTGACCCTTTGATACTTTATCAGTACACCAAGATCTAGGTTAGTATAGTCTGTCTCTTCGAAAACATTGACTTAACCACGTCTTGCATCAAGTCCGCCAATTAAGCCTCTGACGCGACTCATTGTAACTCGTCAAGAGTTGTAGAGATTTTTGCAATACTTCTTAAGACTCGACAAGATATTGCTAGTTTTTTGAAATCAATCGGGAAAATGAGATTTTGGCTCTCGGTTCCTTATTTTCCTAACCAGGTGATGACAGAGGCGGTCGCCAGATTCTTTATAAACACGATATGTTTGTAGACAAACAGATAGATAGATCAAACAACAAACATGTCAACAACTTGATAAACAAAATGAAGATTTACTGGCTGAAATGGATAACCAACAAAATGTTAAATATAGAACTTTAAAGAGACCTTAGTATTTGGATCCCTTAGTTCACGTGCACAACAAATTTAGCAATAACGGAATATGTAGGCAGCAGCCATTATCTTACTTTCTAGCAGCTTATTTATTAAAGTAAATTAATACAACTGTGGTACTGACAATCGACTGACTCGACCCAGAACATCTAATTTCAGCCGAAATTTCCCGAATACCTTGTTTGCACTTTTTTTCTCCCAAGTCTCCTTCTGGAACGGAACTTAACTCGACGCCTAATTTGAATACGCTTTATGATTTACACAAGCCGCTCTGATATTTGAACGTCATTGGGAAAAAACACACAAAAGAAAAAACTTACTCGTAGATAACCGTTTTTTCCGCGATGAACGGGAATAAATCATAACAAAAATTCGTTTTAAAAAATTTTAATTGCCGGTGAACTAACATTGTTTTAATTAAAGTACGAGTGTATTATATTTTGGACGAATAATATTTTTTCTTTTAAATAATTAGCGCATTTTCCTTTTTTTTTATTTTTTTATTTTGAATTAGGTGGGACAGTAACATACACCAACAGAAATGTACCGAACAAAGTCTTTACGGAATTTGATTACGGATTAAGGTTCCTCGCTACGGGCAATCTAAGGTCTCCGTTCTCAGGTTAATTATAACAAATCAAGAATAAATGATGAAAAGAACAAGCGGATTATATTAAAATGCGGCGCTCTCACTGTATTCGATTATAATTGCGAAAATGATACGAATTTATGGTAATCACTCTAGGAGTGTAGGTAATTAGTCGTTGTAGTGTGCACATGTATATTTTACGGCTGGTAAAGGTAACTTTACTTCCGAATGGAGCTGCTGGCTGCGTCTACGATGTGAAAGACAGGATGGAGGGTACGTGGAAAGGTGGAATCGTGTGGAGTGGAGGTGTCTTTCAGTTATTGTACAGAACTGTCTTCGTCTCTTGAACTTGTATGTACTTTTGGTTTGCACAACAATCAATAATGATTATGCGTTAGCGAAGGTGCATCGAGGGTAATTTGGTCTCTCGGGAAATAACTAAAATGGCCCCATTAGCTTCCAGGCACGTAATAAGTTTCTCTTGCCAGTGTATGGTAAACATGTTTTGCAGCTATTCCGACGTCTTGTGTTTTTACCTCCAGGAGTCAATCATTCCCTTTTCTAGACCACCTGAAAACCTTTTTTTGTACGTATGAAGATAATCGCTCCATTGCGTATTCACTTGCTTCGCCCTTGCAGAAAATACAGCAATTCGAGAAACAAAAATGAAAGGACAGATTTAGTGAAATTGACAGAAACAGTGATAAAGTAAATAAATTTTTGATGCACTATGTCACCGTTCCCAAAATTATAGAAGCGAGAAAGAGTCTTCTGAAACAAAAGTACCGGATGGAAGCAGAGGCTAAGAATAATTAAGAACCGACTTTGACAACTTTTGTTTTCTTAGCTTTGTTATCAGTTTCACAGACTCGACTTCCTGTATCGATTTGATAAAAATTAAAACAAAAACAACAGAATTAGTGGAATATATGTTTGAAATGAGATTTAATGGAATAAGTAGATAAAAAATGATGGAAAACTTTTCTTCAAAAATAAGACATTACTAAAAAAGATAATTTTCCAATGGTAACATTTTTGAGCTGTTTTTCATTCCATTTTATCTTGAAAACTGGCAATTCTTAGTTCTCAAGTTAACCCCTTCAGTCCATTAACTCTCTCAAGTGTTTTTTTTATTTTTTTATTTATTTTAATTTAAACTGATGTTGAAGCGATGACACAGGGCAATACAAAAAAGCAAAATCTCGTGTAGATAATTTACTACTCCCAGATAATAACCCTAAACGCTATACAATTTCTGACTCTGATCCCTTGAAAATCGGATTAAGCGGATTTTACTACAGCTCAAAATTAAAGATTCGAATTTCATATTTCAATCCCCTGCAGACTCTTAGGAATAGGGGTAAATCCAAAACAAGTTCGAAAATGAATTCTCAACGTATTCGAAAACCGTTGAAACTAATGACTGCGTAATACGAAAACAAATATGTATTTCTGGTGTTTTTTGGATGACGATGATAAGATTATCAGTCTTTACGACTGGTTTCATGCAACTCTCCATTTCTCTCTATCTTGTGCACGTTCTTTCATTTCGTAATAACACTTACATTTGACATCCTCAATTATCTGTTGAACATACTGCAGTCTTTGCCGACCCCTACCCAATTCTCTTCCCCTCCGCTCTTCCTTCTAGCAGCAGTGATATTGTTCCTGGGTGCCTCAAATTATGCCCTATTACTTTATCTCTCCTTCTCTTCAGACAATTCCAAATATCCATTTTACCTCCTACTCTGTCAAGTACCTCTTCATTTCTTACATTATCTGTCCATTTGATGCTAAGTATCCGCCTATAGCTCCACATCTCGAAAGCTTCAATTCTTCTCTTCTCTGGGTTTCCTATGGTCCACGTTTCACATCCATACAAGGCTACACGTCAAACATATAAGTTTTCAAGAATAATTTTTTGCTTTCCAGATTTATTTTTGATTTGAAAAGATTACTTTTTCGATAAAATGCTATTTTGGCTCGTGCTATTCGACTACGAATATCCCTTTTACTCACAGGCGCAAATAGTGGGGGGCTTGGACGGCTTAGCCCCCCTCCCAAACACTGAGAAATTACCAAAGAAAATGATGCGGAGGGGTGATGTTGCTTCATAATACGGAGACTTAAGCCCCCCCCCCTAGTTCTGAGCCCTATTTGCGTTTCTGCTTTTACTCCTTCCATCTTTTGTTATTTTATTCCCTAAATAGCAAAATACGCTTTCTTCCTCAATCTTTTCCTGTCCAATATTTATATTTAAGGTATCATGTTCACATCGATTACATACCATTACTTTATTTTTATTTTTATTTATTATCATACGATATTCTGTACTCAAAATCTCCCCCATTCCATTTAAAATGTTTTCAAAATCAGTATTCCTTTCAGCGTTTTAGCTAATAAGACATAATACCATCTGCAAACCTGAGCATTTTTACTCGCTCTCCATGTATGTGACCCCTGCTTCAAATTTTTATTTTATTTTTTTTAATGGTCCACTCTAAGCACAGATTAAATAGTACTAGAGATAAGGAGCACCCCTGCCTTACACCTTTTTCTATATTAGCCTCCCCTTTTTCTCCTTCTATTCTTAATGTGGCTTTCTGCGCTTTATATAAGTTTAGAATAACTTGTCTTTCTTTAAATTTTATTCCTATCTCTTTTAGAATGCCATATATAAATATGTATCCTGCCCCTTTTTGAGTCTCCCATCTGCAATTAATCTCAAAGCTAACACTGATTCCCCAGTACCTCGACTTTTTATAAATCCAAACTGATCATCTCCTAATTCCGTATCTATTCTATTCTCAATTCTCCTGTAAATTATTTTATTCAATATTTTTGACGCATGCGAAAGAAGACTAATTGTTCGATAATTTTCACACTTATCTGCTCCTGCTTTTTTTGGTACGGTTACAATAGCACTCTTTTTAAAGTCCCCAGGCATTTCCCCTTTATCATAAATATAATATACTAATGTGTACAATTTATGAAGTACTTATTCTCCTAAGTTTTGTAATAATTCAGCTGGTATCTCATCCACTCCTGGAGCTTTCCCTTTCTTTAAATCTCTCAATTCTTTGTCAAATTCGCATCTAAAAATTGAGTCTCCCCTCTCATTTTCTTCCACATCTTCCTCCCTCTCCATTCTATACCTCTTCATCCCCATTATTACAATGTATAGTTCTTTTATTTAAAATAAAATAAAAGAAAAGAACTATACATTGTAATAATATGCGGAGGAGTTTCTAGAGGCATGTGAGATAGCAGGATTATCCGTAAATGCACAAAAAATAAAACTACTTTCGAACGCCGAGGAAGTGGAGGTACAAATTAATAACGAAATAATAGAGTGGTTGAAGGAGGTTGACTACCTAGGCCAAAAAATTTATTTCCATAGTGCTAGGGAAAAAGAAATATCAAATCGAATTCAAAGTGGATGGAGGAAATTTTGGCAAACGCGGCAGATTTTCGAAGGTCGTTTGCCAATAAAGACTAAAACGGCGGTCTGGTGCAGCTGTGTACAGCCAGTATTAACCTAGGGAGCTCAAACTTGGGCATTAACAAAAACAAATTATACGCGCTTTCAGATTACTCAAAGAGCAATGGAAAGGAGCATGCTGGGAGTGAGGCTAAGAGATAAAGTGGAAATCAAAGAGATCAGGGCAAAAACACGCCTAGAAGATCTTGGTCTTGTTATCAAGAAAAATAAATGTAGATACGGGGGCCAAATTTCAAGATTGGGGGTAAGAAAGTGGGGGAAAAGGGTGGAAGGGTGGACCCCGTATGATTACATAAAGAATGTAAGTAGACCGCTGACCCATTGACGAGATGAATTCCGCAAAGAGCTGGGTCCCATGTGGAGAAGACATACCCTGGACAGAAGGAGCTGGAGGGATAAAGTGAGGAAACTGGAGGAGGCTCATACCCAATAATGGGTGGGTAGAGAAGGCTAAGGGCAGGGAGGGGCCCGCTCCCCCGTCTTACCCTTGGCACAGCTAGTGCAAATAGAAATGTGTAAAAGAACTTAATACCCAAAAAAGGGCTGTAAATAAAATAAAATAGTTCTTTTACATACTCTACCCACCTTTTCACTTTTCCTTCAGCTGTGTAAGTAGGCTCTCCCTCCTTATTTGTTACATTACTTGCTTTCTTCCTTCTTTCTCCAAACTCCATTTTTATTATATAGGCCAAGCCTATTTGTCCTTCATTCATAAACTCTTCTATCTCATCACTTTTTTCTTTATCCATTCCTCCTTTGCCTTTTTACACTTCTCTTTATTTAATTCCTTAACCTTTGATGAGCTATCTTACCTTCCCTATCTTTTGCATTCTTATATTTTCTTCGTCCATCCATCTTTCTGAGTATTTTCTCCTTCATCCATGGTTTCTTTTCTTCTCTCTTAGTTTTACCCAGGTTTTCTTCTGCTGACTTTAATATTCCCTCCTTTATTTTACCCCACTCTTCCTCCACACTGTTAGTTTCCTGTGTTTTTTCAGCCTCTAATTCTAATACAATGTCCTCTTGATATTTCTCTCTAGTATTAATAGTTTCCAATGTATTCAAATTCCATCTTTTTACCTCTTCTTTTTTAGCAAGTTTTATAATCCTGCATTTCATTACTACCAAGTTATGGTCACTGTCAGTATCGCCTCCTGGATAAGTTTTACAGCCTAATACATATTTGATTCCTAAAACGTTGTTTCGTGATAATAAAACGCTCACCTCTTTCACTTCTTATTCCCAATCTAAAATCCCCAACTATATTACCTTGTTTCCTTCGCCAACTCTAGCATACCAAGCACCCATAATAAGAAGATTCTCTTCTCCTCTAACATGTTTCATAAGTCCTTCTAATTCTTCATATACCTCCTCAATTTCTTCGTCCTCGTGAATATTAGTAGGCATATACACTTGTATTATTGTTGCAAATACTGGTTTGATATTGATTTTTATCAAGATTAACCTTTCACTCTGTTACTTATAATATATAACTTCATTACCTATTTGTTTATTCATAACAATTCCGACGCCTGCTAGCCCGATTATTCCCTTTGTATTTATTATTCTGAAGTCTCCTGACCAAAAATCATTCTCCTCTTTCCACCTTACTTCACTTATTCCAACTATTCCTCGGTTAGGCCTCTTCATTTTTCTCTTGAGATTCTCTAATCTTCCAACTCCATTCAAGTTTTTTACATTCCTAGTTCCTATTTTAATTGCGCCTTGCTTTTGGTATCACCTAGATAGAATTATCAATGCACCCGGAAGTCTTTGTTTGAAATTTCTTGTGTATTCCCTAAACTTATTTTCTTCGCTGAATTTTATGTTAAAGGAAACAAATCTTTTGGGGTTTGACCGTTTTTTCTTCCGCATATCTACTTTTGAATTCTCAACTCGTAATCTTTTAAAATTCATGTTTTTTAATGGAAAATCCTGTGTTGAGCACGAGCTAATATCACACAAGGAAGTTGAATTTTTACATGAGACATTTGGAAATAAAAAGGAAAACCTGAGAGGAGGGGAGTCTCCAGCTCAAAATTTAAAAATTATTGAAATACAGACCGCCTTGACAGTCTGCAGTTATCATCTGTGCAGGTGCGATGTTCCGTTTTCATTTTGAAGTCATATTTCTTGTCATTAAAAAAGGGGGGAAAGGGGGGAAAGTGAACCCAAGTTTGGACATATTCTGCATGCGGTGAATGTGAACTGAGATAGGCTACCCCATCAGATCAGAAAGAGCCTCTAAAAACCCAAAATATTCGCTGATTTAAGTTACATAAATTCTATTTTGAAAGAGTCATTATAGTTCAGTAGCAAAAAATTTAGAAAAGTGGATTTCTGTCTCCCTAGATGACGGTATTGCTATTAATTCGTAGCCTTTTCATTCTAATAATTAGTATTAATTTTTGGACTTATTTTTGGAATCCATGCTGTTTTCGAAGTACCAGTCCTAACCCCAGAGGATACTTCGCGTAGCTCTGCCTTCATATATGGATTTACCGATAAGGGCAACCGTATACAATACATTTAATTGTCATCGTATATTTGTCGTTATCTCTCATTCTAATTAAACTCCCCGTCCATTAGCATTATCAGTAACTATCTAAATTAGCCCTGCAGGTTTAATGCAAATAAGCTCTCTCGCTACAAGCGCTTTTAATTTTTTTAAAAGCTCGATTATATTTTCAGCTATAAAATAATTTTTGCTGCTTTCGACTCGGGTTATTATTCCCGCGGGAAAGCCGACGCCGGATGTCAGAATATTTCAAGGTGGCGTAAAATATTTTCTTTTCTCGACCTCGAGGATTTTCTTCTTTTTTTTCTGCATTTTGAATATTAAAAAATAAAATTGAAAAATCTCAAATTTGTATGCAAAAAGGAATAGGTAACCTAGAAAGCAAATTCGGGTTTCTTCGTCTAATCTGATGTAGGGAAAATAGAGTACAGTCGTGGAAAACGAAACATCGTTACTTTTAATAAATGCAAATTAAAGCGTAAACGCATTTTTAGTTAGTTTAGGCGGTCCTGCGATTGTTCTTTCTCTCGTATTAAATGATACAGTAACAAATTAATTTTGTGGCGCAGGGTACCGAGAAGCTATATACAGAAACTATGTATACGACCTTTGTATATTAAAGAAAAGTATTTGGACTGAAAGCTTTAATGGACCGTAATAATGGTCGAAAGTCACGAATGTGTATTTGTAGTTTTCAAAGCCATCAATCAAATTGGTAGTTCGATTCGTCGGGGTTCTGGGTTACCGTATTCAGGCATACGGCTCTGCCCGTTCTTACCTCTCTACACCTGTGTATGTTTATGTTTATGGTTGGGTATACCTTCATGAATCAATGCTACCGAAACTTTTTTTTTGTAATATATATATCCTCGAGATGCTCATAATTTGATGTTTCGAATTTACATGTCAACTACTGAATTCGTATATATATACGTGCACCCATAAACCCGTGTAGCGTATTCCGAAAATTATGGATGCCCACCAGTGACGTAGTCAATGGGGGGGGGGATGAATCCCCCCCTTGAGAGGAGAATTTTTTACATGCTGGCAGTATCACAGTAATTGCGTGAAATGAAATTTAAATTCATATGCATAGTTGAAGTTGAAAAGCACAACATACTGATACGTCAGTGTAAAAATATACAGTTCATACTAGGTGTACTCCCCCGCCCAAAATTTTGTTGATTCTCTCCCTTGGAAAAATCCTGGCTACGCCACTGATGCCCACGTTTCTAAACATGTACCAAGGAATAAAATCCCGTCCGACCCGTAGAAACATTAGTACCCTGCATAAATACATTTAGTATTTTCAAATGGTGTATTTTAATTTCCCATAAGAAGCAATTTTTCGATACCCGGTTCTGTGTTCGTCAAAGTACAGCAAACTGCGGACGATTCTTTAGAAGATTTAGCAATAAATCATTTTTTTGACCTCTCAGTCTTTGGCTATGAGGGAGCTTCAAACTGTATAACACTTTAACGGTGTTCAAGAGACATCGTAGAAATAACTTGAAATGTACCCAGTGGGTGGAAGCTCCCTTGTGAACGTTTAAAGTTGCGCGTAGCTATAATCTCTGAATGTGAAAGTACTAGAATTCAGAGAGCTTAAGGGGCTTAGGTACGTCTCAACAACAGCGTAACTTCGCTATATGAATTCTAGGTCCCAAATAGCTCCCCGAGAGATTATTTCAGTTTTAAATTCGATCTTTATGCTACTGAGAGGTACTATAGAAAATGGCGTATCACTATGACGAAACGCAGAATTTTCCTACTGAGCCGGTATTTGTTGACATTTCTAATTTACCCAATCCCCTGTCACAACACCAACTCCAGCTTCCCTGTTCTCAAAATATGACCATAATCATTTTAAACCTAACTGAGGGCCTTAAAAATCAAATGTTTCATGGATTCGGCGTACTGCACGAAACTTTTAACAGCACGTTCCTCTCCCCCTTCCCTAAGTGCCACGCAGTTTTAGGCTGATGAGAATCAAAGTATCTAAAACTAAATAATTTGGCGATATGAATATTTCGTGAGAATTTAGTCCCACCCCGCCTGATATAACAGTTTGGAAATTAGTTTTTAGCGCCACACTCATCCGCGCAAATATGGGGAATTTAGCTCTCCAGAATGTAAGCCCCCCCCCCCAAAAAAAAAAAAAAAGCATGATGTGATGGAAACGCTTTACAAATTCCTCGCGAACGAATCAATTCTTAGCCCCTTTCTACCTCTGCCTTCACGTCTTAAAAGCTATTTGCGCTTAGGGTGAAACCAACACTTCCTGAAAATTTTTCGGAAATGCTAACCATTTATTAGCGATCATGAAGTAAAACTTATTGTAGGCTTCTTTTTTCGACATTAGTTTATCATACTGAAAATCAAACTTGATCTGATGTTCAGCGATAGTCAACAGCAACAGCTCCTTTGAAAAGACAGTTTATCCGGTAAAGTAGCATTGCAAAGGCATGATGACATCGCGCTCGATTTAATCCGCAGCCAATATAGCAAACGATAATTCAATATCCTTGAATAGAACACATCGCCAAAGAAGATGTAAATTCTCCCTTTAAGCTTGTTTGATAGCCCGGAATAAACTTGAACTATTCATCTTAAGGAAAAGTGATTGCTGAACACAAAAAAGAAGAAGTCCGTAAAGTTCGTAACGTTAATCAGATATTAAGTGTCTCTCTCCTCCTCCTCCTCCCCCCACCAACAAAAACATGGTTGAAGGGAAAACTACACCTTTATTGTATTTGTAATGTTTTAGTTTTGCAAAAATCCTAATGAATAAATTGAGGCACCTTGACGCTGTCAAAATATGTCAGTCATTTATTTCTGAGTTCCCTTCTAAAATTTGTACAGAATTAAACAGATTAAAAATACAATTTTAAATGTGCGGTGTTTCTGGAGGATCAGAATATTTCTGCTACAGAATGAGCTCGGATGTAGAAAAACGGATTTGGGAGTAATTACGATTCGTTCTGCTCGTATACAACTTTCCTCTCATAAGGCTTGTTTTAGTGTATTGCACCTCTGAACCCTCATTTACCTCATAACCTACCTGGATATTCGCGAAAAAATTGTCAGATACCTTTTTTACAGGCAATACGAAGAACCTCAATTTTTGTCTAAAATTATACCTTCATTCTAGCTTATTTTAGTCTAGCTATAGCTTCAATTCTGATTTTCGCCTCTACCATCTTTAATTGTAAACTCAGGAAAGTCTGATGGGCTAACGTTTATCTTGATAGGAACAGGAAATTGTATGCGTTTTTGATGCAGTGCCCAATTTTTCATTCATTCTTATTGGTGAAACACTATTCCGCATACCTTGAACAATTTCTTCAAAATTGTTCACTTGTTATCAAAATTAGTCTTTCATTTTTGAGCCTTGTGCTGGATCACAGCAAAACCAATACATTTATGAGGAGGGGGGGGCAAAAATAAGATGGATTTGTCAACAGAGACCCTGGAATGTCAATTTGCTTTGTCACTAAGAGATGATGTGGAGGGGCTAGCCAACCCACACCCCCATGGCTACGGTTCTGGTCACTTGGTTGTCATTTTCAATTCTCCTTCAATGGCTCACTCTGCAGTCTACTCACATCTCATTTATAACGCATCCGTTCAGGTTTTTTTTTCTATTGCCTCCTGTCTAGTGTAACAGCTGTCGGTTTCGCGAATCGATTAAGATTTTCAGTTGACATCAATTTACACTGAGCTATCATTAACAGATTTCTACTGCAAGCCAGCGATAGAAAGGAGGACCGGTGGGAGGTCGGGAGTAGTAATTTTACTTGAACGTAGAAACAGGATGCCGGCTATGCCCGTACACTGATTAAAAAATAATTCGGATAATGATAGTTATTTTAATTTGGTTATTTTGACTGTTTTCTTTTACAGAGTATGTACATTAATTATAAGTTCTGCTGATAGAAATGCTCTTAAAATACCGGTACGATTATTTTCTTATACAGTTCTCTATATACGAGTAGCTGTCCAAACGGTGAACACTGTAAATACATATTCCGCGTGAGCTGAAAAATTGACATGGGAATTGCCGGTTTCCATAATATATTGTTACTTTTTAATAGCAGGTAGTAAACCGAACATCGCGGACAGACCTGATTCGTATTTATAGTGAAAACTGAACTTCGTATGTCGGCTTGAAATTTTTCAATTTTTAATATTAATAAGCGGTATGGTGACTAAATTGTCAAGTCTAGAAATGGCGAGAGCCTGCAGGGCCTTCAAACGAGTACAGTGGTCCAGCTTCCATGAAATTTCAGTGAGTCAGAGATATCTGCCAGCACGTACATCGTGACAGACCGAAGAGACAATTTCTTGAATTAATCATTTTCTTAAAGAATTAATAAAGAGCAAAATTCCATTTTCCACAGGAATGTACCATTTTGTTTATTTTTTATTTTATTTTTTTTAAAATAAACTTTGAAGCTTGACTCCGTTGTTGGTTTCCAGTCCAACCTCTTCCTCGATACCGCTTTACCCATGTCAGTCGCGTACCGTACTTTCTGTCTATGTACCCCAGGTCCTGGAGTATTCTCTGTGGGTTTTTCTGGTTTCTTTGTCTCCAATTTTTGTTCGTATGTTTGCAGCTTGAAACCCCCACCCAAAGATGGCGTAACGAAGAGCAATCCGAGTAAACGACATCGCGAACGGCTGAACGCGGAGCTGGACACCTTAGCGAATTTACTTCCATTCGAACAAAATATTTTATCGAAACTGGATCGACTGTCAATACTCAGGCTTTCGGTCAGCTATTTACGAACCAAAAGTTATTTTCAAGGTAAGTGTTCTTTACATTTTCGGTATAATTTTATCTATGGACCCATCTTCCCCTATCAAGACCTAATTGCAATTCAAGAATTCCTACGCCTCTATACATATGATGTATCCAATTCTGATCGGTATAATTTTTTTGAGAAAATGGACCGCCCCTCTTCTTATATCATTGCCTGTAACTTGTGTCATCTTTTGTCGTCAGAAATTGTTTGTGGAAGTATATATTCGTAGAAATTAAGTTTCAGGGTTCAAATTTCATTTAAAGATTCTGTTTTTATGCTGCAATTACAGGAATGAACAGATGTATAACAAATTCCAGGAGCCGTGAGTTTATGTCTTTCTAAAGGCAAAAAAAAAAACAAAAAAACAGTAAATCCGGAGGGTAGTTTTCAAAAAATTGGCTTTGTTGGCCAAGTCAGGTTTAGAAACCGAGTCGACTACGCCACTGCCAACATTGACTGCTATATTGCCCTACCCGGATTTATTACTTTCACATTTTGCTATTACACGCTAATTTTTTCAATAAATGTCGTAATTGAAAATCAATCGAACGAACTCTCCAATTGATTCGATAATTGATCGAGGATAGAAATCAGTAACCTGGATACTACGATAATATCTTAGGCTTTTGTGGTGGCGTGAGTAGATACTCGTACGTACGGTACGAAAAGAACAGGCGGTCTACTTCAAAATCGTGAAATGAATACTCTCGTGTTCGGCAGTTGACGATTTTAATTGCTTCTGAAATTATGTACCTACCATCTTTTAAGAAAGTCGGTAGAAAGGCTGGAGAAATGAAAATGAGAAGTTTAGATTAAAAATGAAGTAAAATGCAGTCAATAGCGTGGCCCTTATTTAAAAAATCTTCAAATTTGGAGTTGCAGACCCCCTCATTTTTTACTTTATACCTTCAGATATCGTCTATAAAATTTCAGCCTTTCTCAATCCCGACGTGTCTAAAGGGGTTTGAAGTTAAACACAAAGCTGCGCCTGTAAGGAGATGTATGTACTATTTAGAATGTGACGACCTCACAAGTAGACATATCTGAGAAAAAATGTTGAAAAACTGACAAGTTTTTCCCCTGTATCACAAAAATATGTTCGAAAAGACATTTTTCAAAAAAATAAATAAATATACGTTTAAGGGTGCATATGGGGCTCCGAGACAGGACTCTCAAGGATGCATTGAAGATTCCATCCAAAAACAATAAAAAATGCGTGTGTGTATTGTATAATAATATTGATTGCTACGATTTTTGGATATGCTGAACCAGTTTTTGTAGTTATTTCGGACACAACTTCCACCTCAAGGGTTGACGGGGAATTGAAATCTAAAAATTTGAATTGGTAGTTTCCCATATATCGATAGACTACTGTTTTTTTTTTTTGTGTGTGTCGCTGGGTCCATTTTTGAGGTTTATTAAGACCCATACTGGGCTAAAAATTAAAATATTGAAAGTCACATTAGTGGTCATCAATTAAGTATCTATTTTTTTTTAAGTGCTGAATTCATATTTGACGTTATTCGAACTGTAATTTCGAGTTCTTCATTTTCTCATACAATCAGGTCGCCTTGTTAGAAAACCGGATTTTCAAAAAATTTGATTCCAGTTCAAGATCCTTCCATTTCTTGTCATTTTTTTACTTTCTTATATTCGTTACCCAGACGTTGCGGAAATGCCACGGAATCAGAAAGGGAAACATCAGGATAATAAAACCATGAAAACGGATACGCGGGAAATACAAAAATCTATCACGATCATCATCAAAAAAACGAGTCAAGTTTTGAAAAAAGAACGTTAGAAAAGCGGAACCAAGTTCAGGCAAATTTTATTGACTTCCTTTTCGTGTTTTCATGTAGTTAATAAAATTAGCATTGCTCAGATTCTCCTGTTCACTGCTATATGATTTTTTTCATACATTTAATGTCGGTACCTTTCTTTTACTTCGTTTACGATTTTTGACAATGGAAGTTTTGGCAAAAGTGTTTGTCCTATATAACGTGAGGCGAAAAGAAAAATAGTCCAATTGTGTGGTGCCGGTAGCATGGGGTCACTTTAAAAATCTATTTGACATTAGCAAGGACGTAGCGAAGAATTTTTTCTTGGGGGAAAAGATTGTGAGAATCCCAACTGACTCAACTCAAAAATTTCCAAGTGTCAATTTTTTTTTGTATTTGCTTTAAAAAAAAACAAAAAAACTTTCGACTGTTGGATTTTCCCAAATTTTTATCCATCTACTTATATTTTCCGACTCCGGTGGAGGCTTCCATGCCTCCACTTATTTTCGTCCCTGACTGAAATGGTAAATTTTCCTAGTTGCTGAGTGAAAAATTCCTACGGGGTAACTTACCCCCTCTCCCTATCGGTACGTCCCTGGATATTAGTAATAAGGCTCAGAATTCATGTGCTCACTCGAAGGTCCATATCTAGCGTCAGATTACATTGGGAACGTAATAAGGTGAATTCTTCGGTTTACTGAGCTCAAGGCAGTCGCCTGACAAACGAAGGAAAGAAGAAAAGAACGACGAAAAAGAAAAATGAAAGGACGCGCTGAAAGGGGGAAAGAAAAAATGAAAATGAAACCAAATCAGACACCAGGGTCATACTAAGCAAGACTCTTTGTGTGGAGGGAGGTGTAAAATGAAAAAAATCTCGATTAAAATATAAAATATGTCGGTTGGAACCTGAGAAAACAAAAGGTCCTTTCATTTCCAATTTTGCTGAATGGTTACCAAATTTGCCGGGTGCTAACTTTTCAGACAACAATGGGGTGGAAAATGACACCGCTCCTCCGCCGTACACCCTTGTCGTTAGGCACTGCAATCGAGCTTGTTTGAAAAATTCTAAAAATATGCTTGATACTGAAACAGACTGTGAGTGAAAATACGCAGAACATTGTCGTAACCGAATTTGGAATGAGTAGACCGAGGAGGAGCATCTGATAAGTTTTGTGTATCATTTTTCATGATGTATTAATAACAAGTAGCTGATAGTCTCGGTGTAAACAAAAATCGAAGTTTCCAGTTTGCCACGGCCTTTTCCCTCAGGCTACGTCACTGAATATTGCCTTTAACAGCGCTTATTAAGTGACTAAACAAACTGAGCAAAATAATTTACATGTTACATTTCAAATCCCTTCACACGTTAAGGTGTACAGATTTTTTCGCATGCGGTCACACTCGATTCTTAGTCTGAAAAGTACAATGATGAAACATCACCCTTTTCGAATAAGGAATGAACATAGTGGCTTTCAAAAACCTTCCTTCAAACAATGCTTAGTAAATGTATGTAGTTGGAAAGGGGGGTTGGGACTCGAAAGGCTATTTGTATTTATGAGAAGGAGGCATACTCAGAGATGCTTCGCCAGATGCTAGAATATAGAAAAAGTCAGAACTTTTTTCCTGCTTCTGCTCTGTCATGAAAATTTTCGCCAGAGAAACATTGGAAAAGTGAAGACTTTTTCCCTCTATCGATCCTAAATTGTTTTTAGTATACCTCAAAATTACAATTTATTCTGGTTTGAAATATTCAAATCTACCCCTACCTCCCCAAACAATTGCGTCTGTCTGCATTCAGCTGGGGCCGTAGCTAACTTTTTTTTTCGGGTGGTCCTTATTCTTCCAATTTTGCCGACTGGTTACTACAGTTTGCTGATTGCCGATTTTTCAAACTGCATGTGGGGGAAGGTGATACTCCTATACGCTTGGGCGCTATTTGGCATTGATATGTAGCCCTAAACAAGTTTGGCAGAGTTCTTGAAAAGTCTTAAACAAGCCTAAAAAGTTTTTTTTCAAATCTTCAACAGAGTTTTAAACGAGTCTCAGTGGATCTAAGATAAGTTCTGACATGGTCTCGGAAAGTCTTAAGAAGCCCTAAACTGATATAAAACAGTCTTAAAAGAATGTTGAAATCTGATTACGCAAGGACATAAAAGGGGTTAGCGTTTGCATATGCCTCCTGGAAAGAAAATCTGAAGTTTAGTGGCGGTACACAAACGGGTGGACTTATTCGTGCTCGTCTTTTTTCAGTCAGTCTTTCTTATCTCCGTGAATGGATTTAAATAACAGCGAATGGAAGGGCTGGCGAACATTTTTGTCAGTTTTTCACAGATTAAAGCCATAGAATTGGCCAACATCTTCAATCTTTATCTTGTGTAAACTGAAACATAAAGCAAGGCTATGGTCTCTATGGGCTCAATTTGGATCCGCCAACTGTTTATTTTGGTATTCCGACTGCCGAAGACACGGCGGGCCGCATTCGGCTTTAGTAAAAACGAGTCTTGAAGAGTCTTTGAGTCGTAAGCAACTCGTAAAGATGTTATTACATTATTCATTACTCGGCAGGCCCGTAGCCAGTGACAAGGCAGACAAGGCGAATCTGACAAGTGTGCTTGCCTTGTCTAGCAAAAAAATGAAAAATTAGAATTTAAGTCTTTTTTAGTCTGATAAACAATAAGTTTTGCCCGGAATCTTCATCCAACATTATTTTTCCATACCGCCATAGAAAATGTAAATTTGTTATCTGCTATTTTCAAGAAGAAATGTTTGGGGGGGGGGAGTTGGAAAAGTTTCCTTGTCCGAAATTTAACTTGCCTTGTCACAAATGATGAGCTGACTACGGGCCTGTTACTCGGTGCAACTAGGAAAAAGTGACTTAACGAGAAAATTCAACATTTTCTATTGTCAGTTTTCTACTTTTACTCGTATTCTTCCATATTACATTTATTTAAATGACCCGTCACAGTTTATAAGTTGCTTCATTACTGAGTCAATCTAAGCTCAATAAAATGAAGCAAGTCTCGCGGCCTCGTGAACAAATCGATTTTGTACATCTCTTTTACGAAACATATTAATAAGGCCAATCGTATCGAACGTTAATCGTCTCGAACATTTTATCGACGGACAGATCTATTCGTTTTAGTTTAATAAACAAGCAAAAGTAAACCCGAATTTACGATACAACATTAGGATTATTTGAAAGCGTTAAACCCGAATTAGGATTTCCTGCTCAATGCGTACGTTTTGTTTCAATCTTTCAATTAGAGAATTTATTCGATAGATTTATCCCCTCACTGTGCGTAGTAGGTACCATAAAATGAAATCGGAGAACGACTTCCTCGTTATGACTGATACTATATTGCGGGTGATATACCGCAGTTCAGAATTCTTCATCTAATTACTCTTACAGATATCGGTATTTTTGAATCACATCATTCGCATACGCGAATGCTCACTCGTTGGTACTGACTCAATCATAATAAAACAATAAAGGTATAGAATTGAACGAGAGAAAAGGCCGAGCTGGAAAAAAAAATTCATGATCGTTTTGTAGTTAACTTCAAGACTGACTGTCAATTAACCCGAATGACCTCAAGACAGTTCTTAAAGTATAATCTGGTAACATCGGTTAGTCTGACTTAAGGCAGCTCACAGACAGTAGTTAACAGTTGTATACCCGACTAACAATATTTCTTTTCAAAGACAGTCCGCGAGGGTTAATTGCTGATTAATTATAGGTCTTGCATAGCTCTTCGCCTCAGACCATAAGTATACCATTAATTTTTTTCCACACGTATAACTTTTTTCTTTTTTCCTTCTTAAATATAATACCTGTTGTAAAAGTTTTCAAACGTATGCGAACGATTCCGAATCGTTTAACAAGTATTATTAAATTCTTAAATGAAAATAGCATAGGCGGTGATATACTCACGTTCGTTGTAATTGAAAAAAAAAAAGAAAGAAAGAAAAAAAACACGCTCAAAATATTATCTCTAATACAGCATTGGATTGCACTCGGGAACCCAGGAGCCAGCTTGATCCGGGGGAGGTAACGACCACCCGCTCCCAGATGAAGCATATGAGCTTCTGAAGCAATATGTGCGCATTTCGTGTTACGTTAATGAACAATTCAAAACCGGTAAGCACTCATCTCGAAGAGGTCTCCTGCTAATTAACTCATCATATCAATCTTGTTGGCTGCGTACCTCTTTTTCTCTACTTTTTTTTTTTTTTTTTTTAATCTCCGATTATCACGAAAGAGAATAAATAAAAATATTACGTAAACGTGTTATTAACCGAGGTGTAGTAGTAGGCTGCCTTATGCACCTGAATTTTGTGATGCGAATATTCATGGAACTTGGAAGGCGAGTTTGAAGAGCCAGCCAGGAGCCAAGTTTATGCGACCAGCTGCTGCTGGATGATCCGATCTTGTACTACGAATACGAATGCGAATTTTTCAACCCGTAACCGATTTAAGTAATTAATGAGGAAGGCTTCGGCTCGGTTGTATATATTTTTATTTTTTTCTATTTCTTTTTGAAATATATTTGTTCATTGAAAACTTGTGTGATGTTGGGTTACCGGTATTGAATTGTGACTAAGAAAGTGTGATGACGAGCTATTGTAGATGAGATACAAGATTAACTTGGGGGGTGGTGAGGTGGGACGTATGGCGATGCACGCATGCCAATGTGGCCTCTGAGACACCGCACCCCCGGCACTGTAAACTACCCTTTCGGGCATCGCATCGGTACCGAGGGGAACGCTTTGAGGCCGGACCCGAGTCCCCATTTCTCCTGGCCGGAACGGTGCACAAGTCCTGCCAGGGCCACCACGGGGTTCCCTACTGACCGAGGTCCGCACTCCCAGAGCGCTCGCCTGGAATTCAGGTCCCCCGCAGCCGGACGCGCTGCCTCTTCCTCTTCACTCACTCATCGCGTGAGACTGATCCGATTGTAGCTCCAGCCCTTGCACTGCGGGCGAGCTCCGCTGAACGGTATCCGCCGCCGCAGCAGCAGCAGCAACTTCAGCCTGTCCTCCTAGGGTCCTCTGCCTCGACCACTCTGCCTACATATTTCGTCGCATGATGGCCGAAACTAAAGCCGACACCCGGTTCCAACTACCTCGGCTCCTCAACAGCTCCGGAACCAGGGTGTCCGGCACAAGACGGTCGATCACGCCGTCCCCGGGATCGATCGTGACCGCCTCGCGCCTCTCCTCCTCCCAAACTTGGAGGGTGGAAATAGCTAGTGGGTCATCTAATCAATGGAAGTGAATTTTTGAAATAGCCTTTCAGAACGACAGTGAACTTGTAATTTGCGCACACGAAAACTCTTACTGAGCTGACATGACACGTCGATGGACCCTGCAAAGCTTTGATTTCATTTGGAAATCATTATTGTCAGCTTATCAACCACCTACAAATTTTGGTGCCTTTGCTGACGTTCGTCAGAATGGATTTGCCACTGATGCCAAATCGAATGCCATTGAATTTTAATGAAATTTAGATTTTGGTGATGAGGTAGAGTCGGATGAAAAATCAGATGGAATATTTGGATTTAGCGACTGACTCTGGAGATCCTTATTTCGATAATCTGTTCGACTTTCTCAATTAGGTCAGTTATATCCCCTACAAACGTAAAATTTTGAATTCGAAGGCTTGAGTCAGAAATAATTCAGATGTGCCCTAGAATAATTTAAAATCAACTATATTTTTTTTTTCAATTTGCAACTTGATTTTTTTATGGGTAATTTTTGGTATGAATAATCAGAATGGATAAATGATGGTTTCCATATGACTCTACAGTATATTTGGAACTTAGAATCCAAGACATCAGTGAAAATTTCTAAACATTTAGAAGTTTTCAGGGTGTAACAGATTCTTGAACTGATTTCCTTCTATCAAAATGACGGGTCAATTGTATCCTATGTGTAACTATACTGATAAGATATTCACAGTTCGTGACCTGAAGAATCCGTAATTGATACTTCATTTGATTTTCAAAGTCATAAATATAGCGTATCAGTTGTGTCTACCTCAAACCTGAAATTCAGATTTCAAATACCGGGGTCTTATAGAAAGTGTTCGAAATCAACCATCAAAAACACACTTGTTTGAATAATGTATTCGATATTTTCTGATTTGAGAAATTCGAGAATGGGTCATAATTTTAGCACCTCTTCCTTCGAAGAGACGAATTTTCCGCTGGAAAAGAAACTGGACTTTATCATGGGTGATATTTTTTTTTTTGGTTCTCAGTCCAGCCGACTTCGCATTCGAATGAAGGTGAGGAGGTTCATTCCCATACTTGAGAGGTTTTTCCCTTACAACTTGGGTTTTTGGAATTCCATTTTCAATACATTGCATCTCTCTCCATTTTCAACAAATTGAACTCGGTTTTATTTTTGAATATTCTCTAGAGTGTGCTGTATAAGATGCGCTTAAAAATCAGAATCTTTGCGAACTTGACAGGTATTCTTTTCGAGGCGCTGCAGCATAGTACCTACCATTTTCGTTTTACCATGTAATAGCATTTTGTTTGCTCACCTCGTTTAATCTAACCTTTCTCTGTCAAACTCATTACTGTACTTACGAATCATCTCATGACTCATATCTTTTTTCACTCGATCTATTTTTTATGCTTTCGAGTCAAAGGTCAATGCGTGAGTACTAATTTGTGCGCCTGAGTCTCTCCTCCCTTATTCTTGATACGCTGCCCTATTTCAAGCCTGTTCACGCCCAGTAGGTATGTGTTGTTATTTCTGAGTCTTGTGTGTAAATACGATATACAGTCTTAATAGTCTTAGGCCTTAACGAGTTTGTAGTTGTTACGGGTCATGATGCAGTCTTAGGGAGTTTTAATGTGATTTAGCCAAGTCACGAAGAATTTTGTTAACGTCCACTTAGCAAGTTTTCAGGCCTTAACGAGTCGTATGTCTCAACTTACCTAGAGTATTTTGTTTCAATCCGATTTAGTGAGACGATTCAAATTAAAAAAAAAAAACCTTCAGCAGTCTTACAGGGTCTTAGTGAACAGTCTTATTGAGTCCTAATCAGTCTTAACGTTGTCGGATCGCCTTCTTTCGGCTGCTTGTCATCGTACCTGTATCTTTGTTTTTTAGGTTATATACGCTTAGTTTCATACTTTTGCGTGATGGCGGAGGAGGAGCAATGCCGCTAGAAAAAGAGGTCTCCTAAAGTCCGGTTTTCTTTTTAGTGTTAGAAAAATTTCGAAAAAATGAAGTTTCAAAGGATGATTCATTGTACAAGTATTGCAAATAAGGCCTTTGATGATACACGTCAACATGCACCTAAATATAACTCCGCTGTATGCCACGGCTGAGATAGAACTTTTTTTTTGAAGGTTGGAAAAATAAATTTACCGAGTGGCACGAAGAAAAACTGGGCCAAGGAATAAAAAATATTCTCCGAACACGAATATTAATTCGTCATTAAAATGTACACTATATGGGAGTGGGTACTTTTACTATGAGCGAAAACCACAACTTTTTTTTCAGGCTGTTCTAGCGATGAGCTGCAAAAAAAAACTTGCACCTCATTTATCGCGCGGAATTCCGTTCTGGAATAGAAAAATCAATTCAGCGTAAAACACTGTTTTAAATTATATTTAGCCTATGTCTGACTTTAAATCGAAGATTACATAAATTACACGAGTTAGCTTCACTTTAATCAGAACGATAAATAGCTGCGACGCTAGTAGCGAAAAACTGGAAGCTGATGGTCGCCATGATACCGCGTCTAATGGATGTTTTAATGAATAAAATTGTTATACAGCGAAAAAGAAAGAAAGACAGAGAGGAAAAAAAAGTTAAAAAAAGATAGTAAATCATGCTGCATTCTACGGTGACTCGCACAAAGAAGCAATATTTTCTCATAAGATTTCGTAAAGTGATACGGATAAGCAGTAGTCACATCGTATGTGTTAAAGCGACTTTAAATCAATTACTAAAAGGTGTTGGACAGTAATTACCGCAGCACCTTTCCTATCAATGAAAATTGAATCTCGCTGACAGTGGTTCTTAATGTATGAATTTCCTCTTTTTCCAACTCGAAACCATCACCATCGTCCCGGTCGATCATCGGTTTGCTTTTCTAATTACAGTCGTCATTTGACTTCTTTCATCTATGCCTAATTATACCTATACCGGAGTGTTATTATATATCGTCGTATTTGTTATATCCCTTGACCATTCGAGCATTCGAAATATCGAATAACAAACGCTTTCGTCATTTTCGGGACCTTGACAATGTGGGATTAACAGATCGGCTTAATTACAACCGGGTAATTTCGCAATATCTAGTCATCATCGAAAACAATATTCGGAAAATTATATCTACTCGTATACTCAGTGGTGGAAAATGCTTGGACATTTAATAAATGCTCGTCAATTTAGCTCGTGTATACATTTTCGACAAATCGGAAAATACGAGCAAATTTATAATAAGAATCGGGTCTGCGACATCGATTTTATTTGCTTTTATGACGACAATGTACATATATGAATCATACAAAAATCTAAATGAAACTTGAAATAAGTGAGTCGTTAGCAAACAAGCAAATTATATGATTCCAAAGATTTTTTTTGAGACTGATTGAGTCCTAATGAGGATATAGATAAAGCGTATGAATGTGGTAAGATAAGAGGCTTGAGAAGACTTAAAAAAAGAGTCTAAATGAGAACAAATTTTGAAGAAATCCTGAGGCAGTTGAATGAGTCTGAACGAGTGTTTAGGGAGTTTTAATGAGTCTTTAACAGACTCCGAATGAATCTCAACTAGTCTTAAGAAATCTGAACGAATCCTTGTTATAAGTAGAATACAGTCGTTTCGAATCAATTAATATTCATTCTAACTTTCGATGACTTGAAAGATTTATTAAGACTTATTCTAACTCTGTTACGGTAACTGTTTTTTTTTTTTGGGGGGGGGGGAAGTAGGGGCAAAAATCTGAACCGGCAAGCCAAAAAAAGGATATTCTCATCTTTGAAATTTGAACTTTAAGTCAACAAGCAAAGAATTTCTTGAAATCTTCTCGCTGAACTCTCTCAAAAAGTATTTCCATCAACTTGCCAAATAGTTTGTGAAATTTTTATTGGGGAATGAGGGAGAGGGGTACGCATTTTACTCCTCTTCTCCCGAATTTTGATTACGCTGCTGCTCTCTTATAAGGTTCGTTGAACTTTTTGTGAAACTCATTTAAGAAATGGTGAAGAAGGAGGAGTCAGAATCATAAATTATGTAACATTTTTGTCTCCTGTAAAGGTTTTGTAATTCTTTCTTCCCCCCCCCTCCTATTTAACACGAAACGTGTAACGAAAAATTCTGAATATTGATAAAATCTGCGCATATGAAGTTTTTGCTTGCATGAAAGTTGTCTTCTCAGAATCCTAGGTCCGTTTTTGATTGGAATTCTCTAACAGGACATCCTTAAAACTCTTTCAGACTACTAAAGCGTGTCAAAACAGTCTGAGTGAGTCTTGAGAAAGTTCGAATGAGCGGGAACAGAGTTTTAATCAGCCTTAACAAGTCCATATAGAGAAGGTGTGACTAAGTTCCAAGTTCTCGTGACAGAATGGCAAACAGTCAACGAATTTGAACGTAGTCCCAATGAGTTCCAAAGAGTTTAAAATTTCGAAAAAAAAAGAGAAAAAAATTGAAATTTTGTACGACTCTGAACTGATTCAGATACATTCCAACAGTTTTAATAAGTGTGAAAATGAGTTTTCCAGCAAGTTTTGATTCAGTTGAGACGAATCGTAAGAAATCTTAGACGGTTCAAATAAATGTTAACTAATTTTGAATGGGTCTTACAAGTATGAGTGCAACGTAAAAGGGACAAAATTAATCCTGAACAAGCTTCAACGAGTCTTAAAAAGCCTCACCAGTCTTCATGATTTCTAAAAGTCATAAGCTAATTTGATGACATGTTCTGTCAGAAATTTAATATTTCTTTCCATTGCATGTTCCGCTATAAAGAGGATCCCTGGTCTTAAGACAGACACACAGACACATGGATAAATATGTATATTGACAAACAGGCAGCCAAATATCTGACAGATACACATGGATAAGGAGCCACTAGACAGACAGACACGGAAACAAATGAACATACAAAGGTACGGACAAACAGATACCTACACAGAAAGCGATGCGCTTACTTCAGTCTGTATACTAAAAACGGAACCTCTTCCAATTACCCCTGTGCAGCCACGCAGCTAAGGGGGCCCCCCATAAAATCCCCCCTCCAATTCGCCAAAGTACACTCGGGCAAAAGTGTATAACAGGTTATTTTGGAATTGATGCTCCCTACTATTAACTATACACTCATAACTAAGCAACCCGCTATAATTTTATCCCAACTGTGCTGAATGTGGAGTAAAATTGACGACCATGTAAATTCATAAAATCTCTTTAAAAATTGTTTTTTTACCGTTAAAAAAAACTGACCTCCGTTTTATGCTTCCTCGTACTTTAATTCTAGCTACGCGGCTGCTCCTGTGGAGGAAACATTAGCCGAAACCTATGGGAACTAAAATCTAAGATAGATCTTCTTTCAAAGAAGAGGCAGATACGTACCGATGAATGGATGGAGGGGGGAGCCTCCCTTAAACATATATTCCACAGTTGAAAATTTTAGTAAAATCCGCCCTTATCGAAATCGATCTCCGATTGAAAAATTTTTAAAAGCGTTTTTTTGGTTTTTTTCTTGCTCGTTTATTTTAAAGACGTGCATCAGTTGGCAGAATCGGATCAGTTGGTGAAATTTCAAAAGCGTTGACAGGTTAATTTTTTTCTCGTTGATTCAGAAATGTTTGCCAATTGCAAAATTGAACTATGAGTTAGGAAAATTTACAATCTTTATAGATAAAATCAAGTCCCCCACTACCTATTCCCATTTCCAAAAAAGTCGCTTCGGTACATCCCTGGTGACAAAATCCGGAAAATGAGTAAATGTCGGCGGTACAATATCGACTTCGTTGTAGTAAATCCACCTTGAATTTCACGATGTTGCTCTTTAAAGCTTCCTCTAAAATCGTTACGACCTTTTCGTCTCGATTTATTTTTACGACATTTTTAGATAACTTTGATACCTACACATGTATGCTGAATATCGCTTTTTTCTTTTCCTGAACCCAAAACTGAGGTCTTTTTTTTTTTTTTTGTTTTTTTTTTGTTTGTTCTGAGTAAATGCTCACCAAGCAGTTGTTCAAAAATGTAACAGACACGAATTGAGTTGATTTGCTAGCTTAAAAAATCCAATTACCGCACTCCGAATTTTGTGTGTACAAAACTGGAACCAGCTACTGTATCAGATCATTTCTCTACCCACACGTTAACGAAAAATGTGCAAAAAAAAAGAAGTCCGAGTCAATGAGAACCATTGTTAGGCAGTTAACAATTTCGAATGGAAGACGAAGAAAACCTGTGTCATACCGGATATAAAGAGTATAAGTGTAATATCGGTTAAATCTCAACTTAGCACTTTTTTGCAGTAGCTCGCTTGTTTACATCTATCGCAATCGTGGTACACCGTACGAACGTGGCCTGTGGGAAACAGGGGGTCGAGAAGGATGGTTTTTATGCAAATTCCTCTCGGCAAAGGTGGAAGAGCTGTGCGAACAAGACACGAGCGCATATAATGCTAACCGAGCACACTAATTCATGTCACCTAATACTGTAATAAAAAAAGTATTGTCTTCGCTACACATACTTATATAAATACGAATAGTATCAATACATTATTATACGAACACACTGTACTTTTATCGATCCTTACTTGATTTTTGCCCATTAACGGAAAATGTAAATTACGCGAACCCGATTTCGTTTTTTCTCGCTCCATCTCTCTAAACGCTGTTTTGAACTCGTTATCTGGGTCAGAATCTAATTAAGCTTCTCGCGATTTGGAAAATGAAGCCCGGATAACAATTTCCGTATACTTGCCCATAAATCTTCAACTTTTTCATGTCACTTCGTATATACGGTTCTGATATATCCAAGAGTGTAATGGCTGTCGAATGAAACAAACATCTACCCGCCCGTTAGAAGTCTGGCTTTACATCTACACGACTTCTTCATAAATTGAGATATTCGGATATGTGTACTCTTATGGCCGGCAGCGGGTTACCCGTTGGCTTATTTCCGGTAATCAGGGCTACTTCTTGGCACAGCAGGTACCTGGATATGCGTTTGCCGAGTTCACAGTCGAAAAAACAATCAACGGTAGCTCTAAAAGCGCGTGTACATCTCTACCTCCCAGACAAAATCTTTATTCTATAACCAAAAACCGTCTAACTTTTTTTTTTTTTTTTTTAATTAACCAATAACGCATTCTGGATACGACGGTTTACGATTCAATTAATTACCACCGCTGAATCGCACGTGTAATAATAAAAAGATTAAAAAAAAAAACTTAGGTACCAACTACATAATCAAGCTATTAATTAGGGAAAAAAATTAAAAATCCTGAGTAATAGGTTGTTTTAATTTACTATACGCAGAGCCGTTGCTAGTCGAATCTATTTATTTTAGCCGGTTTCTTCGACCTGCTGGTCACTGGTCGGTGTATAATATCCGCTTCTGTTCGTTCTTTAAACTGCTGCTCGTATCTCTTTCGATTTGGAATACCACTCCCTACTAATATGGGATTCCACTCAGTAATAATAATTATTTATTACTTTTTTACTCCGATCGAACAGATTTGATTTGGGTAACTTACTGGTTGGTTGATACATTCATACATGCAAGATGTAGTGTACAGTGGCAGCGATACCCAGACTACGGTAGCGTACTTGGTGGAGCGTATGGCCATGCAAGCATGCCAAATAGGCTCCCCAGATACCGTACCCCCAGCCCCGAAAACTACCCTTCTAAGTATTGCATCAGTGACCAGAGACACGTCTCGAGGCTATCCCAGGCCCCCATTTTGCTTCTCCTTGCTTCGAATACGCGCGGTCCTGTCAGGGTCATTAGAGGACACCCTATTGACCGAGGCAACGCTTACCCATTGTTAACTTGGAATTCGGGTGGTCCACACAAGGACGCAGCAAACAAGGGGGCTAGGGGCTATAGCCCCCCATACAAAAAAATCGAATTTTTTTCAAAATTAATTTGTGAAAATAGGCAGGTACTAAATCAGGTAGTTACCAAATCGAGTTTTCACCCCGCCCAAGTTTTTTTCTCTCAATTCTAGCCCTCACCAAAAAAAAGTTTTGGTAGCGCCCTTGGGTCCACAGCTGGACTGTGCTTCTTTCTTCACCCCTCACCTTTGTATGTTGGTACATGTTGCGATGCAGGTAGTTGGTGATAACGGGGTGAACCCTGCCGGGGGTCTGCAGCAGCTCTAGGATGGTATAAAGTCGGTGTGTCGAGTGTGGGCCGAGCTTTGTTCGTCGGCTCTGTGCCTTGACCATTCCATTTCCGTCTTCTTCTTCATGATGGTCGAGACAAAGACCGACACCCAGTTCCATCCGCTTCTACTCTTCAGCAAACTAAGGTAGCTAATCAGCGTGTTATTCACGGGAGAAGCAAACCAGTAGCAAATTCTTCTTGTCCGTGGAAGTTTCAGTGGTTTCCCAGATACCCTATTCCATCTGCGAGCTCACGTATTGTTGATTCTTCAAATCGCATTGGAATTATGTTTTCATACTTCCTGAGTTGCGCGTCAAAAACCGCGACCGCCATTGGATGCGGCACCTAGAGAAAGAGGGGAGAGAGAGAGAGAGAGCAGCACCCGCCGCTACCACCAAGGTTGGAGCTCACCAGGCAGGACTGGGATCCGCGGCGGGAAGTCACAGCCTATGAGCTGAGAGTAGCCGTGGATCGGATCGGAGGAAAGAGGAAAGCCCGGGCCGGATGGCGTACCTAGCCTGGCCCGGGAACTGATCCACTCGCTGAAGCCGGAATGGCTATGCACCTGCTTCGCTAGGTGTGTTGAAGAGAGCCACTTCCCGGCGATATGGAAGACATCGAGGCTCGTCCTGCTTTACAAAGGCAATAACTAACCAAAAGGCTTGCCCTTCTCATACCGCCCCCTATGTCTACTGGATGACATAGGAAAGTTACTGGAGCGAGTTATTGATTTGGGGGTAGAAGCGCACATCGCTTCTAAAGGTGGACTGTCGAAATCCTAGTATGGATGCGGTCGGCCAATGACGCGGTGTTGTGTGTGCAAAAGATAATCAACACTGTATGCAGCAAAGATGGATTATGCGCAGCCGTTAGTCTCGATGTGAGGAACGCTTTCAATACACTGCCTTGGAAGCGTGTCTTGAAGGCGATGGATGAGTTCATCTCCCGGGATACCTATGAGCGATCATCAAGAGCTACGTGGCAGACAGAAAGATAGCGTATATGTATGTATAGACGCAGAAGATTGCCAAATCCAGAAGATCATCTTGGCGGGTGTACAGAAATCGGTTTTAGGACCCCTGTAGTGGAACATGTCTTTTGACATGGTCCTGCGGCTCGCACTTTCGAAAGGAGCCCAGGCCATCTGCTTTGCCGACGACTCCCTTCTCCTTGTAGAAGGAGAGCAGGAAGTTCGCAGCAGGTCCATACTCAGCATCGAGATGGTGGTTCGTTGGATGCAGGCGAATGGCTTAGAGGTGGCTGTCCAGAAGACAGAAGCCGTCCTTTTTCACGGGTGGGAAGGGGGCTGGCCACAGCCATTTGACCTCGCGGTACTGGTTGAACTGGTATCCCTACAGCCCTGGATGGTGTACCTGGGAATAACGGTAGACAACTAGCTGTGTTGGAAACCGCATCTCCGTACAACGGCAGAGAAAGAAGAGCGGATGCTGAGAGCGTTCGGAAGCCGAGTGAGAGTCGAAGAAGATTGTATTCGACAGTAATCCACTTGGTTCTTCTCTATGAAGCCCACAATTGGGCACCGGTCGTAGCATTCCGCGAGAACAAAGAAGACATAGGAGGGTCCAGCGGGCCATGGCACTACGCATAACCTGCGCGTATAGAACCGTCTCGTACGAGGCGGCTCTTGTACTAGCTCGAATGCCTCCTATTGATCTGCTGGCTAGGGAGAGCGCTAATCAGCGCTTCCAGAAGCGCCCACCAGCTAATAGGGTGACTCGCCTCCAAGAGACCACCCATAGCCGCTGAACCTTAAGGCTAGTACACGACCTCGATACATATGGCTTTCGCGGCGGCATAGTGAGCTGACGTACCATCTTACGCAAATGCTCACCGAGCACGGGTGATTGAATAGTCATCTGAACCGCTGGGACAAGGTACCCAGCCAGTGCTCGCACTGTCCAGCAGAGGTCGATGACGCTCAGCATACCATATTTTGCTGCACTGCGTGGAACGACGCAAGAGCAGCGCTCGAGGGGTCGGTCAGCAGCCACATCACTCCCGAGACGATGGGTGAAGTGATGCTGGCTAGCCCGCAGAACTGGTCAGCGATGATTCGATTCGCCGGCACAGTGATGCGGGCCAAGGAGGACGCCGAACGCGTCAGACAGCGGACAGCATCCGCGCAGCTCACGCAGTCCACGGGACAGGTCTTGAGCGACGACTCCCCATAAGCAGGGAAAACTCCCCCATCGAACGTTCGGCTCTGCAGCTAAAGCCCGTTGCCGTGTCCGAAAAGAATACCGAAAGGTGATACCAGGACGTGGCGGCAGTAAGGGCGAAGATAGACACGACAACGTTAGTGGAACCGCGAATAGCGAAACGTGTTGTGCTATCTAAGGTGTGGGAAAAAAGAGAGAGCGAGTGAGAGAGAGTCTATATACGAAACGAAACGGGGGCCAGGCGCTCTTACTTCCCCTTCGATTCTTAGTTCCTACACCACTGCAGACTGAACGTCATTACTGGAATTTTAGTAATTTTTGCAATTTTTACCATAAAATTTCTCTTAGTGCATATCAACTGAGTTATTCTCATTTGACGATCACTATTGCCCATTTTCTATAACGACCGCGTGCATTTTCCAGCTATAATTTTACGTACTTGATGTCTATTTTCCGAAAAACGTAGTTTTTAGAGGTTGAAGAATGTAGATATTACAAAGTCGCTCAATCATACTTTAACCACATTTTATTTCAATTTTAATTCAACTCCGACGTACGATCGCACGCAGGTACTTGAGGTTTTTAATGAAAATAAAATAATTCGAACGAATCGAGGGCGTAACTTGAACGTAACTATCAACATACCTTATAGATGTTGTATGCGACTTAATCGACGTTACCTATATCGATACATGTACGAGAATTATATGATCAATTGCGACGTAGATTCCATCATCGATGTACACTGGATGAGCAATAAAGCACGCGCGAAAAAAATTCGGCTATTTAATTAATTAAAAATGTTCGAGTCAGTGAGCGTAGATGTGTGTGCGACTGTATACAAAGCAGAACGTAGGTATATACACGGTAATAAATGATGCAAAAATCTCCCAAGGGTAATAAATACGAAAATAGTAATTAAACTTTCTCTCTAATCCACGAAGTCGAGCGTTCATAAATCATTTTGAGTATCGGTATGATTCGTAATTCATTCTGTCTGTACGGTTTTCTTCAAATTTATTCAATTGGCGTCCTTGGCTTTTAAGTTTGTAAAAATGTAAAAATGCATTTTCCATAACTGCGCGGGCTTCTAATTGCGTAAAATCGATGACAGTGAATTTCCATAAGCTTGTGCATTTGTGCGCCAACTTGTACCTGTATCTGGCAACTTGACTACCCAAATTCTTGAATTACGGTTTGCGTTGTAGGCGTAGCTACCTATCACGTGTAGAATTCAACCTTTCTTACTGTAAAATTTATTTCTAATCAAGTTATGGTCTTCTTATTCAGTCTTCTTGTTCAAAATTAGATGTTAATGAGTTGAAATTATAGTGCGGTCCACACAAGCGCAGAGATAAGACTGCTTTACGCGCCTTTCTGAACTTTTTGTTTTTGGTTTCTTGCTAAATCATCACAGCAAGCTGCTAAGCTCTGCTCTGTCTTCTTTTGATTAATTTGAGACTTGTGAGTTATAACCTTGAGACTCTGAAGATACGGGATGTACTTTTTAGCGGGACCTCGTCGAAATTATTGACAGTACTTCCGCAGTCAATCCCGTAGAGAGAAAAAGAAGGCCTGGGAAGATTTTCCACGGGCCCCCTCTCCTTTCAGTTCGTTTTGTTCTTTTGTCAGATTGAAAAAAATTATAAGCTACGGAATAAGAGGTTTCTTTCATGGTGTAAGGAGTGATTGCTGATGATGTACAGTATGATGTATAGCCATAAGCATTGAAATTCAGGCCTTTTAAATATATCCCCCCTGAAAGTCCGGGCCCGAGGTATCCCCCCCCCTCGCTCATTAGGGTTTTCCGAGATCAGCACTCTGGAAATTCCGCTCTCTCCCCTTCAACTTCTGATACCCGTATATTACCATGCACGATTAATTGATGACCTGAATGTTTGGTTATCGAATTTCAACGTGATTTTATCGCGACTACAGCAGTGTGTCTCAGGAAACGATTACCGAACTTTAAAAGAGATACGACACACTCAAGGGTAAAAAAAAAACGTAAGTATTACGTATTGGGGTCATCTTCATATTACTTGTTAAGGAGCTGTGGGGTCTCGGTGTTTGTGTGTGGGGGGGCGTACCTGATTGCTCGACTTATTGCTTGTTGTCTGCCTACCTGTCTTTCTGGCTAGTTGGTTGGCTAGCAAGAGCTGCCGGCTGTCTGTTTTTCTGTCTACTTGTCTGATAAGCTGGCTCGCTCGCTCCGTGATCTCTCAATATGATTAACTAACTTGAATTAACTGTTCATTCGTCTTGTTCTAGCTAAATGAGTTACAGATTTGAACTCGCAGTTTTTCATATTTCAAGTAGACTAACCACAGAACATATATTCCCTGGAGTAGGAAGGAGAGGGGTGTTATCAGTATTTTTTCGGCCCCGAAAAGGGTCGCTGTCTAGAAAAGTTCGACAATACTGTTCTAATCGATGGCTCTAATTATCGGCTATAATTGAGATAGCGAACTGAAGTTCTCACAGTCAACTTGAATGATAATTGCAATAGTTGAGCTCGGAAGGGTAGTCGTAAGCTCTGCAGAGGCTGCGTTCTCAAACCCCCCCCCCCCGATGCATATACGTCATTTTAGGCTTCCACTACTGTCGATAGTTGTCAATCAGACTCGCCGTAGTCCCAGAAACTTATTTTCCGAGCGTTCGAAAGATTAGGCAACCAAAATGGCTATCAGCGTTCTCGTGTTTATAGGTGCCTCTACTCTACGGTCCTCATGAAAGGTCTGAGTACAAAATAGTAAGTCTAACCTTTTTTTGAAAATTTACATTTAGCGACTCTGCATGGAAAAACAAAAATTACTGCAGTTTTTCTCGGCTGTAGGGATGAAGCAGAGAAGATTTTTCTAATCTGAGAGATATTTTATAGAAAAATTATCAGAATTCTAGAAATTTTGAGCTATGGATCTCTCTCGGGCTGCACATTTTTAGTACCAAATGTATTAGCGGATTTTTCTTGTTCGTGCAGAGGCAGGAAGAGACGCTTGAAAAGTGAAAATTTCCCCATTAATAATAACAAAGTGAATATGGCACCACTCGGCAAACAATGCATTTTTTAACTTCCATCTGTACCTTCCATTTAACAATCTTTTATCTGATCTTTTGGCATATGTAATTCCAAGCCATACTCCCCATCACAAGAAAAAAAACGAAGTAGAAATCAGCTTAAAATGTATGGAAAGTGTTCCCGTAGTATTTTCTCATAGAATGTCCGATAGAAGTACAACGTGAAATACAGACAAATGTGACGTGCTGCTTGGCATAGTCTTGCAGGGGTTCAGATGCAGATCACTAAAGATGTTTTGCTCGGAATCAGTCAGCTGCTGTTTGAGCTCATTCAGAGGCTCGTCATTCGTCAAGACACATTAATTCCTTTCAGAACTTATTCCGACATAAGGACCCTAATCAAATTATTTTAGACTTTTAAGACTTATTCAGATTCTGTTGAAGATTCATTTGGATTTTCATAATATGACTTCTGAAGACTATTTCAGACTAGGTATGTCACAACTTAATAAGATTCATTCACAGACTGTTAAGATTAGTGAGAACTGTATTTTAACTCATTTGGACGCTGTTAAGCAAAAACTGCCCAAGCGACATTTGTTGAAATGAGTTATTAGTATCGTTGGAAAGAGCGTAAAAAGTAGAATTTCTTTAATCCCTCCCCCCTCCCCCTCCCCCGATACAAAAATATGTATTCACGTTAGAAAAAGCATATCAGTAAACGATGGGTCCGTAAACTGGTATTATTCATCGACTTTTAATGTTACGTTTTCTCAAAAACCAGTTTTTGTCGCTTGGGCGGTTTTTGCTTAACAGCATCTATTTAGTCTACGTCAGGTTTCGTTAACTGTCATCCCGACTACGTCCAGACTTGTTCACATTTATTTAGATGTCCGTTAAGATAAACGATTCCTTCATGAATAGGTTGATGAAGTCATATATATGAAGAATTATTCAGATTTCCCACAAAGACTCGTTAAAACTTATTCGGCTCCTTCTGACTCTTCTGAGACTCACGAGCAAGGCTAGGCAAAATGATAAGTACCGAGTACAGTTATGCCAATCAGAGACGTCATAAGCCCTATTGGTGTGGGTGTATGTAGGGAGGGGAGGAGATGCTGACCGACTAAGTGTGAAAAAATCTCTTATGTAAGCAAAAATCGAAGCAAATTTTGCCAACTCTGATGTTGAACACACCGGCTAAGGTACTGAAACCAAATGAAAACGTACCAGAACATGCCGGGACACCAACATTTTTCATTCAACCAAAAAATAAAGCTCAAAGATTTCTTTATTTTACCGACTGGTAGTTTAAAATGCCGACTCTGAAAATTCGTGAGGGTGTTACTTTCCCTCTCCCTAGCTAAATTCCTGGTGCTAACGTAAAAAGTTAGTAGAATTATCGAATTATTAAAACCAGTGTGGGACTAGCTTTCTGTAAGGCCCCTGGCGATTCTCGCATATTGGGCCCCGTGTCATTCCCCACTTTTAAAAATTGAGCCCTTGCCCTTCAACAAACAAATATAACATAACAGAAAAGACTGTAGTTATTTTCAATAAAAAGGCAAAAAATACATGCAATGAATTCTATTAAACTTCATTAGAAAATTGTAAAAACAAATACAGGAAAAAAATCAAGTGTAAAACGATAACATAATTCTATAAGAATTGAAGTCAAAAAAGGACAGTGTTACCAATTAAAAATACACTAATAATAAAGATAAAATCAAAATAGGAATCTCTTTAATTCTTTTGAGGATTGCCCGGACTGGTCAATAATTTCATCAACTTTAATATTCTTTAGGGAATCAGATTCTACAAACATCAACGGTAAAGGGCTTAATAATTTTTGGCCAAGAGAATTTCTTGAACAGTCCTTGAGCTTTTTCAACTTTGAAAAACATCGTTCACAATACACTTGGGTGCAGGGCAACAAAAGTATAAATTGTTAAAGACTCGAAACATAGTTGTTAATTCATGCAAAATTGAAAAGAGGCATCCCAAACATGAGGCACAGTTTTTATCTTCATCATGGTGAGCTTGAGCTTCTGTCATACTCATTCCTGAATCTGAATCAAATTCTTCTTCAGATGCTGAACTTTCCAAATTTTGATCTTGATCATCCTCAACCTGTCCTTTGTCTTGATAACCTACTGCTGCTGTAGCTGCATAAAGTTTCCGCCAATTTCCTTGCAAATTTCTTGAGTTCATCCAGTAAAGATATTCTTCTCAAGCCTGTTAATTCACTTATCTTTACAAAAGTTGATCTAGAAATTCTAAAATACTTTTCATGTTTGAAATTTCTTCAAAGTTTTCTGGATCCAACCACGAACAAACTATATATAAATCTTTATTTGGAATAAACTTCTCCTTGATACTTCCTTGAGCATTTTCTATAATTCTATAAAAAATATTCACACGAAAATCTGTGGACAAGCCTAATTCTGGTCGTTCATCACTGGCTTGCTCATCGCTTCTCTTTTTTTTTAGGAATTCTACGAGGTACAAGATATCTTCTTCTATTTCTGTTGACAAAATTCCCTTCAGTTCAAGCTCACATTCCTTCTTATCATTGTCATCGTCATCGGCCTCTTCCTTTGCAAAATATTCATTCCTTTCTCTCGCAAATAATTTTGTTTCTTCATATAATTAAAAAAAATATGCTTCATTTCTTTTGGCTTCGATTTGGGAGCTCAGTTTTTCCACCATTTTCCATGCTCGTAGATAATTTAATGAAGAAGACTGCAAATATTTTGAAACAGGAGTTGTGACAGAAAACAAATCTAAAATCATTACGACGGTAAAAATTATATCAAATTTCTCCCAATTCTTCATTAAAGAGCGTGCTTGAAATTTTGATCTACAATCAAATTTCCTGCCGATAGCTTAATAAATCGTGATTTCCTCATTTCTGGTATTTTTGCAGGTAGTTCAAAAACTGAAGATAAAGCCTTATCTTGGCTCCACCATCTTGTTTTTCCAATTTTTCCCAAACGCCTTAGTTTATTATGGCCTTCCATTGTAGTCACAAGTTCATTTCTCCACGTATCCATTCTCTTATATGAGTCACTTACAAATATTGCACCCTGTTGAACTAATCCAAACAAATCTGACGTTACTTCTGCCCCCCCCCCTATACTATAGATCAACGTGATCATTGTGATTCCTGTACATCTGAAGTTTAATATGACAAGCAGTTTATTTTCTCCTTCACCCTTCAAACATTTAGAAATTTAGGAAAAAGAAGTTTTTGTCGCATACTCACATTTCTTCTTTCCTAAATGTCTACATATACCTAATTATTTTTGGATATTCCGCACTCAAAAATAATTTCCTTCAAACTTTTGTTGAAAATTTTTCTCGAGCCCAGTATTGTTGCAGTACAGCTGTTTTTGGGCCTCCTTAACACTTTACTTTCGGTTGGCCCCTGGCGATCGTCAGTTAGCCACACGGGTCAGTCCGCGGGAGTTGAGTAGTTCAGTGTTGAACCTGAAAGCCATACAATTCTTACGTGTGTTTTCAAGTTTTGTTAGAAATGCCGAGCCTACAACTCGTGTTAGTAACAATTAAAATTATTTTTATGTTCTATATACGAACTCCCGTTAGACGCCGGTTAGACAACATTTCATACATACGTGTAATGTGAGCTGTATCTGTTCCAGGTAGTTCAGAAACACCTTATATAATTCTAAGAATCTGTGTGATTTTTCTCAGCTTATGTTCACGAAGTTACATTCAGTATGCCTTAGACAGAGCTTACTTAGAAAAACTGTATACAATTTGTCTCTCAGCTCTGTTTCTTTTTAAAACTTTTCAAACTGTTGAATAATTCGGAACTCTACGAACTCATTTCTGAATCACTTTCCTTTGCCTTTGACAAAATACAAGCCGCTTGAGAAATCTCTGGAAGAACCTACTGAAGGAAGAGGGGACGTTTCCCCCCATACATTTTCGTCAGCTGACTAGTTGTGCTCCTCTGCTCCTAGTAGTGTATGTAGGAAAGATGAGTAACCCCAAAACCAAATTTATATGTGCTTTAGATATGATACTGATTGCGATTAGAGAAAATGGTTCAAACCACCACGTATAGAGCAAGAGTGTGTGTGGAACTGTGGATATGGACGTTTGTGGCGGAAACTTTCAACAGTACATTAACTGCGGAAGCAGATTTCGTATACTTTCAGAAATTATACACAGAGAGCGCGTTTGAAATTCGAGTTACCGACAAAAAGCGGAATATTAACTGGTCGTAGTGGTTGAGGAAAGTGTATATTGTTACAGTTATTAGGATTCGCGATGTCTACGAACGGGTTCGACAGCATAAGACGAGTAGGTATGCACCCTTCTCGAATTTCGTTTGATGATATTCGAAGAGGCGAGCGAACGCCGCGGCGATCCAGATTTTCGGCAATCTTTGTTACCTCTTCTGAAGTTTGGTTAAATTACCAAGCCGCTTTTACAGGAACGAAACCACAAGTGGCCATTGTCGCGTCGGCGTCTTTCCTTTCTCCATTTTTTTTTTTTTTTTTTTTTTTTTTTTTTTAAATTTTGCGCTTTAAATATTCTCCTCTTCTGCGTACCCTCAGAAGCGCGATCGAAAAGTCGGCTTATGTCGACATCGACCGCTCGCGACTAATTGCTGCCGATTTCGAACTCGGCGCATGCACCAATTATTCCGTCCTCATCAGTGTAAACGTTTCCTCGAAACTGATGAATTTTTTTCTTCTTTTTCTTCTGAGATGTACACGAATATTCTGTCGGCTAGACGCCACTTTGATGATCAGTCACCGTAACTGCACTTCGATTTGCGGATAATTAAAAACGATTTTCGAAACTACTTGGAAGCACCGACAGAGCAATACTGGATCGCGTTAACCCGATCTCAAATTATACCCGTTCACCGTTAAGATCTTAAAAACTGCCGCTCGGGGAGGGGGACGAATACGGTATTGTTCGAATTATCGTCAGTACGAATGTACGAGTAACTTCTTTTCATTATTTCCGACCCGCTCGTGTACACGCATGTAATTTTAGTCCGACTGAGGTTGAATTATTTTATATTTATACCGATACGGCCTATCAACAGCTCAGCAACGACGAAAGTTCGAGTTTATTTGCTCGACTAACTTTGCTCGAAAGTTATGTACGAGTATATATACGCACGAAAATAAATTACCTGGTATGATTCATTTGGCGCAGTCAAGGTGGCGAGTGATTAAGTCTGGCAACCCTTATTCATTTCCCCGCAAAATCGATATAGCGGTTATTATACGAACCAGGTGTACCTAAACTCTCTAGTTCCATTCCGAGTCTACAAATTCCGTATGCCAAAGGAATTATTGTACAGAAATATCTAGTATCGAGTGTATGAATCGTAAACGGGATGTGAAGATGGCACACGAGGAAGAAGTCGTTGTCATTATAACAAAATAAGAGAAATTAAGTTACATAGTGAATCTTAGAATCTTACATATATCGAGTTAAAATACATTCATAGGTTACCTGAAATTTGAATGAAATTTTCTTTTCAGTGTGAATATCATATAACTTATAAAGTTGTAGAAGGACAAAATATTTCACTAGAATGATTTTATAATAAATGAATTTATTCTGGACGGCCGGCATAAATATGCTCTCTTTGTTCTCAGTTCTCAATAAATGCCACCCCTACGATTCATCCTCACCTGACGCTCCACCAGTAACATGATAGGGTCACAATCTGATACACCGAAATTGTTGCCGAGAACGGAGGAACTCTATCGTGCCATTTTGGGAACCTATGCGTTCAACTTTTTGTTCAGCAACTAATAAACTGATTTTAAAATTACTAGTTCTGTTTTAATGCATCGCACCGGAAGGTAAGGCACGCTGAATATCTAAGAATTCAAAATGGATTCGCACGTTCTGTGGGGTGTATCAGGCAGATATGAGAAAAAGAGAAAAAAGAAAAACTTTCAGTTACACACACCAGACAATGTGTTATCGGACACGACCGCCATGTTCTAATAGTCTGCAGTACGCGTTGAATGTAAAAACCCATCGTTCAGTAACGTAGTCAGAAAATAATTTTTGAATGAAAGAGAAGAAGGGGTCATCGCCGTATTCAAAATAATATTCATAGGCGTCACTCACATTTTTTACGCTACCAGAATACTAACAGTTTTATCCATAAAAAGCATCTGGCATCACTCTTGACTCAGTGGCGTTTTCGTGGATGTCTTTAATTAAGATTTTATTTCATTTTTTGTTAGAACTGGGACACTGCTGTTATAACTGCTTCGTGGCCCTATCCCCCTTGGTGAATTTTTCTGAGTTTTCTCGACTATTTTCAAGTTTTTTCAAGTCTTTTCTCCTGTGTTTTCTCTTGATGTTAAAAAGTAGAAAAGCGGGGTTGGAGATAAACTGGGAAAATCCTTCATTTTGGCGAATGACAAAAAAAGACCGGTGAAAATTGGAGGATACGAAGTAAAATGGAAGGATGACGTAGTATATTTGGGACAAATTTTGTCTTTTAAAACCCGGGGGGATAAAGAACTGAATATCAGGGTCAAAAAAGGATGGCAAAAGTACTGGGCTATAAAATCAATTTTCAAAGGTAATTTTAGCACTAATCTAAAAACAAAAATATGGGAACGTTGCACGCGATCTGTTCTCTCGTATGGGACCCAGACTTGGGCCCTAATAAAAGGTGGTACGCAGAAGCTTCAAAGAACGCAAAGAGCTACGGAAAGAAGCATTTTTGGCATCAGAAGGGGAGACAAAATTAGCAACCAAATTTTAAGGAGCAAAACTAATATGACGGACATAGGATACTTCGTGAAGAAACCGAAATGGAAGTACGCCGGGCATGTTTTAAGACAGAAGGAAGAGAGGTGGGCAGTGGCGTAGCTACGGGTTTCCCAAAGGTGGGCACCATAAGGTTTTCAAGGGAGAAAAAGTCGAGGTATTTTTTTAAAATCGCCGATATTAGAGGACTATGTAAAAATATTGGGGGGGGGGACGCACGTGCCCCCCGACGCTACGCCTCTGGAGGTTGGAGAGAAACGTTGAGGCTTGGGTGCCGTACGAGAGAAAAAGATCATGCGGCAGACGGATGACTAGATGGGGAGACGAATTCGTGAAGGTAATGGGGTCCGGGTGGAGGAGAGTGACCGTCAACCGTTAAAAATGGAGAGTTTGTGGGGAGGCATATGCCGAAACTTGGGCTCAGTCGTTGTTCTGTGTCAGGGGGGGAGTACGTCTCTCCCCTGATATCAACATCGCGCGACTGTGCGCGGCTTGTAAAAATAAATAAATAAATTTCTCTCGATGTACTACGTATAAACTTCCCCTCGGCACTTATGCGATGCCCCTTATAATCGTACGTATTTCATAATTTACTTATAATCGTACGTTTGGAACGAATATGGAGGGAAGTTCGAATCAGTGGCGGATCCGGGAAGCAATCCCTAGAGATGCAGTTAACGCATAAACATTGATTAAGCTGTCACCTTTCCCGTTTCTGCGTGTTTGGTTTATATTTCTGCCTAGAAGATGATTATTCAGCCAGTGACGTCGGAACATGGGGGTACAAGGGTACAGTATTTCCCCCTCTCACCAAAAATGTGAAAAAAAAATCAAAAATTGTTCTACAAGTTAAAAAGGCGTTCTTTTAGAGATGAGTTATACGAAATCTCTTGCTTGTTAACTCAGATTTTGTGGTCTTATCGACTCGAACTTTAAATTTTTGTACCCCCTAAAATGAAACCAGCTCTTTTGAGCCTTATTAAAAATCTTGCAGACTATGTTAGGACTTCTGCAGACTCAGCTAAAACTTTTTAGGACTCGATTACCATTCGACACTACTGGATCCAGCGAAAGGGAAGAAATTTTGAGCTTTGAATTATTTGTGCTGACTATTTCTTTATTTATATTGAAAGTAAAAATCCAAACATGGCTATAGCCCGCAAGTTTTTTTTTTGTTTATTTTGGGGAGGGGGGATGTCGACTAGAATTAGCCAAATGCCAACTTTTCATACCACACTGGGGGCCACATCACGTCGCTGCCGTCCTGCACCAAAGATTATTTTTAGATTTTCTAACTTCTAACGCACCATATCGCCCGACTTGAATAACACGTTTTGAAACATTCTTATTGTTCATCTTGTACAATTCAATTAATCTCATTTCGAGGAAGTGGAGCGCAGTTAGTAAAGAAATGTTCTGAATTTCTGATGAGTTAAACCGACAATTGTTTTAGTTTTTTTGTTTAAATTAATTCTAGCGTGATATATCGCCCCCTTCCCTTCCACGGTCATTTTCCGATCCACCCTTTGCAACTCCCTCTTGGGTTGCTTGTCACGTTGTATTACTTGCATTTTCACAAGTCCTAACATAGTCTTGAGGAGTATTATCAGAATCTTAATAGTTCATTGAAAGAGCTTAACGAATCCTGATGAGTTCCAACCGTAGGTCTTTTCGCTGTCCTTGTTCACATAATTTCTTATCTGCTGTATGGTTCCTTTCCCGCATTTTATTACAAATTTTCCTTTTTTCAGTACATTATTTTGACAGTGACGTGGACTTTAATTTCTATGAAAAAATGCACACTTGTTGTGTCATAGCTATGACTCGAGAAGCAATACGCATCCTTATGGGACGATTTTTGGTTTGCTGAAAGTTGTAGCCTGATTTGGTGAAGAATATCGTAAGTTGTTACTAAAACGTAGGAAGGCATGGTTTCCGCCTTGAAATTGGATTTAAGTAAACATGAAAATAGCTATCAAAATGGGAAGGTTTGTTCAGAGTATTTCCAAGGAGATGCGAATACTGACGAACTTTAATTAGTAACCGGCAGGTACTTTCTCTCCAGAAAACGATCTTGATTCACATTCATATCTGTAGGAAAATTATCAGATGAGAGACCTCCACGAGGGAGGTCCCCGTTAACTATAAATATATTCCTCGACCTAAAATTTTCTTCATTTCTAACAGTAATTTCAACGTTTAGTTAGGAGTTAGGGTAACAAAGTAATTTCAACGCATTCAAACGCGCTACGAAATTCCTGATAATCTCACAGGGAGATAAAAAATCATGTAAACAAACCCGACAGCGGAAAGCCCTATACCTATGTAATGGGTTTCAATAAGGTCTAAGAGTCTCAGCATACTCTTAAAGAATCTCATCAACGAGTCCTAGAGATCTTTAGATGTCATACAGAGTCTCAAAGTACAACGATTGGTTTTTAACAAATTTTAGATGGGCCGTGCCAATTCTGTTTCAGTCTTACCATATACTCTTAACAAGAGATCTTGATGAGTCTTGACATAGCTTTATCGAATTTAGGCCTGTTACGTTTCGAGTAGGGGGGGGGGATGGACAACATCCCAGTTCCTCATCCCAAATGTGTAAATTGTGAACCGTTCAAATTCAGGGGTTTGCTGTCTCCTTCTCTCCTGTATGTCCATCGGCTGAGTACGTCGTCGTGCAGTGAAGCTACAGTCAAACATTTTATAAAGAGAGCAAACAGTTCTGCGAATCTTGGGAATTTTCACTGTAGGCAACGGTGTGGATCACGAATTTCATATAGATGGGGAAGTGGAACATGTTTTTAAAATGGCCTTTCGTGTTTAGGCAAGATTTTTTGGTGAAAAAACTGTGTTTTTTGTGAAACAAGCTAAAAATTTCCTTCGTTGCTATTATTTTGGAAAGCAAATAGGAAATCGCCACACTGACTGTAAGTCACGTATTAGAACGGAAAAGTGTTGTATACTCCTTCCTACATTTGAGAATTGCAAAACTTGTGGGTAATTCCAATCACCCCTTCCTAGTCGTGATCTTGATCAGTTATTATTTGAAAAGGTAGATGGGAAGCTTAGTCAAGCAATGTTAAGCCAAATCCAACCAATTACATTTTCCTTAATAAGTGCCTTATCTTCTAAAGAGGACTTTTTTGTTGGCCTGACGCGATTGCTTCGCCCTAGGACAGGCACAAGTCTACCACACTACTGATCAGGATTCTCGTCTCCGGCCTCGAGTTCGTTGTGCCCAACAGTTTTGCGGTCGGAGAAACGAGAATATGCGCTGAAACGTCGATGAGAATAAACGACTTTCTCGCTTCACCGTATATTTGCTCCATCGGAGGAAAAAAATAAGTACTTAGATAGATTTTCGCGATATCGCGTACAGAGATGATTTCTGCGCTGAAGGGCGGGGCAAGGTGGGGTCCGTTGTGCCCCTTCTCAGCGCAATAATTTCCTTCGCTCGGCGACCTGTATTTCATGTTTCTGCTTCTGTATCATATGTACGAACTCGTATGCGCAATTATTGGCTCGCAGGTGCGATTATAATCATTTTATGTGTACGCGCTACCCGTACCACCCTCTCGTTCGAATGCAATTAATCCTCCTACGAAGACGGCGACCGGGAATATTGTCGAGAGTTCTTCGAGTAGGCGCGTCTGCTTGCGAAATCGCGACCGCAAAGGCGTTTATTAGGCGTTCGCTGGCTGCTAAACCGCTGTGTGTGCTGCGAACGCGTTATTCGAAAATAAGCGTCGCCGTTGCTGTGTAATATCTGCTACTCGGGATGTGCATGGCGTGAGGACTACGGTCTGACAGCAGGTTTTCTAAACATGGAGATCAGGTGTGGAAGGTTAATTGGAAACAATTGGCCGTTGCACGTGAGCCGCGAACCCGGCTCCGGTACCCGCGATGTACCTCGTACATACCTTCATAGGCTGTATACGATTCGTAATACCACAGTCGGTATGGTTGGCTGTGCGGATATGTACGAGCTTACATAATCGCAACAGTAAGAAAGAAGGATTCCTCTTTCGATTTGTCCGTGTACTCGTATAGTTCTATTGGTATACCGAATACGAAACTGTACCGACTGTGTACGTACCTGATGTATACGTCAAAGCCCGAAATTGTGGAATCCTGAGACTGTACAGCCATTTTTGTACCATCTGCGAAAGGAAACGCCCTTTTTGTACCAACTCCGAAGTATCGTATTTGCCTACAACAATTTTTGTACACTTTGCGAAATGTATACCACTTTTGTGCTGAGCTGAAAATTTGAACAACATTGCACAAGGTTTTCGTATACAAAGCCCGTGATAAACATAAAATGTATCAGCTAATAATCGTACAAGTAGAAATGTTTAGCCTACTTATTGCTGCATGACAATGAATTATATTCGTAGCATCTCGAAACAGTAGATTTTGTTTTTTACAAAGACATCATCTGTTGGTAGTAGCACACGCGCATCTCTGAAAGACCCGACCACCAACTGACAATTCCTGCGTATTGGCTCCTTGCGGAGAAATTGTTCCTTGTGGAACTTCCTCCTTGTTGGGAAATGCCACGTGACTGAAAATGAAGAAATGTAGTATTTGATCTTTCTGTCACCAGTCTGCATCCTGATGGCTTCTTGAAATCTGGCTGGCTAAGTTGACATCGTCTTTTTAGAGTACACGCCGGCACACCGCTCTCCGAGACATACACGGGTGCCGACGTAACGGAAAGCGAGTTCACTCGGAGACACGCGTCCCCATTTTGTGCAGATGGCTAAATGGCCTCTTTATTTATGCATAAAACATTTCAGTAACTTGAAATTTTCAAAGACGAATTTAACGCACGAGAACGATTTACACTACATTACATTTCACAACTTCGAATTACATGTACTCGTTCCACCACCATTTAACAAGCTAACCCATACGAAACGGATACGTTTAGGAGCAGGTACATGGTTCCCGAGATTGATTATCGATATACGACGGTAGGGAGTGTGATAAGTACATAGATTCGGTATTATCATACCCATATTAGTACGATAATATACAAACAATTGCGACACAGTCGTTTCAGCGGATCGAGAAATTCAGCTAAAGCTATAACCCTAGACAGGGATACACGACAAAGGAATATACTGAGCGCGCATGCGTGATTTTTGATAGCGAATACTGACTTATGCGTACCCCATTTTTCTAGTCCCAAGAAGAGAAAGAGATCCACAAAGATAGGTGTCCATTTCGGAGTGTGAGTGAACTTGGTAATATTCCATTTGTAGGGTGTGCCAGTTCACTTCTCCTTCTTCTGTAGTCCAGAGCGCATGCGGCTGTTATGCCAGCATCAGTGGACTACGTACTCCACTGATGATGGCATAACAGCCGCAAGCGCTCTGGACTACAGAAGAAGGAAAAGTGAATTGGCACACCCTACAAATGGAACACAAAGATAGGCTTGTAGTAGACTTTCCCACACTGCAAGTAGGGTATGCCTCAAAATGAGAGTCTACATACAGCCACATCCTGACCCTCATGCCACTTGCTAATGATCCGCCGATGTATCATTGGAGTCTTCGCGGTTGTACCTTCTGTAGATATTCTTCACATACGTGCACTTCCATCGATTTCCTTCGCCGGCCCTCCTAGAGTGTGAAACGATTATTTCCTCTGGATGCTGATGGCCCATAGGGGCAGCAGCATGCTTCTGTAGTTGACTGTGAACTACATGGTGCTATTTGGTTACGCCAGTGCAGTTGAGGTAAAACACCGTTTCGAGTACGATCTTATAAAAGTCATTTTTTACTTCCATAACAACACCTGTAAAAAGTACAATATTGCAGTAAGGACTGTAAATTGCCTTCCCTCTAAACCTTATTGTAATGTGTGACACACCTACTAAATTTCTGGGGTCGCCTTTACTTTGATCGAAGTCTGGTATGGGAATAGTAACGCTTGTACCTTCTTCTAAATGAGAGAATCTGGACTCACTCGCCACTTCATCCGTTTTGCTTGTGACTCTAATCCCTATAGTACAACATCCTGGTTCCGTTGAAACAGTGCGGGATGAAGTTATGTGGATGATAGAGATTTTCGACGTCCTCTTCAGAACACTAGCAATAACTGCAGAAGGCAGATCAGTTCTATGCAGACCTAAATGTTGCTGTTCTGCCAAATAAAGCCTCGAATGGTGACTGACGAATAGCCCAGTGCAGACCATTATTTTTCCGGCACTGAATGAAACCAGAAGTCCTTCACCCCATTTAGTAGACTTAGCGTCAACTATCCACGCTTGAGCCATATCTCCCACGTCAGGATTCCCTCTCTCAGTACTCCCTTGGCCTTGCGAATGACGGGGTTTGACCCTTATTTTCTTGTAATGAGATAAACCGCATATAATTGTAAAATCTTGTGTGAGTTAAATTCTCAAGTTGGTACAAAAGTGGTTTTTATTTTTCAAAGTGTACACGAGTTGTGGTTCCAACGACAGAATGTCGGATTACGCTTTGCACATTGTACAATTTCGGGCTTTGAACGTAACATATATACTGCAGTCTTCTCGCTGACAGTGCATCGAGCACGCAATCAGTTTTCATTTTCTAATTACCATCATTAGATGCCATACACTACCCCATTACCTGTTATAGAAACGCTTATAATACATAGTAGAAAGGTAGGCCCTTCAAAATCGTCGTGATGCAACCTGTTATGTTCATTGGTATATTAACCAGGCGGTTGACGCAGAAGCGACCACAGGCGACCACCCAATTTTGATATTGTGTCTGAATTCACAAATAAACGGTAATCATCTAACGGTTGAAATCAACAGAAAATTCTAGTATGTTATCCATTGCTAAAAATATGGTCTTTGTCTCTCCTCGTTACAGAAAGAAAAGCTAAACCGGGAGTTGAAATCCGAGGCACAAAAGATAAAGCTTCGTTGTCGTGTTTAGTCAAAGCGTAGCCTTGTACAGTGTTCAAGTTTATTTTCATTTTTTATTTTATCTTTTCATTGATCCGAAACTTATATTCGACAAAAGCGAGATCTGTGATTGAGTTGGGAAGCTTAAATTTTGATGAAGACTGATTTAATCAGAACATTCGGAGGGAATGAAAGGCCAAGTTTGGGGAAAGTAAAGAAGAAAAGTTTGCCGACAAATATTTTTTAAAAACTGAAAATTCGCCGACAAAACTTATAAAAAATTGAAAATTTGCCGACTGCCATATTATTGGGCCGGAGGTGTTTCAAACCGACACACCCCTCCATAGTTTTGTCCTTGGTTCTCGGTTTCTCTATGTCTAATTGTTTGAGGGAACCCCTTTCGATACGTAAGTTTCTTCTTGTTTACTGAAGACGTACCGCCTCCTCTTCTGTCCGCACTTTGAGGGCGCGTGACGAGCCAAGATCGACGCACCATCAGGAGTCGCAATACCTCCAGCTCTTTATTTCAGAAATGAACAGAGTGGGAAGAAGTCTTAATAACGCTCGAGTTAGTCCTGTTAGCCTCTAGTTGAATCTTACCAGAGTGTGAATGATTCTTTGACAAGCTTGAATAAATCTTTTTCAATCACAATGAAGCTCTAGTTGAGAAAATTTGGGAACATCCAAGTGCAAAAGTGCGGAAAATGCCTACTTTCGGCTAACAGCGCAACTCAGTTAAAAAAGGACAAACATTTTTTCTACTTTCAGTTGGGAAATTCGTTTACTTTCCACTCCCAAAGCTAATGTGCACACGTCTCAAGTTGTTCTCAGAAATTCAGAATACGTTTCCGCTGATTTTAAAAACATGAATAAACAAGTCCTGAAATAGCAATGAGTTCAAACAGTGAACCTCTGATACGCGACCTCGACGGATGGTTAGGAAGAACGTACGGAGCGCTTAACAAGTATTGAGCGGCCACTGGTGCTTCGGCACGTACCTACATCGGATGTCGATAGCGCCGAGCCCCGTGCGCGCACTGTGATCGAGGGGCGGAGGACACACCTTCGCACACCCTGTTCGAGTGTGAGGCCTGGGAGCAGGAGAGGCGCGGAACGGCCACAATAGCGATCGATCCCGGCGGAAGAAGCAATGAAGACGAAGGCGTGATCAGCCGTCTCGCGCCGGACAGCCTGGTTCCGGAGATGATGAAGAACGGAAGCAGTTGGAACCGAGTGTCGGCCTTCGTCTCAGCCATCATGAAGAAGAAGATGCAGACGGAGTGGTCGAGACAGAGGGCCGGCGAGTTACCAAGCTCGGCCCACACCATCGAAACGGAGGAGAACTCTGTACCATCCTAGAAAGAGTTGCTGCAGCTGCACTGCAGACCCACCAGCAAGGCTCACCCGTCGTCACCACCTGCCTGCGTCCACACACGGACCAAGACGAGGAGGTGAGGGGTGAGTGAAGAGAGGCAGCGCGTCCGGCCGTGGGGGACCTGAAATTTCCAGGCGAGCGCTCAGGGATTGCGGACCTCGGTCAGTAGGGAACCCCATGATGGCCCTGGTAGGACGCGCGCACCGTTCTGGCACGTAGAAATGGGGCCTCGGGCCCGGCCCCAAAGCGTCCCTCCGGTCACTGACGTGATACTCGAAAGGTTAGTTCCTGTGGCCGGGGGTGCGGTGTCATAGGGGCCACTTTGGCATGCGTGCATCGCCGTACATCCCACCACACCAAACAGTGAACCTAGACTGTTTGCACAGAGACCAAATTAGTCTTTTAGCAGCAATCAGCTGGTCTAATATCAACTTTTTAAATTCAGTTTCTCGGAAAGTCCTAATAATTCACGGATCTTTCTTTGCATTGGAAACTTTTAGTCTCTTCTACGAACGTACAGGCAGTAAAAATTAAGAAATTTCAGTTGAACCCTTGAAGAAAGAAAGAAAAATCCTCCTTTTCTCAATGTGGTTGGCTGGCTATTGAAATTTGCCAAATGCTGACTTTTCAGACAATGATGGACGTGGGGAGAGTTTCCTCCAAATTCTCCATGGCTCCCGCTCTGGTTTTCTTCATTTCTGTATCTGGGAAAAATCTGAAATTAAATTCAAAATCAAAAGCCTGAGAAACAAGATCTCTTTCCGCTCTATCTGAAACAAAAAGAGGGTATCCGAACAATGTACAATAATCATAACTGAACGCAGAAAACCATTCGCTCTCCTTCTGTTCTTTGATTTGGTACGCACCCATGGAGATGAAAGAATTTCGAGAGGAGCTCTTTCCTGGCAGTTGGTTTGAAGAATCTTCTTTAGTGCGGAAAATTGTAAAATTCGGTCTTTCTTAGCAAAATTCTTCACTACGCCCTTACTTTGTCTCTCTCACAACATTCTGATATCACTACAAAGTTTTCGTACATCGTCCCATCCGCTTTTATTTCACAAAGAAACGCTTCACAGTGGTCGGACGCCTCGAAAACGTTCACATAACAAGAAGAATTCTTAGGTGAAATTTTCATATTATACTTGTCGAGATCTAGTCAGAGGTGTAGCGAAGGCATGGGAGGAAGGAACCTTTCCCCAAACATTTCCTGGAGCAGGCAAATTTAGCGAAATTGACTTACAGCTGGCAAAATTTCAAGGACTTTTCTTGTCAGTTGTAAAATTCAAAAATATTCGTCAGTTGGCAAAGTTAATTGCTCGGCTCCCTTATAAGGAAGTTGCTTGGCTGCGAATCCAGGGTTAATAGTACTGTGTGGTATTTCGTCTCTTTCCCTCCCCAATCACTGTAAATTAGAATTACTTCATCCCTTCCCTGTCCAAATGAGGTCATTAATCGACGACGAGTTAGGTTGTACCCCGAGCTGAGAAGCTCGATCCCTGCTCGTAGCTGAAGACTAACTCTGTTCTCACTTTCAGCCAATCGGTTGTGTCACAGCACGCTGTCCGTGTCCGTGTCGATGTCGGTGTCGGTGTCGGTGTCGGTGTCGCCTCGTTCGTGACAGTACAGATTCTGGCGGGCAAGGAAGCGTGTACAGGTGCCCGAAACATGCACAGCGGCGGTGTGCTAAAATGTGTGCCCTCGTATACATTGTTAAATGTACACAGACGGGAGCGAATGCTCGCGTGCTCGTACGGTTTTCCATCCGGAGCCGGAGAGGTCAACGAATGCCGGCCGGCGCGTATACGTTCTAGTCAGCAGGGATGACCCGCGTCCTTTGCCGCATACGGGTACAGTCTAGTCCGAAGAGCTATTGTCCTGTTAATGACATTCAACATGTCCTTGATTTGCGTGTTCAGACATGTGTTCTTTCGTTAAGCGATTCGGCACGTAAACGATTAACGTGTTGTTATTTTAAAACACGCTAACTGTAACAGTTTGCGGTTCTGATAACCGTAAATATTACGTAAGGTTTCGTGTGCGTTTCTTGGGTCGAGCTTGTCCATTTTTCCGCCGGTGGTGCCGGTGTGTCTGAGAAACATGCTATGTTACATGTTCGGCTGTGTCCATGTCCTTGTGTAGAACGCCGAATGAGATGCTTCGGTTTGGAGCGAGCGTCAGCCTAGAACACGCGGCCGGCCTATTTAGTAGTTCGACATCGAGCGTACCGCCGTGCCGGACCGAACTCGTACGCTCGCGAACGTGGACGCTCGATATTGCACGCGGTGCCGAATCAGTTTGCGCGAATTGTGGCGAATTGCGAAGCCCCGGTACGATGCGATGTGACCGCACTCGACTTCAGCCGGGTATTTGTGCCCGCCTCGCCGGCAGTTATTTGTCGAAGAATCGACGACAGAAAGGAGTTGGTTGGCAAGCAGGCTGGTGTAGAATGCACACACGATTGCTGCGAAACAAGAAGCAGTTGCAGCAGAACACCTGCGCCGGAGTCAAGTAACGTTAATTTGCATTTTCTGTGCACGGTTCTCGACTCGACTAATGCGCCTAATTTGCAGATTGTTTGAAGATACAACGTGTACGTATTATAGGTGCATATTTCAGGCGAATAACGCACATTAGCCAAATTACAATCTGATACATAATATTACGATGATGACTTCGCCATTTACCAATTACGATAATGATACGTTTGTGTGCGTACATGTACGTACCTATGTACTTCTTATAACAAACAATGAATATAATACAGTTTTCGATCGAATTAGCTGCTGAGAATGGTTTGCGAACACGTATTTCTTAGTTGTAGAACTGACGCAGATTGTTCTTGCGTGTATCCCTATCAGTTTCTCAGATTATTTTTATGTACATATCAATAGAGAAGATGGTCCGATTATGAAATATCACTTTTTGTTCTCTCGCAGATCTCAGTGGAATAGAATGAGATAAAAATTTCACTAGGAGGTGCTTAGCTTAGAAAAGTCTATTTTTAGAGTCTTGGATCAAAATTCCCAAAAATATAATTTAGGGGAACTATTTTTCAAAATTACAAAAAATAAGATTTTTGGAGTTTTTTTTTTGGGGGGGGGTCCGAATGTGAGACACCTAAAATAAATGAATTCAAGCCATTCAAATCATTGGAAACAGTTGTTTATTTCGATGAATCAACTAAATAAACAAACATTTTGACAAAGTCAAACTTTTTTTTTTAATAACAAGGAATTTGATTAAGAACAAAATTCGTATTTAAAGTACATAATGTAATCAACCAGTTCAGCTTCAAATTTAAAGGAAGGACTGGTTTTCATCCAGTTTTGGCTTCAAGGATTCTGGTGTGAAATGAGGATCATCTTGTTTTTGTTTTTTTTTACAAACGAGCAAGCGTAGACAGAGGAATTTCGTTTTGAAGCTTTGAAAAAACCATATTTCTGTTTCAACACATCGCGAATGGCCAAAACCATTAACTCATTATCATAACCACGTCGGTCAGATGTACGCTTTGGAGCGATCAATGCGCATTCTATCTTTGAAAAAGTACCAGCAATGAACTTGGCAACTCAGGAAGCTACATAATCGACATATCAGAAGCTGCTAACCTCGATTTTTATATGTTCAATCGTGCGGATTCTTTGAGGACGAGGGTGCGTCTAAAAGTACTTCAAAAATGGGTTCAGTGAATCCGAAAAATATCGAAATATCACGTGACATTTACTTGACTAGCATTAAGAAAAAAATGTAATTTCATCAGCTGAAACCCAACAGCCCTATTTTAGAGCTCTTGCGCACCCTGTAGACGAATAATTTCTTAAATTTCCTGACGAGTCTACAGTGATGTTAAGAAGAACAGATATTTTGGGTATGATCTACTGGCGTCGGAAAGTTTTCCTCTTGTGGGATACAAAAATTGAAAATTCAAGTTGACAAGAAAAGAAAAAGGAGAAAAGGAATGTTGCTTGTCTCTTAAAAGAGGAGATAGTGAACTAAAAATCTCTTTAAAAAAATCTTTTAAATCTCCAAAAATCTTGTTAATCTTATCTCTGAAATCTCTCACGGTTCCTACATTTTTATTCACTTTCTAAATAATTTTTCAATTTTTTTTTGAGGGAGCGGTGGTACTAGTGACACATTGTAGCCTCATTCCAAGTCGACTGGTCGGATCACTTAATTTTATTTTCAAAAACCATACTTATCAGATCTTTTGAGAAAAAATTGAATTTTTCTTATCTAAGGAATCTTGCATTTAACTTCAACCTCCTTGTGCGCCTCAACATTTTTTTTTCAAATAAGTTTTGGTGTCTTGTTTTTACGCCAAGATATACTACTTTATATGATGTGGATGCAAAAGTTGAAGAATAAGAAGAAGAAAAAAAGTAAAATAAGTGCCATCTCAGCGTTTATGTCTAAATTTCTTAGACTGTCTTAGATTTGCTTAGAACTTCTTAAGGCGGTTCCAGACGTATTGAAGACTATAGTTACAATTGTTCAAAGCTAGTTTATGGCTCTTTATGACTTCCAGACTTCATAATGACTCTTCAAGATTTATAATGCAGACTTTTTAAAACTCTTGAAAGTGTTGCTGACTCGTATAGGACTCACAGATTTCATTAAACTAACTTCCCCAAATATTCGAGGCTCTGTAAAGCTCCTGTTCCTGATTTACTGACTTTTCGAGATTCGTTTAAGAGATTTCTTACGATTCTTCGAGATTGGATTAAGACTCTCCAAAACTTGATTAACGCCATTTTCTTTCATACTTGTTTAAGAAGTAAATGCTCTCATCGACGACTCTTTCAAACTGCTTGAAGATTCGCTGAGATTGTTCAAGACTTGTTTAGAGCACTATAACTCTTTTGGACTCGGCAAAGACGCCTTTGGATTCTATGCGTTTTTCCTAGAAATATGTAAAGATATGTAGAATCAATACAGGTATCATTTTACAGCGTTTTGAAAGCCCCGTTCGTAACTGTAGTTCAAATTTTATTTTAAACTGAAACGCCTGAGAAAACCGAATAAAACTGAAATATTAAGGTCGAAAAGACGAGAATCATCTCGAAAAACCTTTAATTTGGTAAATAAACTAAATTTTAAAACGAAAAACATTGTTACATTGCCCTTAATCAAACCGCCTAGAAAAATTTGCCAAGAACTTATTTTTTCTCTTCCTAACATGAGTCGATTTTTCTTTCTACAAGGATGAAACGCAAAAGACCCGTATTTTGGACAATTTTTGTAAATTTGGCAAAATATGTAGAAATATGTAAAATAAACGCGAAAATGACACGAAGTATGTAATAATATGCAAAATGAAATGGGGCTCAAAATACAGGGATTTTTCAGAAATGTAAACATTTTCCATTACTTTTGAGATCAGATATGACCTACAAAATATGCATTCATAGGCGCCGACTTATGGAAAATATTGGGGGGGGGAGGCTGAATCAAAGTCATCACGGTACCGATCTGCAAAATCAGCGTCAAAAGACACTCTTGGCCCTATTTTTGAGTCAAAATAGTGTCGGTCCTTGACAATCACGTAGGCTCCGTCCACTTGTATAGCAGAATTAATCGGTCAGAAGTGTGTCAAGAAGTCAAAAATGCATCGAAGGGCTCTGATTGGTTAAATGATTGTCAGAAATATCAAAATACCGTGTCAAAATTGGCGAAATTGACGCAGGTTAAAATTATGTCCCTTGCAGATCGGGGTTCTTAGGAGCGGTCAAAAATCCCTCTCTTTGAAAATTCGAATGGTCATCTTCTATCTATTTTGGTGTCAAAATTATACCCTTCTCATTATTACTTATCATATCTTACTATTTTAAATAATTTAAAATTATTGATTTCCTTAGATTCTGGAACACACCGGATATTTGCAGATTTTATTTAAAAGAAAAACTGCGCCCTTTTTTCTTTTTTGTTAAATTTAGAAATTGATGGTGAAATTTATTGTACATTTTTCATTTTTGAGTTGAAAATATAGAGGGGGTTGCCCCCCCCCCTCCAAAAAAGGAAAGCCAAGTCAGCGCCTATGCATGCATTTGCATATTATGACACAATGTAATGATGACGCTTGAAGGCTTGTTCACAATTTGTTAAGACGCCTTAATAATGTTTCTAGACTTTTCAAGACTTGCTTAAGACTCTCGAAGACTGCTTATTTTAAGCGCTTCAAGAGTTGTGTAAAAAACTCGATACAACTCTTCGAGACTCGTTTACAACTTTCCAAACACTTACATACTTGTCTGGGATTCCTTTAGTCTTTTCAAGACTCGAGCAGGCTTATCTGATACTCAGTTGTTGGTTTTTTTTTAGGGAGGAGGGAGTACTGTTGCCTCTCTCGTTATTTCCCTGTTAGGTACGTTACAAATTTACGCAGTCTAGTGCTGTACGTGATTCTCGACTTGGCGTGTGAGACCATTCTAGATTTCCACAACGAAACACGAACGTTTTTATAATTCGCATTCGACGAGCGTACATATAGTAGACCGAGAGGTACCTGTGTACGTATAAATTTATAAATCGTAACCTTAGAGAGTGCCGGAGTGCGATCGAATACGATGATGAAAATGAAATAAGTGGAGGAAAAAAATGGAAACGACAATCCGTGTAGGCGAGCGCGGCATCGAGCATTCGCCATTTTACTTTTCAGCGTGTATACGCGGCGCCGTAAATAAAATGAGCTTGATTCCTTAGTTCAATATTCAGGACGCGGGTTTGCATATTATAGGTACATACACGTACTGTATACACTGTACGCGTTTGACATGCGCGACCGCGGCCCGCCAACAAGGGTCGTCGTATTCGAGAGAGAGAGAGAGAGAGAGTGAGAGAGAGATAGAATGTCTCGGCAATGCGACAATCCCTGCGAAGCCGAAGGACTGGTACCACCCTTCGGTACAGGGTACATTCCCTCCGACTGTACGAGTGGAACACCCCTTGCGTTGTACCGGCTCGAAATACACACGATAAACGGTCGCAACACATGTTGTAACCTGCGATAATGACACAACCATCTCTCGTAAATCGTGTGCTCCGTTATTCGGAATGACGTTTTCGCATTACGTGGGTACGCGTTCCCAACAGTTACCGCGCATCGAAAGAACGTCAACCGGAGCGAGCTTTTCGTTCTTCCTGTCGTATTTTCGGCCAGCAGAAGTGCCCGTGTACGTGGAAATCGAGGTTGATGATTTTCCGGAAAAAGAAACGCCGAGGGGTGCGCTGTATCGTTTAAGGAAAGCTTACTCTCTCGCCTTATTTCGTAGTACCGCGAGCTGAATAGTCGATACCGGCGCAATCGCACGCTGGCGGTTCTTTCTCGGCGATATGTACGATTTCGGCCTAGCTGGAGGAAATCAAAAAATCGATTTCTGTTGAGCTTCGTTCGTAGGCATGTACGAGCACAGGACGGGATGGTATCGCTCTCGAGCGCGACTTTCTTTACACCGATGTATACTTCAGGTATACATGGACGCTATTCAGCGTAAGGGAACCAACCAGCAAAATCTGTTTTTTGAGAACACGTGATTCGAAGTTCAACAGCCGGGTAGAAAGATTCCCTATTATTTTCCCGAAAACATTTCCCCGAATGACATTTTCCCGAAACACTGTAGGCCGAAAATTTTTTCCCCAAATGTTTCTATCTCGAAAATTGTTCTCCCTAAAATTGATGTTCCCGAACTTTTTATACCCGAACTTTTTATACCCGAAAATTTTTTTCAAGAAAACTAATTCTCCCAAAAGAGTTTCCCCAAAAACTTTCCACATCAATAATTTAAATTCTTTATTTAACCAAGAACGACATTGTGACCAAGCATGCGTAAGTAATCTAACTCGTTGTTCTCTTGTTTATACCGTTCGTAGTCTAAAGTAATGTTTTGTATACGCTCCTGAAGGAGCACGCACTGCTTTTTCGGGGCCGTCTTGATCCTTTTCCCGAGTGACAGCTCGGCGACGCACACCTCCGTGTAGGCTTGTTCTTTTTGGATTTCGGTTATACATGAATACAGGTCTGGATGGTGCTAGCCGACGACGAGTCTGAACCGATTATGCCAGCCCTCGCTTACATTATTGGTCTTGTGCTCCTTGTTCTTCGCGGCATCGTGATAGTTCCAGAGGGCTGGCTCACATCTGGGTCGCAGTGATGTCCGTTGTTGTCGTCCGCGCCTCATTGCAGCTGGTTTGCCCCGCACATATGTATGGTCGAAGTACTCTAGAACTGATTTCAACTCGCCGGGACAGGCCGCTTGTAATTTTTCAAAGGTACTAACGACGTCTATCAGGGGTACAAACGTGAGTGACAGGATAGAATGCGTGAACTCTTTTAGTGACCGGTCATTTGGGTCATTATATGGAACTTGCAGACCTGCTTCCTGAATATTCCGATACAGCGACTGGCCCAAATGAAAGAAACAACATGAAATGGGTACTCCCGGGTAGACATCTTTACAAGCGTTGATGATACTAAGTTCGAAGTCTGTCATAAGGCGGGCTGGAACGCATTGTCCAACTTGAAACCGACCAACGGCATCCGCACTGCTGTCAAAGCTGCAGTGTACAATTCAGTTTTCTTGGAAGACAATAGGGCATATACTAATGGAAGAGGATTGCTGTCATCCGGCCGTCCAGCTCCTTGCCGCAAGCCGAGAATCGTGAAGATTTGCGTGAAAATATTGGGCGAAGTTTTGAATGTTCCGTCCAGGAACCACGTGGTGCTTTCACACAGCAGCTGAATATTCCTCCGTGTTGCAAAATCAATTACTCTATCTCCACGTTTAGGAGGCGACGATTCCTCACTGTCGCTGCTGCTATCGCGGCTCTCTGGCGGACCATTGTCGTACAGCAAAAATGGCTCGTTCAGTAGGGTCACCTTAAACGTTGCCTAATGTCGATAAACTACTAGGGTTGGGTGGTAATTCACGGCGCCGTGTCCTTCTTACAGTTTGGGCCAAAGCGGGCTGATCTGGCGACTGACTGAGGACCCCTTCCGGCAAGCCCGCAAGCTCTATTCTCAGAAGTTGGGCGGGCGGTTGTTCGGGGTGTAACTGGGCTTTCCGCTTGATCGTCTGTGTGACCACATCCGCGGCCAATTCCTCTTGGTTTGGCGGATGCTCATGCTGTGATTGTGACGGGCCTTTCAATACAATGACTTCCTGGTTTGCTGTCGGAGCTGTGGTTATGGCCCTTGCCTTGCACTCTTTACTGCGGACTTTCCGACAGTCCAGTATACTTTGTCCTTGTGTTGACGCGAGCGAAGGTAAACGTATCCATCTATGTGCAGTTTGCCACCAACGAGGGTTATTCGTGTAGATCTCTCTGTTGCTGTTGAGGTTGTTGACGATGTTGACGCTGTTGAAGCCATGTTCACTTTAACCAACCGGCATACAAACAGCTTAGGTACTAACACCTTTTACTGAATGCCATGGAAATTACTTAATGTAAATTAATTCGGGAAATTTTTTTTGAGTAGGCAAATCTGCATTCGGGGACAAAACTTTAGGGAAAAGCATTTTTCGGGAAACCAATTTTCGGGTAACAATCATTCGGGGAAGAGATGTTCGGGCTACAGTGTTTCGGGAAAATGTCATTCGGGGAAATGTTTTCGGGAAAATGCGTGGGAACCGGGTAGAAACTATATGACATAGCGTTTACTGATACGTTTTTTTCAACGTGAGTACACATTTTTAAGTCGGGTTCCCAATTTCGAAAAATTCTACTTTTTACGCTCTTTCCAACGATACTAATAACTCATTTTGTTTACAAATGTTGGTTGGTTCCCTTATGCTGAATAGCGTCCACATATTGCCGTCGGCTGAAAACAATGCAGATATCGTTTTTAAGCGATACAAGCGACGACTTTCGAGAGAATATGAGATGCAGTGAGAGTACAGACTTGATGAATAAGCGCGCAGATCTTACACATCATCAGAGACAGCGTATAGGGTTGTGATCTCGAAAATTACTACTTGTTAACGTCGTCGACAGGAAAGGTTGATTGAATGCTACGAGTAGGTCGGTTTCACTCTAGCTATTCCTTTCGAAAGTACTAATTTAAAAATGATCTACTTACAATTACAGATCATTTTAGGGCGGGGGTTAGAAGATTTTTACTGTCAAGGTACACACGGACGTTGACGTTTGTGTTCATAACTGGAAATGCTTTTATCGAGACTTATGACCAAGCTCGTAGCGGGAATATGGTACTTTTTTAGGAAGGCAAATATTATTCCAGGAGGGGAGGAAGCTTGGGGCACGATTGTAAGTTCCTCGCCCAAAAAGCCAATAAAGAACAAAAAAATACAAAAGTCTCGGCCCTTTGGTTGGAAGGTGTGGCATTGTGGCAGACCGTTGGATCAGGAGAGAATGCCCTCATGTACCCTTCCACCTACGGCGCTATGGCCTGTTGGCCCCTTGTGAAGTGCGACGGTGAGGGAGTAGGTTCAAAATGGCCTCAAAATTGAATTGAAGAACCGAACTAGTTTCTAAATGAACAATAATAGTATATTACTTACCAGAAAGGGAAAGAAAACGTAAATCGCTGACCATCCTGATAAATAGTAAGCTGTTTTTTTGTACAGGTACTCGGAAAGAGGCCGGTGAATCCCAGTTGCGTCCCAACCATGAATTTTTGTCTCAGTTGCGTCCCACTAGGAAAAAGGGCACATCTTAATTGCGTCCCAGACATGTCTGAATTGCATCCCTTCTTTTAACAGCTCAATTGCGTCCTATATATTTCCCTTCCCAGTTAACCAGACTTAGGACTGGCTGCAAAGTATTGCAGGTGTGGTTAAAAATATATTTGGAACGCTTCCTAGTTCTTTTTCTGTGGTAAGAATTTTCTACTTACAGCTTTTACGTACTCGATGCGCGTTATAGTACCATTTGTGAATGCATCCATTTAGTCTTTGAATAAAAATTTCTTTATCTTGCTTATATCGAGGAACACGCCTACTGCTCTTCATTTTCGGATACGCTAAGTCAAATTTTGAGGTGTAGAAAATATCAAGAATTATTAGCAGCATCATTCTGCAATAAAAAAAAAGTTCATCACATACCGTTTGCATTGGGTACACATCAAGCGCGGCATGTAATTCGGATAACGTTTTTGGTAGCGGAGGATGAAGTTGTAAACGTGATCTACGTACCTACTTAAATTTTTCCGGACTCGGTTCACATCTGAAGCTTCTAGAACTTGTGCCGCGTTACTCGTCAGTTCAGATCTTATGATTTTCTGAAGGCGTTCGTGTACATCTTCCAAACTTTTCCATTTCACAGCATTATTCAATCGGACGCAATTGCGATATATCCTTTTCTTACCCTCTCGTACGGGACGCAACTGGGATGCAGCCAAAGAGGCGATATCTTTTTGTATTTAGTACCTTATTTTACTTTCTTCTTTTTTTTTTCTCTCCTAAGCGAAACTTTTTAGGGTCTGCCCCAGATGCAATACAAAATAATCTATCGGGCCAAAAAAATAAAAACACATAATATGAACACGGACTGGCACACCTATTAAATGTGAAATTACACCGCACGCATAAAGATAAGGAGATTGAAACAGTTCTTCACTCCTAAGTACACAGAACAGAAAATATGACTTATGTGTAATTGTGTAGGCAGTATAATGCGAAACCATGTCGCGGGCCGGATTAGTCTAGCTTAAAGGCCGCACTTGGCCCGCGGGTCGTACCTTGCCCATCACTGGCCTAAAGCGAACAAATAACGCTAATTCATTGGCTATTGTAAAACTGAACAGTAATGAAATCATTAACGTTCAGTTTTGAAATTGCGATCTAACAAATTATTGAAGGATGTCTTTTTTTAGCTTGCAAAATGTTTGTTTATTGTGTGCTTTCCGAGTACCTAGGTATACACAAAAAGTATTTCTTTGGTCTAGAACAATCGGCTTCAATAGAGGTCGAAATGAAAAACGTAAAAGTCCGATGTTATTTCCCGTGAGAATTTCAATCCTCTTCCATTGGTGGAATATATTATGGCGATGCACGCATGTCAGATTGGCTTCCCAGACACCGCACCACTGGCTCTGAAAACTAACCTTTCGAATATCGCATCGATGACCAGAGGGACGCCTTGAGGTTGGCCCGGGCCCCTATTCTTCTCCTTCTGCTTCGGATTCGCGCTGTTCTGCCAAGGCCACTATGGGACACCCTACTGACCGAGGCAACGCTCACCCTGTGTTAACCTAAAATTCGGGTGGCCCCCAGCCGGACTGCGCTTCCTTCTTTCACCCTTCACTCCCTCGTCTTGGTACGTGGGGCGACGCAGGAAGGTGGTGACGGCGGGGTGAACTTTGCCGGGGGCTGTGCAGTAGCTACAGCAGCTCTGGGATGGGACAGAGTCGTTGTGTCGAATGCGGGTCGAGTTTGGTTCGTCGGCCCTCTGCCTTGACCATTCGGTTTCCGTCTATTGCGAATGTTCTTGCTGGTGCTTTGCAGAGTGCCAGTGGCAAAGTTATCAGTTGTATGGCTTCTGAAGCACATCATCCATAACGTACACATGTTTTTGGGAAGACCATTTGAGCCGTCCTCCTCGTGATGTCTTCTGCGTAACGCTAACAGGCTTGCATTCATTCGTCGTCCGAATTTTTGGAAGGCAAATTTTCTCAGGCAAATCATCCCATCTAACGAATTTCCACCTGTGGCTGCTTTTCTCAGGCAAATTTTCGTAGGGCAAATATTCGCGAGCAAATCTTCATTAACGAAATTATTCTAAAAATTTAAAGACAAAAAGGCCCTCCTTTCGCTCGCAAATGAATGCTTTTTATCCTTTTTTGGGACCAACACCATTAAATCCTTCTTTGTCGAAGAATTCTACGTAGTGCTGAGCGTGTCAGTTCAAGAAATACTTCCATTAAATTTTACTCGTATGATTGGAAATCGGCAAATAGTGAAATTTATCAGTCACTAAACTCATTAGGCGATAGAGAAATAACAATGTTTTATGATAAAATTTTGTAGACGTTATTAGCACTTTATAGACTTTTACTACTGGGTATGCTTGAGCAAAAACCCTGACGCTCCCGCCGACACGCTCCTGTTACTATGACGTCATCAGTCCGGAGAGGAGAGACACGTATTTTAGCTTCTTTTTTTTTATACCATTATGCAGCATTCTGCTGTCAAAAAGTCTTCGTAAGCATCAAATCCGGCTTTCATTGTAATTTCTTTCTCGTAGCTTTGCCAGGCTCGGATCTAGCAGGCGAGTCACCGAGAAAATCTCGGAGGGCCGCGATGTATTTAGGCCGACGAGATAAAAATTGGGCCACTTTAATTTCTAAATTTTGACGTAAAAACAAAAGAACCCCTCCCCGTCGTCATCCATTCCATAAATCCGTAATTTGAAAAATGGGAGAAAAAATTGGGCCGATTAATACTGAGTGAGCTGTTAAAAATGAGATTTTTCGGTGGGCAGATAAATTTTCCTATTTCTGGATCCAGCCATGAGCTCTGCTAGTGATCTTCATCGACAGCTCTGACTGATCATCAAGCAGGCTACTTCAAAAATGTATGTGTACGTCTCCGAGAAAAGTTCTCACTTATTTTACGAGATTTTTCAAAGATAAAAGGTCAAAAATGTTATGAAAATAATAATACATAATACAAGATCTATCAGAGTAAACGCTCTCGACAAAAATGTGAATAGCGGATACAAAAACGAACCAATTTATTAATTTTTCTTTTGTTTACATTTCTTACTGAATAACATTTTCAAGCTCTAACATCCAACTTGGATTCTTCTTTATTCTTATTGTACAAAATTGGGCTCTAGGCCATTATACATTGTCAAATTATCAGACTAAGACTAAATTAAATTTCAAAACATGGCTTAAAAAATTATACCCTGAAACTTAAAAATAATTAAACAAACAACTATACTTGGGCCGATACAAATTCGTGTACTGAATAGAAAGCGCCAGAGTTTTTATTTGTTTTTGAAAGTTTTTATTGAGGGACAAGATTTAATATTTTCAGGAATTTTATTATAAATTTTTGGACCCATCTTATTCACATTGTTTTGATAAAATTGTGATCGAAAAGTACACGCTTATGCCAAATTTTTTTCCATAGTGTTGTGGCCATGATTCCTAAGGACAGTGTTAATAAATTTTTCAAATATGAAAACCGAAATGTTTAGGATGTATATGCAAGGGAGGGTCAGATTTTTTTCCGGAACAAAATACATTTTACAAGAGTTCATGGGCCCCACCCGCTTGCATTACCACCCCAAAAGGAGATGCCATATATGATTCGCGAATGAAGTAGTCCGTAATAAGCAATACGTAATACATGGTTCTGTTGAAGACTTCACTTTTTCTTATTCTCTCTCCACCCGAGTCCTAGAATCCGCCCTTTCGAGCATTACGTCAGAGACGTCGGGGAGGCTGTTAGGGCTGTCTTAGCCCTCTTCCCTTCTGGCTGAAAAACCGACCTAGGTCGAAAATTCTGGCGAGTTGCTATGTGGGCTCGAACCAACGCGCTATCCACTCGGCCAACCAGGCCTTGCGATATTTCATCTTTAATTGATCGATCGTAGTCGGCTTGTTTATCTGACAGCAATCTTTTACATAACTCCACAAGAGGTAGTCGATAAACTCCTTTTAGACCATTTATGCCATTGCACTTTGAAAGTCTTATCCTAAGACTACAAATGTCGGTCCGAACTATGTTAAGTCTGAACGAAAGAAATACGTTCTTCACTCCTGTACATTGTTACGCAATTAAATGTGCACACTAGTAATGACAAAATATCGATATCAAAATGAGAAATATAGATATTATAGATATCGGAAATTTTTAAATATGGCCATCATTAGAAAACAATAGTAATGGCAAAATATCGATAAAATGTCAAAATATCCGTACTTAAAAATACTAAACCAGTATCGATATTAAAATGAGTATTATTGATATCAATTATTTTCAAATATTGCCATCAGAGAACAATAGTGATGCCAAAATACCGATAAAATATCAATACTTGGAAATATCGAACTAATATCGATATTAAAATGAGAAATATCGATATCTAAAATGTTTGAATGTCGCCATCACCAGCGCAGACTGACTTTTCCACCGGTTTCTTCAGCAATGCCATTACATGGGGGAATACAGTGCTGCCATCGGTGAGTACAAAAATCTCTTCGGAAGGAGTTAATTATGTTTTTCGCATGCGCGTTCATCCTGAAAGGCCCTGTATAAACTAAAAGGGGCCACTATGACGGCTGCTACTCGTATTTGCACTCGTAGCATATTGGGACAAATGTCTAGTTTCATCGAAGGTCAAACTTCGGATCACCTTTCTCCAAAAATACATTTTTTCGAATTTTGAACTTCGAAAAAATCGGAGATGCGGGTTTACATGTTTTTATAGAGTTCTGCGTGATCTTACTTGAAACGTTGTCTTAAGTATTATGTGGATCGAGTCTACTCCGGGTTGACTTGTAGTGCGACCGTTTCTTAAAACTTTCACGTGTCTCGTTTACCGAAGTGCTCCATCTTTATAAATCACTGAAGTAACTTTTTTCGTATTCGCAGCAATCAGTTTTTCCGACGTCTTTTTTCTTTTGCCTTCGCCCTTAACGTGATCCTAAATACAAATTTCCTTCATTAAACCAATATTGCCCCGGGAATGGTATTTGCACCCATATGTAAAATTTCATCGCAATCCACAAAATACCTCTTCGAGAGTGCTTAAATTTTTCGATTTTACCAAATTTTACGCTCGCAGCAACGAATGTCAGTTCAGCTTTCATTCTCATCGCAAGTAATGCACTCAGACCGAGAAAATATGACGGTAAACGTCGTACGCGCGGAGTAAGTCGTGTATCAAATACTCAGCGACCGAGTCACATGGTACATGAACTGGGCAGCAATTAAACGGAGAACTTAATTAGTTCGAAAGTAGATATATACGGCGTTTACCGCGTTGTTGAAATTACAATGTTAACCCACTCTCCACCCGCTGCCATATCGTACCCGATATAACTCCCGTTAAAGACCGAGATTAATTAATTAATGCGACTATGAACATGCCGAAGAGAAAATTAAGCGACCGGCATTCTTACACAGAAAATGCGAGCCAGCCAGCCAGTTACAATTAAAATTCGATAAACTAAACATAGATTTTATAATTTTCATATAACAACCCACCGTGTGCGATATAATATGCGATGTTCGCGCTCAAGTAATGAACTCAACTCGTTCGCTTATACATATTCATAATGCGAGAAACCGATAGGCGCGAATTTTTAATTTTCTTAAGTAAACACACGATGCGAAAAGCTCGTTGATTATAGTAATTTATTTTGTTTCGAATTTTCGACCAGCGGTTGTCTTGCTCGATGCAAATTCGTCAACGAGTGCTTAGCGTAGCGTTGCCCAAGCTGACGAGCGTAAAATTATCGTCAGAGAAGCGCAGAGGGTGGCGAAATTGAGAGAATCCAGAGAGGGATAATTAAATCGAAAACAGTCCCGGCATATGTAAAGATGTGCAGTGGTATCGACTTCTTGAAACTGGCAGAAGGTGCATTTAACATTTCCGGGGGTTTTAATTACGAGTACGGGTACCGTATAACAGCGGAAAATAGACATAGTGTGAAATTTTTTTGGTCTCGAAACACTTCGTAAATGTCGACATAATTACCCGTTCGGGTCAGATGGCGAATATTTTACGATCCGTCGCGTGGAACTGTAAAAAATTCGGAGACAAAAAAAAACAAAACCAGTTATTACGAGTACTGCGCGACCAAACTCAGGTCTTGGTATGAGTTTATTCGCTGTTGGCACAGTTACTTAGTTAATTTGGCCGGACGTCGAAACCTTGGGTTCTTCGAGTACAATAAATCGCAAAATAAATTTACCCCTTTGGTGTCTGAAAGATGCGCAGCGAAGGGCAGTAGATATTACCATTCAGCGGATTGCAAGAATAGCGGAATAAGCATGGTTGCAAGACTAAAGCCGAATTAAGGAGTCCAAAAAATTCAAAATTCGACCGAAGCTGAGTCTAAGTCAGTCTGGCTTCATTTGGTTTTGGATTGCAGAGGAGTCCTTCATTCTCTCATTTTTCCTCGGTACCACTTTTTTCAGACGTCTCTTTCCTTAAAGCACTTCCAAGCTCGTTCAGGAATCTTCCAGATTCATTTAAGATCTGACAGACTTATTTTAGGATCCTGTTAATATTCACTGGGATAGAGGCGAAACTTGACTTTCAGTTTGGGGGAGGAGAAGGAAAATTTGCTGACCAAATTTTTTTTAATTTGAAAATTTGCCGATTTTTAAATCAAAATATTTTTAATTGAAAAACAAACAAACGTTTTTAGAAAATTAAAATTTGAAATGAACAGTTTCAAAATTTGCCGACTGCTAAATTATTGGGGGTGTCCCCCCTCCGATATTTTCCTCCCTGCAAATGCAGATTGGAACCTTATCCTCCAAGCACTCACATTTGCGTACATGAGCATACCCTAGTCTGGGAGGGTAAGCTGGAAGGATGTCAGGAATACTGGAGAGGAACACACAACTTTCTTTACACATTAAGGTGGTCGTTATTTCCTCTTAGTGATATTTTTTCTGAGTTTCCTCTGATTCGTCTCCTAAATTGGTTCCAATAAAATAAATTAATTAAAAAAAAACAACACAAAGTTTCAGGTCGATCAGATTAGGGGAATCCGTGCCACAAGCTCCCTTCCATTCTAATGAAAAAAACACATGGAGTTTTGACTTTTGTTCCAGACTAAATTTCCCTTCTATATTCACCAGGACCAAAACCCGTAAATTAAACCATAGAAAATTTGCTATTGGATTCTGCTTGCACTCGTAACATTGGAAAATAAGTCTTTTGCTTTCAACTTTTAGATTTTAATAAAATGTTCACCTTCCTCAAATTTCAGGCTCTAGGTCAAACAGAGAATCTAGTAGAAACCGAATAGTCATTGAAATTCGAAATTCAATGTTTGCTACCGACTTTCAGATTTTTGAAATGTCTTCCACGTTTCAGATTTGCTTCAACCTTTCAGATAACGCGTTCGATACTCCGATGGAAACCTTCGGCTTTTGACTGACTAGAATCTGACAGTAGTCCAAGGTACTCCATTTTCAGAAACAGAATTTACTTTCAGTTTGGGGAGTGGAGAGGAAAAATTTTCTGAGAGTTATTTTTTTTTTAACTAAAAAGTCCCCGACAAAATTTATAAAAAATTTAAAATTCGCCGATTTTTTAATCGAAATACTTTTTATAATTGAGAGAAAAAACAACAACATATATTCATAAAAAATAAAAAATTCAAATGAACAGTTTCAGAATTAGCCGACTGCCAAATTATTGGGAAAGGAGGGGGTGTTAAAGACCCCCTCCCATAGTTTTGCCCCTGGATCACAGCAACAGCAAGAAAAGTATTAGGTTTTCTCATGCGAAACTCCAAAATGTTTACAAATACCGAAGTTTTAAGGATCTTGTATCTGGCCTTAGTTCGGTCCCAGTTGGAGTTTACTTCCGTAATTTGGTACCCATTTAGTGGAATACTGAACAACCAAATTGAAAGAACATAAAAACGTTTTTTGAAATAAGTATCGATACTATAAGGACTTGCACTATTCTCTTGACGACATATCATATGAAGATTTAGTTAAAGGATATAATATGACAAGGCTTCAGTCAAGACGTAAAGTTGAAGTTCAGTGTATGCTGCATGATATCTTGCATGGGAGGGTAGATTGTGCGCCACTGTTGGAAAAAATACAGGTTTTGCCCCTGTATACACACAGACAGGCAAAGTAAACGTTTCTCGCCCAAAAACACTAAAATACTGTCTTATAAATTTTCACCCATACATAGGACGATGGAAACCTGCAATGTAGTCCTGGCTAAGGAGACAGATTGGGATATCAAGAGACAAGAATTGGCTGGAGGAGGAAGATTCTCTCGCTCCCCTAACAATCTGATTCCCTATTCGAGGAGAGGGGAGGATTGTATGGTGTGGGTGGAAGTGACCACGGCAGTACGGTAGGTAATTTTTTTTTGTTTGGGGGGGGGGGGTATTTTTTGTAGTTTTCTGTATAAGATAATTCAAATCAACATAAAACGTAAAAATGTAATAACATTTCTGTAATTGGACCATGGTTGTTTCTAGAACTGTTTCAATTTAAATTCAATTCAATTAAAGTTGAAAATTAAATTTACGATTGCGGTATACAGTGTACCGAGTATTTCATGAAATGCTTTCCTAATCTCTTCATGCAGTCTCAACGTATCGGGATATTCATTTGGACCAATGCCAGTAGGGGCTTATCTGACGAATGTCGAATTACCAGGCCCTAGATTCGTCACTATTTGACGGAACGTGGTTGAGAGTTACGCCAAACCTGCTGACACCCGACAAATGTAATCTACCTTTGCTCCGAATGATTTTCGACGGCGCTTTGAATCTTCCCTACCTTAGTCTTTGGCAGACCTAATGAGAACCTTTAGTCGTTACAATCGCAGAACTGCGATTCCTGATGCATTCTATACAGATTTATTTGAAAAATAGCGAGAACTCGGAACTGTACCTTTAATGATGGATTATTTTCCGCGGTCAAATGTAAGTGTGAGGAGATCGATGCACTCGGAAGGTGATATATGGCAATTTGGCAAATACTATAGGTAGTTGTGTGCCGTGTGCATCTGGTTCCTTTCGTCCAGCGTCCAGTTCGCACTGTCGGACGTATAGCTGGCTGGCCATCAGTTTCATCGTAGTCGCGTAATTTACATGTATATGGCGCGGGTTGACGGGTCGAGTCGGGTCGGGTATCCGCGCGGCGAGCTCGTTTATGATTAAGTACTTCACCAGTTGAACCGCTGGTAATGGTGGAGATTATTTCTAAGATAAATATATCAAACGTGGAACCACCGCTGAGCAGGTCCCATCAATGGCTACCGTTAGAGCTTGTAAAAAAATTACACACGAATAACCCACCTCATTAGTGGGTATTTTGAGAATTAAAATTACGGCGTTAATGACATTTTAATATCAGGGTTATCCGCGTCGCTCGGAGGTTTGCGGCGACTCGTCGCGTCACGTCGGCCCGTTTCGATTTTTACCTACTTTCCGACCAACTCGAAGGCCTGGCCGCCCCGGCATCATTTTCGGTAGACCAAAATTATTACTCTCTAGTCCACGTAGATAAAAGGCGAGTCCAAGTCGTGTATAGGCATTTAGGTATGCGGTACCCAGAAGCATCACATACACCGGAAGTGTAGCTGTACCGGACCTTGCGCTGATTTTCGAAGAACATCCGATGAGTGAATTTCGATCGGTGCGTGCGTTACGTTCAATTTCTCTCGGCTGGACGCTTTCGCGGTCGTCTGGGTCGTCAGGGTCGTCGGGGTCGTCGCCGGGTCAGCATCTGCCGAAGAAATGTCCCCGAATAACGAAAACCTTCGGAGGTTTAGATGGATTATATGTGTTTATTCTAAATGAAGGGGGTGAATCAGCGTATTCAAAAGGATCGCCGCGTACCCACCCACGTGGTCATTGATGCGCGCGGCACGAGTCGTGGGTTACGCTTCATTTAATCCTTTTTTCCTCGAGTCCGATCCTAATGTTATTTGAGTTCTTTATTACGCCGCAACTTAAACGGCGTAAACGATTTGTTTTGATGTGATATCATCCGGCCGCCGATGTTCAGATCTACGCTGTTTCGGTTTATTTTCGACTTCGTAATCGCCAAATTGACCGCAGCTCGATCCGGTGGCTGTTTTCGTTTCCTTTTTCCCTCGTATCTGCTCCGGCCCTTCAACGAAAGGGAGTCGATTTCGAGGACACGTTAAGCGAGTGAACCGTCGATACCTTTTTGTCAGCTTGTGTGGATACAACCTGGCACAGAATTATTAGTTGCATCGTTGAGCTACAGCTAGTTTTATTCGGATCTTAACTGTGAGCTGCATATAGCCGGCGAACTCCCAAAATTTCGAAAATTTCCAGTGAGTAGGGCAATAGCACCCAGGGACCTATTTATAACAGTCAAGTGAATCATGGCTGACATCTGGCGTGTTTTTTTTTTTTTGGTACCAAGAGATCAAGACTTATAATTATTGATAAAAATAACCTTCGAAGGTTTTTTTTTTCTTTTTGAAAATTGAACTTGCTCTAAACATTTTGTAGCCTTGTTATTAGTAAGTACATTTTCCGAAGAATTTCCGGTGTCGTAAAAGGATACTCTGCGGCAAGTGAACGATCCGTGTGTCGCATTCGGGACGCCGCGACCTCAGACTTGGCCGCCATGGGGGGTAGCGGATAGTGGCGGTGACTTTCATCTGGCACAAGTATTGCACATTGCATAGCAACGGTATTGAATTGCTACACCTCACAAAACTAACAAAGGGAAGAAAATCAAAACCTCGATGGAATCCAGGAGTTAGTAACACAATTATTTACTGAATAAAGTTAAAATTTCCGTTTATTTGTAAATATCTAGGGCTGTATTTAAAGAGTGGTGCCCGAGACCCTTACCGATACAGGGCTCTGCCAAGCGTAAAACAATCACCAGAAATGATGTCTTCTTGATGCATCTGAATAACAGTGCATGTTTTTAACTTGATGAATTTATTTTTGGAAAATAAAGAGAGGGGTTAATTCAAAATTTTGAGAAAATTCGGGCCCCATCAGTTCCGAACTCCGAAACCTTTAAATTAGAAATCCGGCCTTATAATGACCTAAACCCAGAAAATAAAATTGATTGTACAAAATGGGATATTCAATGCGATATCAGACCTCCGACGCAGAAAAGACCTCAGTTCCATAAACTTGCAGAAAATCAGGTTCTTTTTTATTCACAAGTTGCTTTCAGAATGTGTCTGCGAATCTGCACTACTATAACATGAGATCTAAAGGGGTTAAGTATTTTTCTGAAAACCAAGTTCTATTCAGAAGCTCATTTGCAATAAAAATAATGAAGAGATCGCCTCTCGTTACTATCACGTCCCAAAAGCAGGTACAATTTCAAAAATTCTCAGAAACACAAAATCGAACCCAAGCTCAAACCGAAATTTGCGGGATTTGAATTTAGGCTACCAATAAATAGATTCTGAAGAATTTTGTTTTTTTCCCCTAACATTGTTATATCCAGACAATACGTTGGCTCCAAATTAATTTTTCACGCTGAGTTGAAATATGTAATTTGAGCTTCCCAGGGATGAAAAGATTAGTGCAGGAGAGAAAAAGTGGAGAGACGCAACCTACTGGTCGAGAGACTAAGAAATGTAACAACAACAACTTCAGCATTTACGATTCTTTGATAAACTATAGCGTCAGGCCCGTGCGCAGAAATTATACAAGGGGGGGGGGGTTGACCATATATTTCATGTTAGGTTAGCTTATAAAGGGCAGTGGTCGCAATAAATTATTATATTACCTATATATCAACAAAGGTCATGGGGGGTTGACCCCCCTTGCACACGGGCCTGTATAGCGTAAATAGCAAGTTCTCAAGAGAGGAGAAGGGGGATGAGTAAAAAATATTGGTAGATCTACAAAATGTCTCTCAAATTAACTAACGTCGTGGATCTAAGATGTTAATTTTACCCGTTTGCGCGAATTTTGATTCATCAAGCCAAAAACAAGTCTTCTGGTGTCGAAAATTTTAACAAAATTTCGCCCATGCGCCCAAATTTTGACATGACAAGCAAAAAAATTAAGGTCTGAGGCCTAAAATGTTGATAATTTCGCTTATCCGCCCAAATTTTGACTTGACTAGCCAAAAAATAATCCTTAGGTCTATAGTGTTAGTATATAAGCTCTGAAATTTTACATTTTCTCCTGACTCTGAGATACTTACATCCTCATATGCCTTTTTTATTTGCGTCGCTGCTCGTAAAGTGCCTATAATGTGGTAATGACTGAAATTTCAATATTTCTCAACACACTGTAGGCCCGCATAAAGAAGTACTATTCACTATCCATTTCTTGAAAACATTACTCAAATCCTACTCAGTACTGTGTACTGGAATACTTTTTATTTTGAATAGTAATGCCATAGCGACAGGGGCAGTTACACCCTCTATCATGTGGGAAAATTAGTACGTAGCAAATTTTTTTAGCCAGTCGGCAAACTTGGTTGGGAACAGGACCAGCGAAAGTCCAGTTGCACTAGAGATTCAATTTTTTAAAACGTATCAGTACTTAATGGATGTTTATTGTATTTCAGTTTCCTTGGGTGGAGGCGTGGAGGGGGTATTCCAGGGTTCTTCATTTACAAGTTTTGTATTTGCGCCAGGTCTGGTTAGCCGAGTGGATAGCGCGTTGGTCTCAGAATCCGGAGTTGGAGGTTCCGGGTTCGAGCCCACGTAACGACTCGCCAGAATTTTCGACCCCGGCCGGTTTTTCGGTCAGAAGGGAAGAGGGCTAAGACAACCCTAACAGCCTCCACGACGTCTCTGAAGTAATGCTCGAAAGGGCGGATTCCAGGACTCGGGTGGAGAACAAATTACAAAGAGAGATAAGAAAATGAAAAATTGCCGACCATGTTTGGGAAAGTGAGACATTTTTTCCTGTATGTATCCTTACCAAAATTAGTCAGCATTTTTGTTATCTACACCCCTATCCCTTCCCCCTCTCGAAAAATGCTTGGTACGGCTCGGAGTACTAGCTGCTTTAGTATTTTCGATAATCTGAATTGTACTTTAAGTACGTGAGTTGTCTCTTCGACGTTAACGGTTAGTTTTTACCATTGAATTCCAAATGAGGGAGAATTTGAAGTATCGACGTATTAGAAATCAGCACAAGAATTTAATCCAGCAAGGTTAAATTGATTTGAAAATTAGGAATTTTTGGAGGAAATTCCTTTTTTCAGAATTTAGTTTTTTCGTGTTCCAATTTTCAATATCCAAAAAACTAATTTAGAATTTGAGAATTTATTTTTAAAAAATGCTCGGAATTTCATCTGCTTTTAAAACGTCTCAATAGTCACTGCTTTATTCTCTTTGAGAATGTAATTCTGGAATAATAAGGATTGCCGGGAAAATCTCATGCAGAACTCAAGTTTAACGTCAAGACCGCATCGATGAATGGTGTTGAAAAATCCGATTTCGACATTAATTATTAGTATCCCACTATAATTAATAGTCGAAATATTGAATTCATATGATCAATTAATATCTCGAAAATGACAACCCCGGATGCTTTCACTAAGCAAAGCGCTTGAGCCTGTACCCTATAATTCGACTTCGACTGACAGCAATAGTGTTTCGCTATTGTTAATAGCCAAAACGATAAAATAGATAAGATAAAAAAAGGCCCAGTCCCTATTGTACGTAATTCCTCCAGCCTCAGATACTTTCACAAGGCCAATCGCTTTTGAGCCTGTTAACCCAAAACGTTAAACCAATGAGTCATGATCATGTTTATACCAGCCACTGCGGCACCTAGTAGCCAGCAAGAGACCACAGTCTCATTTCTGTTCAGATCTTTATGTGTATGGTTCAAATGTGAGTTTTTCTTGCGTTCTTGTACGTCGTGTAATTGACTGGAGAAGTGAATTTGTGCTCGTGTTTGTGTTGACGCCGCGCCGCTCCAAGCAGAATTGTGAAGATTCTCAGGTCAGATAACCGTTAGATTATCTACCAATTTTTCTAAAGTTGATCTCGCTCTTTCTTTCTCTCTCTTTCTCTCTCACTAGCGCTAATCCGCTCACTGGCCCCAGGTGGCAATACGTTGATAGGCTCTGTAATAGGTTGTCCAAAAGCAGTGGCGTAGCTAGGAGTTTTCCGGGGGGGGGGGCACAATAAGGTTTTCCAGGGAGAAAAAGTCGAAAATTGCGGTATTTTTTAAAAATCGCCGCCGATATTAGAGGACTATGTAGAAATATTGGGGGGCGGCACGTGCGCCCCCCTCTGTGCCCCCTCCCCCTCCGATGCTACGCCACTGTCCAAAAGCTAACTATAGATGCTAACTATAACGAACCCTGTAATATATTCACCGACTCCCCGTGTCGGCCAAAAACAACATGTAATAAGTGAATATTACTATAGTGGTGCACTTGATGTTCGAACAATCCTTGATGTTGAGCCCACCTCTATGTAAGTTCCCATCTCCACTACTAGTATTGCACTAACTTGATGTTCGAACAATCCTTAACGTTGAGTCCGCTTCTGTAAGTTCGGTGCATTTAGTGTTAAGCAGTCCTTGACACTAAGTCCACCTATAAGTTGTGGTGTTTGTGGTGCGTTTGATGTTCAAGCAGTAGTTGACATTGAGTTCGCGATTACGGTGACTTATCCAACTACCTTCTGGGCTCCTAAAGTAAAGTAGGTTTCTCTTCTTGGTGGCTTCATCTAACAGTATACATGAAACAAACACATATACTGTCAATCATAGACGTCAAGATAACGTTATGATTAGTTAGGTGAAGCGCCAACATAGGAGATCCTAGGAGCGGTTCATGAAGTCAGTTCAAGGTGGTGTGCAAAGCGTCTGGATGACGGCTTGCGCAGTGGCTTATAGTGTCTCTAAGTATTAGTTAAAATTATAGAAGACAACTTGAGAGCTTACCGTATTGGTATTATATACCCTTTGTTGTGTACCACGACTTTTCATTCCTATATAAGTGACTTCCAGTATGTAAACAACATTGCTAGCCCACATTGCTGGCAATGCAAGCTCATCACAAGCCTTTCACTGCACCAAGTTGAGCTTTTATACTCGTAATTAATTGGCTGAAATAATCTATATTCCGACCCTTTCATAAATTTGTATAAATCATAAAAATATGATAATGTATGAATCTTGGGTTGCAATATTACTCTGCTTAAACAAGATTATTTCGCACATGGTTTGTATTACTCAAAATGTCTCAGGAGAAAAAAAAACAACTAACAGCAGATTTAGACAATAAGGAACAGATCGTTGAGATCATCTCTCCAATTTCAATAATTTTGAAAATGAGGGCCACCCTAAAGCAGACCTGTTTGCCAGGGTTAGGTCACCCGCCAATCGAATAATGAATATACTCATATGAAATACCTAGAATACGGATATTGCTGCATTGAACACAGAGTACGCTCTAATTCAAGGGCAAATTGTAAGTTCGTCATTTTTTAGGAGACGGATGATGAGGAAGACCTCCTTTATGCGTGGGATAAGAGAGTCACCTGATGATCGCCCATTTCATTTATTTGTTTATTTGGTGAATGGGGAACAGGGAAGGGGCGGGTATTTTCTAATCAGATGACATTTTGAACCAAACACGTACTTCTTTTTGAAACAAAGGCTCTAAAAGCTTTTTCTTCGTAGTCGATTTTTTTGTAAAGACAGTCCGCCCGACTTTCTTGTTGAAGGCAGAGTTGGCAACACAAACACAAAACTGCCCCTCCCCCTCCGTTAGTAATCGTCACTAATTAGAGGAAAGATGAAAAACCTGTTCGCTAGACCCGGAAAAGTCTAAGTCACCTGTCTCAGCTGACAACGAGGGAGGTTATAGCTAAATTCGTGCTCGCACGATAGTTTTGGATGGTATTTTCTTTTTAATTTTCAATTTTGGAAACGATAAGCTGAAGCTGAAATTTGAACTCAGATCGTGGATCGTGGATCGTGGATCTTGGGTACGTTTTCCCACGTGTTGGACGTAGTGTATGAAAATATCGATTTATGAACTCGCACCAGTCGCACCTCAGCTTCTTTTCCATTTAAACTGGGCAACTAAACTACTATTATTGTATACCTATTTAGTCCAGGTCAAATCATTCTTCGCATTACCTGATGTGGTCACGTGTAGGTCGTAAAACAGCCGACGACGCTCTTGAAAGAACGAAGGCTCACCGCAGTACAATAAAAGGCACAATAAAGTGCCGTAAAAGAAGCATATATCTACCTATACGTTCCATTCTCTATTTCTAATATGTTCTAAAAAATAAAAAAATCATATTTTGCCCGCGTGGAAATGGGAGAAGTGGCCGTCACTGGCCGAAGGGTGCAGAATGCAGACTGTGGCTGGGCATGGAAACCAAGCTAGTGTGACGATGAAACAGAAGCCAGTTAATTACAACCTGATGGACGTGTCTATGTCTACTCGTATAATGTAGATGGAATATATGTGAGCGCTGAAAGACGAAGAGAGAACGTATTACGCGTTCGCGACCAAATAAAACGGTAAAAATAGGCCGGATAGTGGAGGACAGGGCAGATGTTGTAACAGAAGAAAATATTTCGATGCCCAGGTGAGAGCACTCATCTGGAAATCGATTCGTTTGCTAGACGTTATTACGTTTGTTTTTGTACACATATAGTGTATAGGTCGTGTGCAGTTCATCTGGGTTTGTATTTACTATTATTTATGCGTACGTGTATGCAGAATACTGTACTATGTGTGTGTGTGCTCACGTACAGCTTAAAGTCGTCGTGGTGGTGGACAGGACGAAGCAGGGGGTGCATTAAATTAATCATTAGATTTGGTAATTTGAAAGGTTATTTTTCACGGGGGTCCGGACACACGTTATTGACGTCGCGATGTGAGTCCTCCAACAATCAGTGTTGTCCGTGAACACCCGCGGTCATTCGATGTCCAGGGAATGATGAGGGGAAAATGGAATGGATACGTGATTAGCTCGGTGGTGCACTGCTACACGAAGTCACACACAACTAAAATGTACTTGTTCTTCGACTTCGGAGACAGCACTCGGTAATCAATCCGCATGCAAATATGGACACAACTTTCTTGGAAAATGAGCTGACTTTTTACCAATTCCACTTTTCGGGAAACATAGGCACAACCAGGGCGGGCTGTGGGGCTATAGCCCCCCAAAAGCTCTGAGCATTTCTTATAAGAATCTTAGTAACTAGGCCAAGTAGAAGTGTTCATTTTTTCGTATAACCCCCCCCCCAACTTTTTCTGGTTCAGCCCATCCCAGGAGTAATTCTTGGTGGCGCTTATGTCTTGAAAGAATTGACAACTCATCAACTCGTTACTTTTTTGTTGCAAGATAACCGAAATTAAACCATTTCCAAGAGTTTTTGAGATACGGCGATTTTTGTGAATCATGTTCAAAACCATCTAAATCAGGATTCGGGGCGATTTCAGTAGAATAAACCCTCCTCTTTCGAACGGCGTTATCCATTTTTCTCTGTCTGCCTTCGTTCGTTCATTACAGATGAAAACGTGAACCCACCTCCTCTCTGTTTTGCCCCCACCCAGCTAAGTTTAATTCTCACTGGAAATTGTACTCTTTCATTTCGTATTAGTTTTTGAAAAGGTCCCACTTTGCCGATGAAACTCTTTACAAAATTTCTGGCAAAGTGAGACCTCGCCGAGCTCTCTGGCTTTATTTGTCTCAGAAATATGCCGCTTTGAATTTGTAATTTTTCGATTTTTTTTTAAACCTTTTTAATTTGCATTTTTCTCAAAATCCGTTTTTTTTTTTGAAATCTCAAATTTAAATTGCCATATTTTAACGAATTTTGGAGCTAGAGAGCTCCGCAAGGTCTCATTTTGTTAAGAGTTTTTATCCAGTATATGCCGGTACTCGTAAGTCCATATCATCGTTCAAGTAGGACCTTATCCCCTGTACTGCCACAAATAAAAAAAAATGATTCCGAGTTTATAAATTTCATAATTCATTTTCGAAATTAGTCAAGTCCGAGTTACCAAAACTTCATTTTCTAAGAACCAATATTATAAAACTTGGTTAACCATCGATTATTTTTTAACCAAGTTTTATAATAATAATAATAAACCTTTATTGGTCAGAGGTGCATCACGGAACGGGAATGTGTGTCTCCCACGTGCTTCGCCCTCGTTCCGGTACCCCTCATCCCCTCCCATTCCTTTCGATCTTGGGTAATCCGATAAAAAAGCTTATTTTCGATAGAACCATCGATCTCGTCCTTCCATCTAGTTTTTTGTTTTCCTCTACTTCTTGTTTTATGATTTGGGAACCAGAAGTTGACTTTGTAAGACAATCTATCTTAAGGTAGTCTCACAACGTGTCCTGTTCATCCCCATTTTAGGTTTTTAATTAGTTGTGCATAATTTTTTACGTTGGGAAGTTTTTTCCGGGTTACTTTCAGATTGATTTTGTCCTTTATTTTTATGCCTAGAATGGAGCACATCAATGAGTTTTGGGTTGTTTCAATTTTTTTGAATAGCCTGGCAGTAGGGGACCAGGTGGGGGAGCCGTATGTGAGAACTCGTGCAACACACGTGTTAAAGATTTCACCTTTTTGAATATTTTTGAGATTACCTTGAATATGTGTTTTAGTGACCAAAATTTTTTCCATGCCAGAGTGATTCTGCGGTCTGCTATTCCTTTTTCGGTTCTTTTTCTAATGAGATTAATTGTCCTAAATACATTGTTTCTGAGACTGCCTCAAGCTCTTTGTTACCGACCAAGATTTTGTTGTTTTTTCCTGGGGAGGGGGGGAGAGGAAGTTGTTATAATGTTGAATTTTTAAATGTAAGTCTTATAATACGGGCTCTTAAAAATAAGTCAACTCCAAGTGAACTCTGCGATATTCATGTCGGATAGAAAAGAGCTTCAAATGTCTGACATGAAAGATGGTAACGTCACGCCTGCAGCTGGAAACCGTGGCCGTAGTTAGCGATTTTGGAGACATGGAGTAGGGTGCTATAAACAGCAAAACCGCGAATTTAAAAAAAAAATTTCTGTTGAAATAACAAAAGAGTCCTCATTTTCCCATTGCTGCTAACTGGCTACTAGAATTTGTCGAGTGCTGACTTCTCAAAGAACATCGCCGAAAGCCAAATCGCGAGCAGCGAACAACAAGAATAATTATTACTAGAGGTAACCGAGCGATGTCATCGATTGGGCTGATGATAGTACGCCTAGTTTTTGGTCTATTCTACAGATATTTGAAACATGATATGACCTAGACTCTGTTTAGCATTCCTCCGTATTTTTTTAAGACCCTTTAGGATTCGAATACAATTCTAAGGCTCGTTTCTGCTAGCTAATACTCTTCAATACTCACGACTCCCCTGGATGTGTTTAGAACCCTCTGAAACTATTGTATTGTATAACACATACTGACTTTTCAAGACTCGTCACGGATTTATTACGACTCTTCCAGCCTGTATTACTATTCCATAAGATTTGACCAAGACTTCTAGCGATTATTCTATACTCGTCCAAGATGCATTGAGACTCGTTTAGGCAGTTCAACTATCATTACGACAATTTTTGTTGAGCACCTTTATGATTCTTCTAGACTTGATTAAATCTTCTTTTGAAGCTTTTCAAGATTTTTCCGGACTTCACGACTGAGTAAGGCTCTTCCGCACTTGTCAAGACCCGCTGAAATTCTCGGAAACCACTTTCACTCTTTCCAGACCCTTACATTCAGCCCCAAAGCGTGAGCACTTATTCACACGATCCTTCCCAATGTCTGATTCCATACTTGCTTAAAATTTCTCAAGTCTTTTTGAAGCATTGTCAGTTCGTATTTGTCTCTCTGGGAGAGGCAATCGCCTCCGTTGCCTTTTCCGTATTTTCGCGCCTAACTATCTACTCGTACTTACTCTTGCTCATTTAAAGCTCGTTCAATATTTCGCCAGTCTGTGTTAAAACTCGTTCGTTGGACCATTATAGCTAGATTACTGGAAACGAAGAAAATTTTAAATTGAAAAACGGTTGGAAAATACTATTTGCGAGTGTAACGAGTAAATTTTTTTGAATATCCAGCACATTTACGGGGGGAAATATTTTTGCCATTAAGGGAGAGATTCGAACCCCCAAAACTCTCCCATAGCTACAGACATGCTCGTTCGGTTTTTGCTATTTGAAGCTCCTTAAGCATCTGTTGAGCCTTGTTTGGCCTGTGGCAAGACTTGATTCTGTTTCATCCCCGAAGTGTGAGTGGAATATCTCTGCGTTCTTTAAAATGAGTTCCCATTTCGCGCATCTAGTGGTATTAGTTGACAGAAGGTTTTCAATTCTTACCTAAGTATCCTTCGTCATCTGTGACACTCTTGTTAAGTCACTAATGATGGGGCAACGCTCGAAAACATGCTGATAAAATGTACTGCTTATTCGAGTAGAATTGGCACTTTTTTAAATGTATAAGTCGAGACTCCTTACCTCTGTGTTACAGGAAAAGGGGTGTGACGAGTGACAAGTGGACCCGTTTTCTATCCTTCTACAGCTCGTGAAGTGAATAACTTTCGCCCTTTCGCCGTACCCCCCCCCCTCCTCCTCGTCCGTGACTATTCATTTTTTGATGAAACTATACACATTGATGATTTCGTCATCAACATTATTATTCTTGACGATGATTCCCTTCACTCTAATACTTTTTCATTTACTTCTACCGATTTACCAATCGCCGGCACCTTACATCAATTTTACCGAGTTAGTCAGTGCTGCCAACGTCTAGCGTTGAAAGCAAAACACTGCAGAATCGCGTAAAAGTTTGAGATTCGATTACCAACGAGCAGTTTTCGTTTGCGTGCTTAATCAGCATAATTTCCCCGATTCGAATTCGTTTCGGTTTCTCTCTCTCTCTCTCTCTCTCTCTCTCTCTCTCACTCACTCACTCTCTCTCTTTTTGGTTATATAGTACAAGCGTTGAACCGTTGTTTGAACATTTTTGTAATATTCGTAACGTATAAATGTCGGAATTTAACTGATTGCCGTTACGTTTCGTAATTTTATTCGGACCATTTTTTCTCTATTTTTTTTTCTTTTTTTTTTCTTTTTCCAGATGATAAGAAAGCACTAAAGGGGTATATAAAAAATGTGCGCCAGTCGAAAATTGTCTTTCGATGAATGTTACCGTTTTGTTGCTACGGCAACGCCATTGTAAACAACCCTCCTGAGAATTTATATGTGCACATTTTCACTCTTTATGCTGTGTATACCTAAACTGTTATATGCTCGAAGGTATATGAAGGTACATGTACGTATATGTCGGCGAATGAGAATGAGAAAAAGAAAACCGCCAACAGGGCGCGAAGCGGGCGAATGATAAGAAAAACGTAGAGTTCGCGAGGCGGGGGTGCTTTTATATATACGACCGCTTCCGAGATTGCGTGACTGCGGCCCCTTAACGGAGAGAAAAACTACCCGCCTAAGTACGGGTATACGTCGGCTGCGTCGAAAGCCTAAAAATGCCCACCTTCGTTTTCCGCATGTGTACTCTGTGGCCGGGGCTGCCTCGCGCCAAAAATAAATGATGCCAAAATAAATTGAATTAGAAGGCCTACATTCTAATTTCTGTAATTGAACATGGATGCGCGAAATTTGGGGCTCAAACGTGTCCGCGTGAGCGGGGCACGATATTTTAAAAGGATTGCTTTTCATTCGGCGAAAGTTCAATAAAGGCGCGAATATTAACGGCGTGTAACTTTTTTCTGTTGTCGGGCTGACAAACACGAATTCGAATTGCCTTCGAAAAAATGAACTGGGTACACTAAAACTTGGAGTACGTGAGAACAAATACGCTGGATGTCAGTCCTTGTTCCTCAGTGCTGTTTGGCCAATTGCAGCCGATATCGCGGTCTAATGATTTCCGTTCATGTAAACGAGTCATTAATGACCAAGTTCGTCATCATCTGCTTTCCGGATGTTTGGAAGTCTCGACAGCGTAAATACGGGTGTAATTTTTTCAAGGGAGGTACTGAAGAAGCACCTCAACCATTTTACTGGCTGACGAAATCGCATAGAGTATTAGGAAGAATTGGGCCATCAATTCATCGGCCTGGATAGATTTTGGACCCTTGACGATTTAGCTATCGTGTTATGTGGAGCCCTTTCATGAGCCATTGTGTCATGTGAGGCCCCCTCACAAATAACTTGAAAAATAAGCGAATGAATCTTTGAGCTCGCTGTGTTCCCTTCTTCGATACACTTCGCTCGGTTGGTCGGCAATGGCCGACCGGAGCCGACGCAACCAATCCAACCCCGCATCAGGTGGTGAAACTAAAGAAATCAAAATCCGAATTCGTTCAGTCAACTTTGGAAATGAATAATCAGAACGTGTTCTGACCCCCCCCCCCCCGCTACAACCCGATTTGACTATGCTATTTCGGTTTGAGGTGCTTCAACATAATTAAGTTGACATCATCGTGTGATGTTGTCCATCTCAAAAATTGAAGGGGTCTTCAACGGATATGACGTAGAAATTTCATTTTCAATATTAGTTTTGCAAAAATATAAGATAAAGAAAATTCTTAAAAACGGAATTTACTGCTTCTTGAAAATAAACTTTCTCAATGGCAGAAAATGATGTTTTTCTTTTCGACGATGAGATATAAATAAGTTAGGAGTTCCCTTATCCGATCCTGAAAAAAAAGTACAATAAATGTGCTTTCCGGTTTTGGGAATGAGTTTTCTCACTAGCAAATATTGTGCGATAACATGAAGAAATTTTGTTTTTGCAATCGGCAAAGAGATATTGATAAGTTGGGGATTCCATCGCCCGATTTTGAAAGGAAAAAAATGCATTTATTGCGTTTTGGAAAGGCGCTCCTTAAATTATATTTTAGATTTTTGCAGGTTTGATTTGAAAACGTTTGGACTACTTTAAGACTCTCTGAGCTGTGTTTTTAATTCGTTTCAAAAGATTCTTCATTGACACTCTTCTTGATTTGTTCAAGATTTTTCCAGGTCTGATTGAGACTTTTGTTGTAAGACGTTTGCAGATTTTCTACACCTTCGAGACTTCTTTTAAACTCATTAAGACTGTTTCAGGACAGTGTAGGACTTTTATATTAGTTTCAGCTGGTCATCCAGACAGATTTAGGATTCTAAAACTTTTTAGGGATCTCATAAAATTGCTCGAGACTTGTCTAGACTTCTTTAAGACTCTTCCAGACATTTTCTGAATTATGTCTATGGCTCTTCCGGACTCGATTCAAGTCTGCTCCTGGTTTGGTTAAGAATTTTCGAAACTCATCCAGACTTTCTTAAGGTTTTATACTTTTCGAGATACTGTAAGGCTTTTCAAAACTTACGTAAGACATTCAGAAATATTTTAATATGTATGTATTAGTCTTAAAGAGTCTTAACGAGTGTTATAAGGTCTCATACGAGTTTGGAAGAATCAACAAGTTTCCTTGAAGCGTAGAATAGTCTTAACTCCAGGCTGAGTCCGAAAAAAGCGTTAGATATAATTTTGAAAAAGTCTGGAAGAGGCTCAAAGAAGCCTTCAGGCAAAATTTTAAAGCCTTTGGAGAGTCCCAGTGGGTCTTACTCCTGTCTGCCCGAGTTTTAAAATCTCGAACAACTCTAAAATCTTCTTAAACTGATCTGAGAACCCTAAATATGTCTTGGTGAGTTTGTAAGTCATCTTAAATAGTCTCAACGAGCCTCAAACAAAGCTAAGAAAATCCTGACAAGAGTAAATCATGCCTGCAATAGTCTTGAACGAGTCCTCTCAAGAGTGTTAAAGAGTCCTAAATTTAAGCATTGCTCCGAGAATTACAACGATTTAGAATTAATCCTAGAAGAGTCTTAAGCAATATTCTCATCCCACTAAGCTTTCAGTTTTTTTAGTAAGGCCGAATACTATACTTATTAGTATTTTTGATGAAGTTAGTGCACGATCTTTTAGTACCAGAATACAGCTTTCAAGTTGGAGTCCTCGCGTCATCATCAGAATTAGAAAATTTTCTATCTCTCTGTCACCCTAACAAATATAGCAAGTGGCGCAACAATTTTCCACCTCAGTACGAGACATGGGATCGCCTGCGGTAGCCCCTAAAACTGCAACTGCATAAGGGGTAAGGACAAAGATTTTGAAACCTACGATGTCCTCTGTATATACTATATACCAACACGACCAGATTCAGTATTCTGAGACAGAATTGTCACGAGACTTTTGCTGAATTTATGTATCTTACTAAAGTCTAAATTTACGAGGAAAACACGCGATGGAATTTGAACACAAGTTACCTCTTCAACTCACCCGATGAACTATACATATGGCACATGACCACAGGATCACTCGTCAAAGAGCTTCACATCATTCTGCTAAAAAAATTCGAATTAGTCTCTTCCATATCTCGAGGTAGACAGTTCCCTCTACTCGCTCCGAGGATCGATGTACTCGTCAATATATTGCCTATCCGAGTGTTCTACACCTACAGTGAAATACGTTTCGCACACATGTCTTCACGAGAAAGATTTCAAGTCCACAAGTTACACGCAAGTTGAAGTAGATATCAAGAGACCGTGTTCACCTTTCTTCGGCCTCGAATTCGGTGTATCAGCCTTAGCCCTCTGTATTCGGCACCCTCTCGGCGAACGCAATTATTTCTCGCGGAAACGACCGGAGCTCTATTTTCGACGAAAGCGCTTTCTCGGCGAGCTGTGCGTAGCGAAACGAAGGGTTGCCGCGACGTGGTAACGCCGAAACGAAGCATTTAAATTGGTGGACGAGGGTGGAAAAAGGTATAGATAGATGAATGTCAGACTTTATCCTGGCGGATCAAAACGGAAGAGTTAATTACAGACAGGTAATGCACGGGAATAGGGCGTATCGGTAGCGAGAAAAGGAAAAATAGGGGGATTCGTGGACTCCCTGCCTTGTGCAGTTAATGGGTAACGTGAAAAAGGCTACAAGAGGGATAGTCGGACGGCAATGCAATGATTGCAATGTATACTGTCGTACTGACCACCCTCCCTCACCTACGTTGGTTTTCAGCAATATGTGCTCCTCTTTGTGTAATTACCGTGGTCGTAAACGAGCATCAGTTAATTAACGCAATTTGTTTTCGTAATTTCGAATCGATATAGTATGTTAAAGAGATATGGCGAAAAAATCGATTACTAAGCGAGTAAACTAGGTTTAGGGACAGACAGAAAGACTGGCGGAGTGTTCCAGTCCCTGCGAACAGGTTTGCATATTGAAAATTTGAACACCCTGTGTCACCTTAATGGGAATGTCGCTGGTTAACTCTTGACAATCGTAGAATTTGTAGGAAATTTTAATGAAATTTTTCTAAATACCTTCAAGTATTTAGTGTTTTTAACTTCGTAGTTAGAATCATGAATGCACCAGTTAAAGGGTGGGAGAGGATATTTACACCTTCCGGCAGAATATCGTGACCATGATCTAATTATATTTGAGAACGGAAACCTAAAATCAGTCTACATTTAGGTCCATTTTCTAAGATTTCTTGCTGTGTTGGACTGTTGGTTATTGTCTTCTACCAGAAAGCTGTCCATTTATACGTGGAATAGTACTCCGGAGTTAAGATCTACAATTCGAAGATCGGCAATGTACGAAATACGTCCGCCCGCATTCGAGAAATGCTGATAGTTGATGAAATGATCAGGCGTGTTCTATTTTCATAAAATGAAGACCGTGGTGATAGGTCACGAAATTTATTTTTTTCTCAGTTTGTAGAAAATTAAAGTCTCCCAATGTCATTCGATAACTACTTCCCTCTTTTACATGTTTCAAGATTTTCACGGCCATAACTTACGACCTCAATTTTTTATAAATTTTTTTTTGCTGCTGTTTTTCTCATAACATGTTGCTCCCCGATGTGGAGTGATGTGTCGCAATGGTGGGGCAATATACCGCGGGCTTTTTAAATTCGAATAGTAAATACATTTTGAATGTACTTTCCTCAATATGAAATGCAGAGCTAGAACATAGTAAAATAAATAGGTTGTCGCTAAGTAACTGAGACTAGAAATCGTACAGCCCACCAACGCTACCTATCGGCGTTTCAACGCAGTAGGGGGATAATTTGGTTCATTAGCTATCGATTGAGATTACGCCAAGCTCATTTGATTGAAAACTCGCTGCTCCAGACCAATTTGAAGAAAACCATATGCGTTGACCCCTACAGGTTTTTTAAAGATTTTTTTTAAGAAGGAAAAAAAGCATACGATTACAAAATGTTTTATTAATCATCATCTTCATTAAGTACACGAATATCTTTTTCAAAATAAGCGCCATTCATGGCTATACAGGCGTCCATTCGTTCTTGCCATTTATCGAACGGTTTCGCGTATTCCGCCGCCGGTAAGGAGGAGAAAAACATGATGCGACTTGTTGATTCGTGTTGAATTGACGACCCATAAGGCTGCCTTTAGTTGAGGAAATAACCAAAAGTCGCAGGGGGCGGGGTCAGGACTATTGGGGGGGGGGGCGTGAATTGTGATTTTTTTTTATAAGTCATCACCGCGGCGCGCAGATGTTTTTTTCCTTCTTACCGGCGGCGGAATACACGAAAACGTTCGATAAATGGCAAGAACGAATGGACGCCTGTATAGCCATGCATGAATAGCGCTTATTTTGAAAAAGATATTCGTGTACTTAATGAAGATGATGATTAATAATAAATTTTGTAATCGTATGCTTTTTTTCCCTTCTTTAAAAAATCTTTAAAAAACCTGTGGGGGTCAACGCATATGGTTTTTTTTCGAATTGGTCTGGAGCAGCGAGTTTTCAATCAAATGAGCTCGGCGTGGTCTCAATCGATAGCTAATGAACCAAATTATCCCTCTACTGCGTTGAAACGCCGATAGGTAGCGTTGGTGGGCCGTACGAATTTTAGTCGCAGTTACTTAGCGACAGCCTATGTATGTAGGATAAAGTTACAAGCTTAAAATTAGTTTTTCTTCACTCTGAATCAGTTTCTCATTATCCTCAGTACTATCCCAATGTTTTTCTTCGTGACATCTCGGTGATACGCCCTGTCGTGAATTCTCTGCCAAATTACAAATACCCTGCGCTTCATTGAAATATTGGATATCCATTCTGAAATATTGAATCACAAAAATAATGGAAAACGGTTCAAATGACATTTTTCGCTGCCAGAAAATAGAGCTAGAGACTGGGACATTTCACCCTGTAACATTTCCACTTTGCCTAGAGATTATTCTTACTCCGTTGAAGGCTTCATTTATATTGAAATTTTGACGTCACATTATGAGCATGCAACCAGTAATGAACTCTATCTCATTTTATACTAGATACGAAAACAGGTAAACCAACCTACCGTAAGCATAGGCGCAACCCGGAATTAACTCTGGGAGGGGCTGAACGAGAAAAAAGTAGGGCTGGGGGAATTTTACGAGTATACGAAAAAGTAAAATACTCGAGGGCTATAGCCCTCATAGCCCTCTCTGGTTGCGCCTACGATCGTAAGGTCCAAGTTTTATAAATTCATGTATCAGTTTTAAGTGCCCGTTTCTTACGATTTTTTTCCTTCCCCAAGACGAAGGCAGCCATCGCGGGACGAGCCGTACCGAGCAAAATCAAAACAATGTACCAAAAGTAAAATAAATAACATAAAAAATTTTGGCATCAACATTCTAAATTATAACTGCAGGGGCTTGGCAGGCGAGGTACGGCTCGTAGAGCTTGAATCTGCTCTCACCAAAATTTCGTGGGATATTCTCGGACTTGCTGAGGTCAGACGCAGGGGGGAGGGACTAACACTAAGAAAATCGGGTAACTATTTCTACTTTTTTGGAGAAACAAAGGGGCAAAGAGGGGTGGGTTTTCTAATTAAAAAAGAAACTTGGAAGCATGTGGTAGAGGTTAAGGCTGTGTCAGAGAGAATCGCGGTGTTGAAGTTGCTAGTCGGTAAGAACACAAAAATAGCGGTGGTCCAGTGCTACGCCCCTACCTCGGAGGCAAGCGAAACTTGCAAGGAAGAGTTCTATGAAACACTACAAGAGGTGGTTGAAAATGAAAGAGAATTCTACACGTTAGTTATGGGTGACTTTAACGCTAAAATAGGCCACGACCCGAGTGGTACAGCAAGAAAACAAAAATGTACGGGTCCCTTTGGGTTCGGCGTTAAAAACAAAGAAGGAAAAAGGCTACTAGGTTTTGCCGAATCCAACAATCTAAAGATAATTAACACCTTCTTTAAGAAGAGAGAAGCCCGCAGGTGGACGTGGACTGCGCCCAATGAGAGAGTCAAAAACGAAATAGACCACTGCCTCATAAACGAACGTGCAGTGGTGAAGGACTACAGTGTTCTATCACGCTTCGAGTTCTCCTCAGACCATAGGGTAGGGAGATGCACCCTTAATATACCACGTAGAGTAAAAATCAGGGAGTACATCAAAAATAACGAGAAGAGGGGGGGGGCAACCTAGTCATACCACTGCACAAATGGAGAGTAGCGTCAGAAGATATGAAAAACAAGATAGAACTCTGGAAAACAGAACAACATAACGCAACACTACAAGATTGTTATGACAACCTGATCAAAATTATCGAAGGAACTCTTAGAAACTTTTGGCAAAAGGAGGAATGTAGTGACTACAGACGACAAACTGACCGAGCAGACCAGAAACCTTATTGCGAAAAGGGAAAGTATGCGAAAATTGGAGAATAGAACACCACACCAACGCGTCGAATGGGTAGAAATACAAAAAACCGTTAAAAAAGCAATTAAGAACGACTGTAAAAGGTACGAGGAGGAAAAAATCCGCGAAATCATTGAATCATCATGGTCGACAAAAAGAATGAAAAAAGAACTCTGCTATGGTAAGCAAATGGCAATCGGCTTGGAGGGGAAAAAAGGTACGAGGATTTGTGACAGAAAAGGCATTTTATTAGAAGCCACGAAATTCTACGAAGAACTCTACCATAACCCGAAGAGCACAAAAAGTGGAAGCACGCCACGGGAGGGGGATGGTAGCGCTGGACCAGCCGATGATCCAACTAGCGATCAATCTGATAACCCACTCCCGGGGATTTTAAATCACGAGGTGGAAATAACCTTGCGGAGGTTGAAAACGGGGAAAGCGTCTGGCCCCGACAAAATAGAAAATAAAAACCTAAAAGAATTCGCGGAGGAACTATCTGACCCATTAACTATACTATTTAATAAAATCATAATATCGGAAGAAATCCCAAAACAATGGAAGCAGGCCGAGATTATCCTACTGCACAAAAAAGGGGACAAAAAACAGTTGAATAATTATAGGCCGATTAGCCTCTCCTCCAACGTTGGTAAAGTATTTATGAAGGTCCTCAAAAACAGAGCCTATCCTCAGCTTGACAGCGCGCAGCCCTTCGAGCAGGCGGGGTTCAGGAAGGGTTTTGCCACAACTGATCACATACATACATTAAATCAACTAATAGAAAAGGCAAACACCTACCAAATTGAAATTAACCTGGCTTTCGTGGATTTCTGTAAAGCGTTTGACACAATCGACCACAACTATCTATGGGAGGCTCTGGAGACCCAAGAAATAAATCCAAAAATTGTGAAAATATTAAAAGAATATTACCGAGATACTTGCGCGTACATCAAACTAGACATCCCTGGACCCACCTTTAAAATTCAAAGAGGAGTAAAGCAAGGGGACCCCCTGTCTCCCAACCTATTCAACGCATTACTAGAACATATATTCAGAAAATTGGACTGGGGGGGGGAAGGGGATCAAAATCGATGGGGTAAATTTAAATCACTTGAGATTTGCAGACGACATTGTTCTTATAAGTGGAGACAGGGAGGAACTCCAAGGAATGCTCGACGGGCTGGTGGCCGAAAGCGAAAAAGCGGGACTCAAAATTAACGCAACCAAAACGAAAATAATGGCCAACACCGAGGGTATCAAAATTATGGCGGGAGGGGAAATTTTGGAGACCGTTAACGAATACACATACCTCGGGCAGATAATGTCATTCAAAGATAAAATGAACAAAGAAATAAATAAAAGAATAAGCCAGGCGTGGAAAGGATTTTGGGGTCTGAGATCGATTTTTAAGGGAAACTAAAGACCGCGTCGAAAACAAGAGTATTAGAAATATGCATTATGCCAATTATGACGTACGGGGCCCAGACATGGTCGCTCACGGACGCCCAAACCCGGAAATTGATAACTACCCTAAGAGCCATGAAACGTAGTATGCTAGGTATCAAGAGAATTGAAAAAATCAGGGCCAAAACCATTAGAAGTCAGACAAAATGTAGGGGGGTGGTATTCACGATCAAAAAACAAAAATTTAAATATGCAGGCCACTTGGCGAGATCTAGTGTAGACAGGTGGGCACGGAGATTGACATTCTGGGTCCCGTACGATCATACGAGGAGGATAGGCAAGCCATTAAAAGCCTGGAAAGACGAAATTACGGGAAGGGTGGGTTTGCCATGGTGTGGAGCAGCTCAAAATCGGAAAAGATGGAGGAAAATAGAGGAGGCCTATGCCCGCGACATGGGGGCAAGGTACGAGACACACTAAATTTGGGAGAAGGGAGATTGTCAGGCAATATGCTATTTTGTATGTATATTTATCCCATATTATGTTATTCCATAGATTTGTAACGGTTTGTGTTTCGTATTAAAGCTGCTATTATTATTATTATTCTTACGATTTTTTGTGAGGTATCCATTTTACTTGGTCTCACCTTCTCTTCAAGTATATCCAGTTATTAGAAACCCTTTTATGAGAGGACAGTTCCTTTTCGTGGTTTCCGTGGCTGATGGGCGAGAGAGCTAAAGTTTATATTGTACCAAAATATTATGAAATTTTACTCTTTGATTCGATAATTTTTTTGAAGTCGAAAGAAATTTGATTAGCTCAACATTTGGGGTGATTTGAAAGAGTTTCTTTCGTGACTGGCACAACTATTTTTCATACTCGGAATCAATTTCAACTTCCTGTCGAGCGTGATTCATGAAGGAAATGATACTAGTATTTTGTGGGAAAAGTAAAAAAAGAATCGTTCGACTTGAACTCAGTGACTTTAAAGGCTAAGCTGGGCAAAATATCATACATGTCATTTGTGCATGTTAAGCACCTACAGTTGTTTCTTGACGAAATGACGATAGTTGAGCTTGAAACTCGCTACAGTTTACTTTCCGAGATTAATCTCAAGTAGAGCAGGTATGTCGATGAGAATATGCCATGTTTCTGAATTTTCACAGACACGGTATTGTCTCTTTCTCATGTTTTTTACAATGCATTTATTTGAAAGGTGGCCACAATAAGGCCTTTTGGTGGTCACATTTGGCACATCAAATTGATCTGAATTCTGAAACTATTTGCTGAACGAAAATGGTACTTCCAACATTTTTTCTCGTAGAGAATGTATCGCCTGTCTCAAGTACACTGACGCATAGCTATAACAGAGGTTATAGTCTCCTGATTGTAAATCGCTTGACTTTTCCAAAAATAGGAAATGAAAACTTGGCGGAAAAAGCGAGCCACAGTGGGAAAATGCTCAGGTCTGTTCTCTCCTTCCTGGGAACGTCGATTCTAGCTGTACCAGTACAGTAAAACCTCAATTATTTGACGTAAATGGGGAATAGGGTGCGTCAAATAACTAAAATGTCAAATAGTAGGGAGTTTTTCTTTCAATTTTATTGAAAAATTATATAAGTACATGCATATTACATACATATACTAGGTAACACACATTATGAAAGCTTCATAAAGTAGGGGCGCAATTGAAAACCGTTAAAATACCCAACTTTTACTTGTTGAAAAAGTCCTTAATTGAAGTCTACCTGGTGCAGGCCAGTTTTTTTTTTTTTTTTTAAAGCCATCTCTTTCCATTTTCGCATCAAAATTGTTTCGGCTAAAGTAATTTCGCCCAGTTCCTGCATGTAAGCCGGAGTTGTCTCTATGGCTTGCAGACCTTCAGCATGACTTATAGAATTCTCCGACATTTCTGTCTCAGCATCACTATCATCGTCATGCAGCGTCACTGGAGCGTCACTGGAGCGCCCGCCGTTTACATGCGTCAAATAATACGGGGACCGTCAAATAATCGCGATGTCAATTAAAAGGGGAAAAAAATTTGTCGTCAAATCATGCGGAGTGTCAAATAATCAAGGTTTTACTTTACTTTTTTGTTCTTATTTGGGTCTTTTTTGGTCTGAATTTTATGGTCCTGTTTGTGGCTCGAATATAATGTTTGGTGGAGCGTATGGCGATGCACGCATGCCAAAGAGACTCCCCAGACCCTGCACCCCTGGCCCCGAAAACTACCTTGTCAAGTATCGCATCAGTGACAAGAGGAACGCATTGAGGCTGGCCTGGGCCCCCATTTCGCCTCTTCGCTTTGGATTTTCCTGCCAGAGCCACCATGGGGTTTCCTACTGACCGAGGCAACGCTCACCCAGCATTAACCTGGAATTCAGGTACATCACAGACGGACGCGCTACCTTTATTCGCCCCTCACGTCCTCGTTTTGGTACGTGTGGTGATGCAGGAAGGTGGTGACAGTGGGGTGAGCCCTGCCGCAGCAGCTTAGCAGCTCTAGGATGGTACAGAGTTGTTGTGTCCAGTGTGAGCCAAGCTTTGTTCGTCGGCCCTCTGTCTCGACCACTCTGTCTGCATCTTCTTCTTCATGATGGTCGAGACTTCCGGAACTAAGGTGTCCGGTGCGAGACGGCTGATCACGCCGTCGCTACTGCTCGTGTATCCGACGGGATCAATCGCTATTGTCGTTCCGAGCGGCTGAAGTATAAAGTTAGCTCTCTAGTTTCTAGTACTTTATTTGCTAATTCTGATATTTCTTTTAAGTTTTCCGGGATGCTAACTGAATTTTGAACCAGATTAGAATGTCCCCCGCTCTCCTCCCATCCGCGCCCTCTAACCGCAGAAAGTTAGAAGTAAGATCATTATGTAGGGGTATGTATGTTTGTACATTCGTGCCGCTCACCCGTCCCCATATCCAAAATATTGCTTATTAGTAACAATATTATGTTTGTTGGAAAAAATGAAGAAAAAAAAAAGTATGTTACTCGAACCGCATCGGATCGGCGACGAGCGACGTGAAATTATTTACAAAAGAACGCGTGTACGCGAGCGTTTAATGCGTTTTTAATAGCGCCCTTTCGGCGGAGCTTAACCGCGCAAGGGTTAATGTGATATGATCTTTTAACAAGGTGACTTGCACATATTTTGAGAGAGCAAATATTAACACGTGATGAGGGGATTAACGTGTCAATAGGGAACATCACCTTTGGCGCTTCGTATCTCTATTAGCATATTATTGTTGTTCTTCGTGTTGTGTTACTGGCGCTGCCCTTTCAAGAAGGTCCAAGATTAATGGATTATTTTGCTTCCTCGTTTTAAATTCGTATAAGCGCGCCTTTTCCGTCGCTATGTGGCTCGCTGCGGCGCGGTGCACGCGTCAGACTCGCTTCCAATTCGATCGGTGGGTCGTATGAACTATGAAGGAGACCAGCTGACTTTGTCGGATCGTTGGTTGGCGAATACGGTAGCCAACTTACCTCACCTTGAAATATCGCATAGCGACTATCTCGACAGTGGTTCGGTTCGCTCCTCGTTTTCATTAAATATGCATACGCGACGGTGAAAATTGCCTGATTTATTAATCTGCGAAAACGACCCTCGATTTGTATAGTACACGTGTATATGAGTAGAAATTAGTATAACGTGCGATTGTAGTGTCTTTGATACGTACACAAGAATACTCGTTTACTATGCTCTCCTCATTTCTTATTCACATTTAAAAAAAGGTTGCCTCATCGAGTTATTGGACTGTTTTTCTTACGGTACAATTCTGGTCGCGATCGCATATTCGCATATATGTGTGTATCTGAGCATGCCATAATATTCTACAGCTGTCGCCCCCCCCCCCTCCAATAAATTGTAACTAACCAAACAGTTTCAATTTTCCTCAGGCAATTAAATTAATAATCGGTAACCTCTGTTGAAAGTTTGCACCCATACTTACCCGTACATCGCTGGGCTGGTAAAAACATAGAGGGATTTATAAACAAACATGTTGGTCGCAATGTTCAATTTTATTATTAGTATTTTTTTCGTTTAATTGATCCGAACTGTGTCTAAGGATAGCAAACGAAGTCGAAATTTTGATGCGCTATCCGCAATGATCAAATAAATATTGAGTCCGCAGATGGGCCTAATCGGATCATTAAGGGGTGTGAGGAATCAAAACACGTTTTTAGTGGGATAGGTTGTTATCCGACGCTCCAGCCGAATGTAATTAATTTAGCGAGCTAAAATTGTTGTGGTGAGCTCTCAGAACCCTAATGTGGTTCGAGTTTATAAATATTAGCCTGATCTGTCAATAGGGTATAGACAGGGACTTGCCGAAGAGTTTTTCCTGGGGGGGGGGGTGTGAAAGTCCCAACTGATTCAACTCAAAAGGCCCAAGTATCAAAGCAAAACTAAAAGAAGTTTTAGACATGTTGGATTTTCCCAACTTCTCAACTTCTCAATCAAAATTCCTAAGTATCAAAGCACAAAACAAGAAAAAGCTTCGGACTTATTTGATAAATTGTGGAATCGGTGGATAAAAGAAATATAAATTTCCGAAATTTTGCCAAAATTGCCATATAAAGAATAACGAGGGGGGGGGGGTTGACACCCCCTCGCACCGACTCTAGGTATAGAGCCAGGAGTACTCAAAAAGTGAGTGAAGTCGGTTTTCTTTCAAAATAATTTGATCTCGCAAACCGTAAATCCTATCAAACTTTTGATATAAAAGAGCGTATTATTTTTTTATAATCTAAAAATTTGGTAATAACCATTTTTTTTTTCATAGAACCAACGGGTGATAAGGTTTTTGACATCTATGTGATTGTGCAGCTCTATCAATCTTAGTTCAAGGAAATACGTGTACGTCTCATCTATCGAAAGGGTCCACTTTGTTGACGACAGTTTCAGCTATACAGCTGTTTTTCTGAATTTCGACCAAAAAATCAATTTTAGGGTTTTTAGCATTGTACGTAGATCGTAGGAACGCTGTTCTTTCGGCTCCATTTTGTTGTTTTTCGAAGTGTCATTCCATTCCAGCTTCAGAGTATGAAATGTAACAGAAAGGGTCCAGGTTGTCGATTCCGGGGTTTTCTCACTCTTTCGTAGCCTATAGTCACGTCTTTTGCGAACTTTCAAACACGGTTTTCCCAAATTACAGCTTTTCCTTACCTCAACTTTAAAAATTCGAAAAAGTATCTTTCTGTAACGCTTCAGAGTGGTTAAGATCTCATTCGAAAAGTAATTTTGTCAAATCCCCTCCCCTTGACTCCATACGGACAAAACAGACACTTTTGATAAAGACGTACACATATTACTATAGAGTGCGGCATTATATGCAAATGCATATTCTCTAGGTTATCTCTGATCAAGGGGGGTCTGGTTGGCCGAGTCGATAGCGCGTTGGTCTCGGAATCCGGAGGTCCCGGGCTAGAGCCCACGTAGCAACTCGTCAGATTTCGACCTAGGCCCGTTTTTCGGCCAGAAGAGAGGAGGGCTAAGAGCGCCCTAACCGCCTCCCCGACGTTTCTGAGATGATCCTCAAAAGGGCGGATTCCAGGGCTCGAGTTGAGAGCAAATTAGAAAGGAAGGTCATCTTTGATCCCAAAAGTGATGAAAAATGTTTACGTTTCAGAAAAATCCCTGCATTTTGAGCCTCATTTCATTTTGCATATTCTAAACATATTTCGTGTCTTTTTCGAAATTTTAAAAATATATTTTGCCAAATTCACAAGAACTGTCCTGCGTGATGATGAAGGCTACCCACGAGAATTTGCTGCGAAGAATTACAATTAACATTAATAAGCTCCAACAATAAATCCTAAAATACCACGCGAAATTATTGCATATAAATTGTAAATTTATTTTCTACAGATTTCTCTTTTTCCATTTTCTTATTATAGAGTTTGAATCCAAATTCATGGTGTCTACCAGTTTCAGAAAATGAAAATTCGTTCTACGTACTTCGTTGTTTTTTCGTGTTTCAAATTTTCTCTAAAAAGTACCCCCCCCCCCCCACTTGTATGTGTTTGTTTTGTAGAAAATTTAATGCGCTTTCTGACAGTTTCTCGGAAAAAATACTTTAAAAATTGGGAAAAAAGCAAAAACTTTAAATCGGTAAAATTTTAGAGTTAAAATATTAAAATTATACTGTTACAAAGAAATTGTAAAAAATCATGCCATCTTCGTGGTTTCATGCTACTGTGTCAGGTTGGCTAAAATAAGTCCCGGATAGACTGCCAAACTGCACGTTGTTGCATAAAAAAGCAAATAGAAACAGGGGAGGGGGCAAACGTTAAAACGTTAAACAAAGAAAGTAAAATTGAAAAATCAAGAAAAATGAAACCTCCACTGAGTTACAGCAGGCATCAGGAAAACATCCTAGATCAGGAAAGTTGTTCTCAAGTCTGCAAAAACCCTGGTTGCACTCTTGCTCACAGAGAAAAATTTTCAACATGCTAGATCAGTATAGAATTAAAATCTACTCATATTGATGTAAAAAGGACTCATCTAGAGTATGAGTGATCTCAAATGAGGTGTTTTTTTTTTCAACAAAGCACAGGGATGCGGTAAAATGAGGTCACACGAAAAATCTTAATCTAATACAATTCGTATTTTAAAAAACAAATAAAGCGGTTTTGAGTCACATACAAAAGCAGGATTGTCTCATATTTCCACTGATTGGACTGACTGACTCAACGCTTCATTCGCCTTTGAGTACCACACTCCTTGTATCAGCCTGTGTATTCCCTTGCGAACGTCACGTTCCTTGTACCAGCCTGCGAGCACTACGCTCTGCTAGTGCATCCTCGTGCAGATGAGTCTGCAACCACGGGAGAGTATTTTCGTGTCTGCTTTGCGGACTGCACCGATATGGGAATTTTGTCGTCCGTTCCGCTCCGCAGAGCACGTTTCACTCCTTATTTTTGGCGCGCTCATATTTTGGACGCTACGTTCGCTTGACAAACGGAACCTTCTTGCAGATCGCGAATTTGTTTTTATTGAGAGCATTTTAAACAATGTATGTACTTGAATAGTGCAGTTATCACTCTCCGATAAATGTACTTACTTTTTTAGCAGTGGGGGGGGGGGGGTCTGTTATACGATTGTTACTCAGAATAACGTGAAGAATGTTTTTTCAAGTGGATACTTCGACATGAGGTCACTTTCTCGAGTTACTATGAAAACCCGAAGTTAGTCGCTATGTTGGCCGTTATCTTTGATACCTGCGGTTAGTTCTGATAACACCAAGCTAAAAAATAGGGTGGGAAATAACATCCCGCCAGAAAAAGTTGTTTGAACGACAAAAAGAAAACAAAAAACGCCTGAAATGAAGAACGCAAGACGTTTAAATCGGATTCCGCCAAAAAAAATTTTGATCGGAAAAAATTGTATTGAGCACCAGGTAAAAATATCGAACGCCGCAGAAATAATATTAACGCCGTATCGGCGCGGCCTAAATAGTCCTCTGAACGTGTACATATATAATTTATTATAAATTTAATAATGAGGTGAAAAACATTATTGTACCAGTAAGGCCTTCTTTAAGTACGCTGGTCGGCCTCTTTTTCTCTTCTGGCCCAGTGCTCAAATATTACGAAAACAATTTTTTATGTGGGAAGCCCATCAGGGGCAGTCTGGTCGGAAACATGAAATTTTTTTAACACAGATCAAATAAGGACCACTGAAATGAATATTTTGGATTACTGAATTCGAAAATTGAATCAGTTGGGAACAACATTCCCAATGTGTAGGAGTATTGAGAAATTTTTGAAAATCAAAAACATTGAGATGTCCACCCATTCTTTATCAGTTTTTCTTGCTGAGTTCAAACTCGTTGTTCAAACCTACCGCTGACCCTCCATTTTATAAATACAATCAAAAATTTGGTTATACAAGTGGGGAGGGGTATATTATGTAGGTCAAACATTGAGTTAGAATCAGTTTTGACGATGGATTTGAATTAGTCACGAAAAGTTGAATAATTTTCACCAGGTCTAATAAAATGTTAAATAGACAGGTATGAAGTACTCGTGTACACATTTCAAGCCGTGTAAAAATGTATCAATCGTCGCTCACATCACATTTTTTGTCGCGCTTCATTTGGCGTGAATTTTCATCAAAATAGTCGCTTATACCTATTGCGATGGGCAGGGGTCTGTCGTTGGAAAGTTCTTTTTTGACGAGCCAAATATTTTATCCCTAAACAGTATTCGTTCGGACTTATCTCCCTTCGTCCTTGATGTCATTTCATATTCCGATATTAAGACTACGTGAAGACTATACATGTCACAAGAACTTGTATTGCTGCTAGAATAGCATATCTTCTATATGGATATTTTACGAGAGATGCGTCTTTCTAGCAGTAATGAACTTGGTTATGTTCACGTGTGCCACCTAGCAACCAACCAACACCCGAATTTTTTTTTAATCCGGACTCGTTTGAGAGAGGAAATGACATTGTATTCTGTTGTTTTTATTTGCTGCGATTACTCACATACTTGTGCGTTTTTACAGATACAATGCACAATATAAAAGAAGAACCGGCACAATATAGATCCAGGGCAGAAATAAATATGTACGAGCATATTGCAATCGATGGTGACATGTTCCTACAAGTGAGTACAGCTGCAATTTTCTCTACATGTGATGCGTCTAACCGTTGCTCGCTCGTGCCAGAGGTCGATGTAGTGGCAATATTTCTTCTACCTGTTCAGTGTTCACGAATTACAAACGTATAATAATAACCAAAACAAAAGCTGGCCCATTTTCGACGTCAAGCCGAGCGAGCGTTAATTTTTTAATACGCTTTAAACGCCGATTAAAATATCAAGAATCTAGGTAGAGCTTACGAGGCTTTGCACGCTACTACCTTTTATCGACGGTTTCGTTTTTCGAACGATTAGAGGTTTTGGGAATTAACGCAACCCCGTCAGCGTGCTCTTACATGAGCACAGCCAACGCGGGGTGGTAGGTAATTATAGATCGCATAAATTAGTCTAATACCCGTTTCCTGTTCCCCGGCCTGAGCTGGAATTACTCCGCGTGTAATTTTGAATTTTCAAACAGCTATTTTGACATTTTCAGACGACGTACAGTAGCTTAAAAAATGTTGTAAGGGACGTTGATGGAGAATATTATGCTTCAGCTACTCAAAACTTTTCGAAGGCGACTAAAAGGAACGTAGTTTAGATCGAAATCCGCCACTCAAATTCAGAGTTTGCTACAGAAAATTAGTGTAGAAGTACACCTCGTGTACGTGAATTTCGATATGTGCGCTCTGAAGGTCACACAGATCAATACCTATTTATGATAGGTATTACTTTGTTACTTCGTCGCTTCCGTAAGGATCTAAAATTCGAGAAAAAGTGATGAAAATCAGAATTTAATTTATAGCTAGCCAAATATGACCTAAAATGTTACAGGAAAATTTGGATTTGTCGCTCCGGCACTCCTCGCTGCCGAGATCCGAGAACCAATTCTGCTCAATTTTTTATCTGCCTACCTGTCTGCCAGTCTATTAACCACGTGGTACTCTTTCAGGGTGGTAGCTATCAAAGTCTTTTAGATGGGAGGGGGAGGAGATACTGATAGCAGTAATACCTAAAAATATAAGAAATTTCAGTTGACACTGTAAAGAAAAAGATGTCCTCACTTTTCTCACTTTTGTCGAGTGTCTGCTTTTCAAAAAACATTAGGGTGTAGCAGCCCCCCCCCTCTTCGTCACTGCAGCCCTGTAACCCTCTAATAGGAAAAATCGTCGTCAATACTCAGAAACCTATATTCAGGATCCATATTTCTCGAATATCTCTCTCACCCTGTACCTGACTCGTCTCCGACCTCCTTGCTATTCCGCATTTCTTCTTTTCCTACTGAGAAATGGACGCTATTAAGCAAAACAGAACCAAGCTCATTTGTTGACAAAATGAGTTATTAGTATCGTTAAAGAGCGTAAAAAGTAGTTTTTTTTTTTTTTTTTTAATTGGGTCCCTCGATACAAAAATGTGTACCCTTGAAAAGAGCTTATCCAGGGTGTGCATTTTCTGGAAAACCTGGAAAAGTCAGGTAATTTTGGAATTTTCAGCATTTTTCACCTAAAAGTCAAGAAATTTTGTAAAAAAATCGACTGCGAAATTCTGTAGTATTTCAAACAGATTTTACCCTATTTCTTATAGAAAACAAAATTTTCCTTCTTTTTAAGGGCGTGGGTAATACAATCCCCTCTCCATCGCAGTAGTAGATACAGAGTGTGTTGGTGTAATAAAATCGTTTTCATGGTATTCGTTTCGCGTCTGCATCTTTCTATTAAGGCTGCTATACCCTTAACGTATTTCGTATTTCCTGACTTTTCATGTACCATTTCACGAAAAATATGACCAGGGAAAATTATTTTATGTTTCGACATAATTTTTCTATTGATTCATATAGCGAATATCCATCATATCTTTATGATTCATGTAATATATAGTCAATTGGACCCAACTTAATTGGACATATTTTGACGTATTTTGCTATTAAAAGCATGTAAATGTATATTTGTATTATTTTCCTCGGGTTTTGGGCATATTTTAGGAATATTTGGCCATTTTGGAGAACTTTTCGGGAATATTTCCACTTTTCTGCTGGAAAACAATAAAAACATCTGAAAATTCGATAGGAAATGAAATGACAGAAACTGTTTGGTTGTACATTAGCGCTCCTACATTTTTTCATGGTTCAAATCCGAATGCGGATGTGAAGTTGTACTTCTGAATTATGTTATCTGTGGCATGTGTTGATTTCTTTATCTGTGATGGACTAAGTTTTTGTGTTTGTAATCTTTGATCATAGACATGGTGTCACAATTATTCAGCTTGAAAAGTCCCGCATTCTGATACCCACATTGTGTTACTGAATATTTTGAGCATATTTTACACGTGAGGGAATATTTTGACATATTTTGGCCTTTTTTGGGGAATATTATATGCGCATATTTCACTGTTTTTAGGACATAAAATAATTTTCCCTGAACATGACGAAACGCGAACCAATAATCCCTATACACTTCTCCCAATATCAGCTGTTTTGTGTTTTGTGTTTCGTGTTTTCATCTCATCCTGTTCGCGAGAATTTGAAAATCGGCGCGAAAAGACGCGAAAATGAAAAAATATTCGGTCTAGCTTCTTTCCTCTGTGTAAAGATTTTTTTTTTTTGTTGAGAAAGTCGTAATGAAACGAAAATTTGAAAACCGATGAATTCACCTTCTGGGACATCCTGCCATCGGGTTTTGCTTCGGTTCCTCTCTCCTTCGCAAATGTAGATAAGTGTAAATGAAAGGAACTTCCGAGATTTTGGGGGAAGAACAGTGGCCAGCTAGGATTTTCCCAAGGGGGGGGGGGCAAAATAAGATTTTCAAGGAAGAAATATTCGAAAACTGAGTTTTTTTTTTAAATCGTCGATATTAGAGAACTATGTAAAAATATTGGGGGGGGGGCAAATCCTACCTGACGATACGGCACTGGAGAAGAGTAATTAATCCACAAAATTTGAAAAAATCTAAAAACCGCATAATAATTATTATCGCGTTACGAAAGAGTTCATTGTATTCAAATATATGACCTTTTATTGTATCTGTCGATACTCTTAAATTGAAGCCTCTTCCGCCTCCCCTGATGCCAGATCGTACCCACCTTTTTACTTTCATATAGCATTTGTCGTTAGATATGCTGGAGCTTTTTCACCTGGGTTCCAGGATTCATTTTAATATATGTTCCCTCCGCTTAAACCATTCAGTCTCCACGAGGGAGGGGCTAATTCCGGTTACTCTAGTTTTCCTCAAGCTCCAAATTCTTTACGAGATTCTAAAGTCAATTTTTTGGACAGGATAGCCAACCAAGCTCTGAGTCGCTGATTTCGAATATTGCTTCAGATTTTTATCCGACCCATTCCAAAGCACTGTCGTAATACGAATTCAGCTTCTCCGGCGAAAAATTGCACGAAGCAACGAAATAGGGGTGATTTTTTGTCGCTGATTTCGAATATCGCTGCCGATCTTTAATCTGGACCAAAATTTAAGCTCCCGTGCTTTTTCAGTTGAGAAATTTTTACGGCGTTATTTTCTATTAGCAACACTTTGAATAAATAAAACTGTATTTTTACCCTATTTGGTGGCTTTAATTAGAAAATTCCGAGTCAACCGTTGCTTGTCCTACGCTCTTGCTACCTCATTGATCGCACCAGGAGGGACAGGATCCAAAATTTACCCCTAAAATCGAATACTTCTCGAAAACCTATAAATCAATTTTAAAATTTTATTCTTTCAGCCCCCCCCCCCCTTCATGATCGGCATTAAGTTACACGAAAAAAAATTTATGAAGTCTTGAACTGACATTGCATCACGATGCATCCTATAGAGCGCGTTTTCATTTCCATCATTAAATGTTTACACCCCCTCTGCCACAGATTCATAAGCACACGGTAGAAAAAAAAAGTTTGTAGAATGATTGACGATATTCGCCGCTCACGATGTTCGAAAAAATGTTGACCCCGTATTTGAAGGGTCTGGAAAACTGGAAGAATTGACCTGGAAAACCTAGAAAAGTCAGGGAAAATCATTTCCGAACAAAAATGGACACCCTGTTATCAGTAAACGCTGTGTGATAAAGTTTCTATAATTATGGCTCTTGAACTTCGAATCACGAGTTCTCAGAAAACAAATTTTGTCGCTTGGTTCTGTTTTGCTTAACATCGTCCAAATTGACTAGTGCCCCCTCTTCCTCACGAGACAAAATTGAGTATATAAAATCATTCGTTTCCATCTGCTATCATTTTCCGATTACACGCTTAATTTTTCCACGAATGCTCGTATTTTTAAGGCTTCGGACCAGTATGCAATTTTGTTTCCACTTTTTCTTTTCCAATTTCGCAGGAGCTCTGAAGCCAGCGTTATGATCAAGGGCTTCCAACATTTATTTCCGATCCTATAAAAATAAGTACTCCGAATCGGTGACACACTAGCTATATCTGAACGTGGATTTCCATTTCTTCGAAATAGGATCATAAAGATGAGGGAGGGATTTCAAAGGAAATCTGTTTTTAAAATATAGACCAGCTTATAGATATACTGTGCAAATGATCGTTCCCACGCTGATATTCGATTTACTGGATCGTTAATACTGTCTGACCAGAAATACTGAATGAAGAACTGTGGATGAAAGTGCACCGCAAAACGTTTCTCGAGGATTGGTGGACCTCTACGGGCTTTTTTAGAGGTGCTTAACAAAGGAACACAGATAGATTGTGATGTTGAACGTACAAATAGCAAAACCTCCGACTAATTAACATAAATATTAACCCGAAGTACTTTCACATTGCGAAGACACCACGAGTAGGTATCTACCGTATCCGCACACATAGTCGCAACATTAAAATTCGTCTTATTACTTTTTTCCATGTGACCACCCGGGTATTTCTTCGAAAAATTCTGACTTTTTTAAAGTTCATTAAATGCTTCGCGGAGATGTAATCGCCCTGAGTTTCGATACGACCAATACACGCGAATCTCTAAATAGACGATAAGAACTGGTTTCGTCCTATCACCAATAAATCGATATTCGAACGAAATGCTTTTACGACTCGTCAATTGATTGGCAAGTATTAATTAGCCGGGCGGTCTGACGGAAGCCCGGATTTTCTGTTGTATGGTATCTTAGGTATATGTGTGCGCAATGTAAATAGTATTTAAGTTGGTTTTAGGATTCACTTGAGCTGTTTACACTGCGTTCAATTTTCACAACCTGACATCATTCCAACATTCGAAAACTCGAAATAAAATCGATAACGTCGAACTGAAGCTGATGAGCAATTTATTTGGACTAACACTTTAATTATTTCTTCTAGTTCGTTTTACAAATAGTATGGGTGATTGGTGAGAATTCTTGGATAGCCTGTATCCACATTGAAATCCTCTTCCGTCTTCTGTCAGGACGAACCAAAAGGAGCACTAGTTGTTAGCTACTACGTATTTGACGGCATGGGCTCAGTCCAGGGATGCGAAAGCCGAACGATACAGGTTCCTCTTCCGGCTTCTAGCCTCCAGTTCTCACCTAGCTTCTCCCTTCTAGCTTCCAGCCTCAGTATATAAACTTCTAACTTCCATTTTTTTCGGCTTCCGGCTTCTAGCTTCCAGATTCTTTTACTTATCATCACCATCTCACTTTCACTAATTTTTCCCCCTCTTTTTTTCAACTTCTTAGATAAAAAAAAACAAAAACATAAAAAACAATTTTCCTAAACGTGTAAAAAGCCGATTGGAAGCTGAAAAACGTTCAGCTTCCGCTTCCGGCTTCCAGCTTTTAACTTATTCAGCTTCCAACTTCTGGCTTCTCGAAATTATCCTAAAAACTGCAAAAACTTCCGGCTTCTGATTTCCAGTTACCGGCTTCTCCTCATCCCTGGCTCAGTCGAATACAATACTTATTACTTCACAGAGTAGTAAAGACGAGCAAACCGGAGGCAAAAGATGCTGCAAAGGTTTGCGAATTGCTCTTCCGCTTTTTGTAACGCCAGAATGCGAGCATTTTTCGCCCTCTAAACGTTTCCAATCAACCTTTCTACCCCCGTCAACTACCCTCCGTAGTAATGCTGACTGTGCGTTGCTGTACCGGTTTGTTATGGTTAGTCCCCTAGAGAAAGAGGCATCAGTGGATTTCACACAGGCGCAACCAGGAATTATCTCTGAGAGGGGCTGAACCAGAGAAGGGAGATCAAATGGATCGCGTGTTGGTCTCGGAATCCGGAGGTCCCGGGTTCGAGCTCACGTAGCAACTCGCCATTTGCGAGCGCATCGCGAAGGGTGGCCACTTGGTCATTTTTTCAATATTAAGTCATTTCTGGTCATTTTTTATAAAAAATATGTTCATTGAGTCATAATTTTCATTTTCCTCCTCGAAAATATCAAACTAATATTGTGACTGAACTTTCGAACTCTCAACTGGAAATTCAAGTCCCATTTGCATCAGTTCCTCCAAGTATATCAGCGAAAAAAGTGTATCAGATGCTTTGTTTCCTTCAAGAAGTGTTACAATTACTCCTGATATCCAGCTCGTCTGTCTTAATATGCTACAACAGAGCTGAAATCCTGTGGGTGCTGAAAGCAGTTGTAAGTAATTTTATAGTTTGCGACCCTGTGATGATATAACTACTCTACGTCGTGTTTTCCAAAATTCTAGAAGTAGAAACCATGACTTCAAACAAAACAAAAGCTCGATACCGAATAACAGAAGCTTGTGGTCTGTATTTTTGCAGGCTTTTAATTGAGGATGTCATTAAAGTAATGCCTGTAATGCCTATTATTTTCTTTTCTGTATAATGAAACGTCTAATGTCGCTAATAGGAAAGAGTTACAAATTTTTATCAAATTTAGGTCTAAAAGTAAAAACAAGATGATAGTTACTCATTTTGAAACCAATTTTTCATAGGCTCTGTTGAAGCTAAAGTCATTTTTCACATTTGGTTGGCTGTGAATAAAGTTTACTTGCCGCTGAAATATTTGTTAATGTTGGGCTCAGATGGTCGCAGTAACAAATCCTAACAAATCCGTGTTCAGTTTATTCAATGAGAAAGCAAAAGACACGTTTTAAAAGTTTATTGAACAGAGGGACTTGCAACATACGTAAAGCCCACATAATGCCTTTACCAAAGGTCCTAGCGAAATTGGCCATGAAACTGCAAAATTTGTTCAGCTTTGCGTTATTTTATTCATAAATATCCTGACAAGAAATATATTTCCGCATCGTTCAAAAAAAATTGAAATTGTCACTTTTCTGTTTTCCAAAAGAGAAGCCAAAACTATTAAATAGCAAATTGCATAAACTCATTCATTCTTTTTTGTTGAAGAAAACTCACCCATTGCTCTTTGAGTAGATTGAATTTTTTCCACACTGGCTTTTGTTGCCGTCCATGTCTGACATCATTATATTAGTGACGGTAAGATACAATTCTCCCAGATTTTGAATTTCAGGTTCTTTGCTATTTTCCGTTTAGGTTCCTAAAAATCTATTTTACGATGCAATTGAATAAGTTCGGGGATAGTGGATCACCTCGACGTTCTCCCTTTTGAATTGCCAAGTCCCGTCCTTGTTTGTCCATTTTTATGTAGGCTTTTACATTTTCATACATTTTTTTTTGACTATATTTATCCATTTGGCTTCAACCCCCTGTTTTCTCATAGCTTTCCATAAGAAGTTGTGGTGAACTGAATCAAAGGCTTTGTTGAAGTCGATAAACATAAAAGATGCACTTTCCGATTGTATTCACTGGCTTTTTCAATTAAATTATTAACTGTGAAGATTTGGTCTATTGTTGAGTAATTTTTGCGGAAGCCTGCTTGTTCTCCACTCTGATTTGTATCTACCTATAGTTGATCGTATAAACGATTTTTGACAATGGTCGAAAAAAGTTTGCTCAAACTTTGTATTAAAGTTATTGGTCTGTAATTTGCTATGCTTCTTCTATCTCCTTTCTTATGAAATAAAATTATTTCCCCTGTTTCCCATTGTTTCGTATCTCTTTTTTTTAAATATTTGATTGAATAGTTCCGTTAGCGAAGTGATTAATATTTCCACGAGTATTTTCAGCGTTTGCTGATATCATCGGGGCCTGGAGCTTTATTACTTTCTAGTTTTTTTAAGGGCGTATTCTACTTCACTTTCTAATATCTTGGGTACGTCTTCTTCGTTTTTTTCGTTCTCCCCTTCTTTCTCTTTCTTTTTTATATTTTCTTTGCCGTATAGGTTTTCATAGCACTGCGTAGTTGCTTCCACAATTTGCTCCCTGTCCCTAATTTCCTCCACTTGTTTGTTTTCTACCTTCAATACCAACTTTCTCCCTTTGCTCGGTTCTTTTGCTGCAATATTTATAAATCCATTGTCTCTCAAACTGCTTTCCCATTTTCACTGCATCAAATGTTCTTATGTTATTACGAATTTGTAGCCGGGCTAATTTTTGTCAATTCTGTCAATTTTATTTTCTCCATTGGTGCTAAAAATTTTTCTTTTGCAGTTGCTCCTCCCTTTCTTCGATTATCTTTTTTGTGTTTTTTTTTTAGTTTATCATCCGCTATTTATTTTTCTTTAACCCCCCCCCCTCCATATTCGTTGTTACCTTCTTTAATTGCTTCTTCTATGATATTATATTTTCCTTGCACTGAGTTTCCATTTTTTGTCGTCTCCTTTCAATCATTTCTTTGACCCTTTTCCTATATTTGTCGTACCTGTGCACTGGGATGATTTTTATTGCAAACTTCCCTTTTCTCTTATAATTGTTGTATTTTATCCTCCTTCCTCATCTCATCTTTGCTCGTGATATTCTATGGTCCGCTGAAAAGTTGAAATTAGTCAATGTGGAAACGTCTTGTATTATCTTCATATCATTTGCTAAAATATGGGTCTGTTTTGTTTCTGGTTTTTTGATCGGGGGATATCCACGTGAATTTTCTGACTTGTCTTTTTTTGTAGAAAGTATTTGCTATTTTAAGATTTTGCTGGGGTGCAAATTCTATTAATCTTTCTGCATTTTTGTTTTTGATTCCTAAATAATATTTAGGGGAGAGTGGGGAGGATTCGGACAGTTTTTGCATTTTGACGTTTTACGTGGAAACTACGAGATTTTGTGGCAATTGCACCCCACCATCGTAAACTTTGGGCTTTTTTACATCTACAATGATTTATGTTTCCCATTTTTATCTTCATTATCACCATGATAATTAATGTTCAAAAACTTGATTTTTTTGTCCGAAACCTGATACGGGGGGTGACCATTCGGACAAGTTATCGACTTAAAATTCCATAAAAATTGAAGAAAATATGCACAAACGCATCAACAAAATACCGTTTAATATCGATTTTGTTGCTGAGTCTTTTTTTCATAATTAACGTATCAAAAAAAGGCACAAACGAGGTATTCGGTACGTCCTAGAAATAAAAGTGATTAGGCACCTACGAAAAAAAAACAACAGACCGGTACTTCTTAATTCATATCACATCGAGATCACAGAAAAATCAGTGAGAACACCATTTGTCCGAATGCTCCCAACCTATCATTTTCATTAACTTTTTTTCCACGAAACGACACTCAGCCGTAACGACAAAAATTGCTTACCTACTTATTTTCGAATATCCAACATACCTAACAAAAATCGATTGAAATTGATATCTTTTCAGAAAGCCAAAAATATTTAATTTTTAAAAATTGGTGGCTGAGCAGAAAAACAGTAAAAAAGTATGTACATTCTTTTTTATAAATCCGCGAAAATGATAAAAGTCTGATTTTTTTTTGCATAAATGAATAGATATCAATATAATGAAGTTTCATGTTGGAAATTGTCGATTTTTGAAAATATTGAAGCCCCAAATGGGGGTCGTCCGAATCCTCCCCGTGTCCGATTGTTCCCCACTCTCCCCTACCCAAGATTCACGACCCTCCCTCGTTTCCGCCAATTTTCGCATTCCAGTCCCCCATTATCATTGTATAATATTCTTTGTTTTGCTCCAAAAGCTCTTCCAGGTTTGCATAGAACTCCTCCCTTTCCCCTTCCTTAGCCTCCGTTGTTGGGGCATATATTTGGACAACCAATGCATTGACTTTTTCTTCCACTAAGAGTATGAGGTAGTGAATCCGTTCAGGGCCTCCTCCAATTTCTTTGACTTTTCTCATTATTGATTTTCGGATATAAAACCCCACTCCCCTGTATCCTCTTGTCTCCCCATAATAATACTCGAAATTTCCGTTTTTTCTTCGTGTTAGTTTTTTTCTCCATTTCCTTACTTCTCCTAATCCTATTACATCCCATTTTATTTTTTCTACCTCCTTTTCAAATTCGTATATCCTGTCTTCCCCTACCAGCCCCCTGCAATTATAATACAATAAATTAAGGCCTTTTCGCATTTTTATTCTCGTCCTTCTTCGTTGGAAACAGGTGTGTAGGTATTACGGCCTTTTTCCCCCACGGTGCGACTGTCTCCCGTCTTGGGGGAAATGAATAATACCAATATTAAATAAAAACTATCTAATGACGGGTTATCTTGCACTTTTAAATTTAAAAATTAAGTTCGAGGGGGTACCCCCTCCCACACCCTTGGATCCGCCTATGTATGATGAATGTGTGCTATTAGAAAGTGAGAACATTTTGAAGACGAATCGACTATTAGTAATTCTTGGACTGAACTATCGATTTTGAAATATGGATTGGGGTTTGAAAAGTATGCTAATCTATACATTATTTTTCAAATTTGTTTGTAATATACGAGTATATATATTTTTTTACACTTCAAATATTTGAATTTTGAGTTGAGCGTGCTGCATGGAAAAGAATAATAAAACTAGAATTTTGTTCCGACAGTGTACGCAGCCCCGCAAAAATTAGTTCACAAGCGGCTAAAACTCTTGAAATTTTGGTCATTTTAGGTCACTTTTTTGTGAGTTATGGCCACTTTTTTTAAGGAAAAGTTTGAGTTGGCATCCTGATCACGCGCTACCCTTATCCTCACACTCATAAGTGAAACAACTAAAAATTTTGTGGGAACAATATCTCTCGCGTTGGCAGTCTTTCCCCTCATCATACATTTTCTATTATCAGAACCAAATCTCTGAGGGTGGGGAGAGGTAGTTGAGTCTCAGGGGACATCTGCCCCTTGCCCCCAGCTGTTACGACTGTGTTCGCATACCATGTACGTATTTCTCTATGGCCTTGTCAGTGTAGGCGACAGTTCGAAGCTCGCTTCTCATAACATACCTTACAGTGTACACAGCAGACTTACGAACTCGACCGCGCGTTCTCCTATCCGTTATTATTTTATTTATGGAAATGCGAAGATTTCAGCACTGATAAGGTCGTGCGCCGAATGCCATATATATGTTCTTGGTCGAGGCAAGCATGCGTTACAAAACTCAAATACAGGCACCCTTTTTTTTTTCTTTCTTTTTCGTTGCTGAACGCGGCACACGATCAATACCTGGCGCGAGCGGTGTGATAGCAGAAAGAGAAGAAGAAAGAAAAAAAAAGCAACCGGCGCCCATAAATTACGAACCAACCAGCGGCGGGGTTCCTGGTTACTACACGCTCTCCTCACAACCCCCTAACTACGATTTATTATCCATTAACTTAATGACAAAGACCCGGGTATGATAAAACCTTTCCCCGAGGTTTTGCCAATGTACGTGACCCTAATTTAGAGGTAAAAATTTTAATAAAAATTAAAACTCGTCCCTCCGCACGGCGGCGTGTGAGATACTGTTCGAGCGAATGTGCCAAACGAACCGTTTACCTAGTGGAATTATCGATTCCAGGGCCTTTTGTTTTAAAGTTTTGACGATGCTCTCGAACTCGAATATAATTTTGAATGTCAAAATATACGTAAATTACAATTAGATGCAGGTCTATTGGATAGAAATCACGGGCCGAGGCAAAACAAAAAAGGAAATAAAAGAATGAAAATAAAAGTGGGCTTCTTTGGAAATCACGATTTTGCGCTCAAAGACCCAAAAAAGATCAGAAATCCAAAAAATAGATCAGGCGATGAAAAATCGGAGCGCTCAAAACGTTACAGCCTCGAGAGAATCTCCCCTTTTTTCTTTCTCCATCTCGTCACCCTTGTAGCACGCAGTTCATAGTGTTTGCGAGTACTTCGAATGACAAATCGGACATCCTTAAGTTAGCGGTGGTTAAGGTTTGCCAAACTGCGAAAGCGCATATTTTCATTGAGAGACTAATGAGCAATTCGCCCTATGTAAATGTACTAAGTGTTGCGTTCTTGTTCCGTCCAGGAATATGCGGTTACAAAAGAACATCTTCTTTCGAGAATTAGAGACGATGGAATGCTGATTAACGAAAGATAGTAGATAGCTTCATTAACTAGTGATACATGCGAAGTGTTCACATGTTTCTAGCTTTTTACTATACATAGAAGCATTAATGTTGCGGTTATTTACATTTGACTATCTTGCGAATCGAAGACGTTTCATGAACTTGAATTCATCATTCATTTTCACTTGTAAATCTGCATTTTGAGAAGCTACGAGTGAAAAAGTTACCCGGAATGACATGGTGATATATTGTTCAGAAGATCTGAATTGGTTCGGACACTTTGCCTGTCTTACAGATTTTGAAGGACATACTTTGGTTTCAAGTTATTTCAACCGTTTCAGGGCCGTACCAACGAGGGCTGTTTTGGGGGTTCAAAGATCCCTCATTGGCCATAATTTTTTGAAATTATCTTCGTATAATATGTTACGCGTAATTCGTGAAATTGCTCATTTCGTGAAATGTGCGACTTTACAGTTTAGGCAGCCGATTGCATGAAATCGGCAACACCTGAAAATTGAAGCTGCTCAATTTGCGGGATTTTGTAATTCGCCGGTAACATTAATGCAACAGTCAAAAAGTATGTAATCAATGATCAGTCACGTAAAGTTGTGAAGTATATTATGAATCGTGTACTGTCTTATCGCTGTTAACAGTTTAACCAGTCGAGCCGAGACTGGACATAGGCCTCCCTCAACCTTTACCATGCTGACCACATAATCGTCGCTTTTCAATACAACCATGTTATGTCCAAATTTTTCGATGTTTGGATTTTTACAGTTTCGGGTAGGGTTTAAAAAAGTCTTTAAGTAGGTAGTAGTCTGAAAGCCAAAAACTCAAACATGAAAAAATTAAACCCTAAAATACAATTGTGCTATGTCCAAACGTAAACCTTTTCGTACAATACAACTACTGTGTGAATTGATGAATTGAAGCAACTCGACTGTAATCACACTGATCGTAGCTTGTTTGATGGTAATTCGTGATTAAAATGTCATTTTTAATTGATACTAATAGCATTATTATCGAGATTCCATATCAGGATGGTACAGAACAAGATACATTATTATCAGTCCGGGTAATAGAAACTGAAACCAAATTAATATTGTTGGTAGTTGAAAACTTCTTTATCAGTTTACTCGAAAATTTGTAATTTGGACATAGCATGGTTGTATTGAAAAGCGACGATTATGAGCTATTTGATGCCGTAGAATTTGTTCTTCAGAAAATTCTAGAAGTTCTTACTTGGGCGTTCCCTCTTTTTCATTTCTCCGTATTTATGATACCGAAAAATAATTTTGTAAGACCATCTCTCATTCTTTAATCTTGTAGTACGTACCACCCCCCTCATTTCCACGTGTGTCCTTCAGTTATCTCCACGATATTTCTGTTAGTACTTATATACTCATCTTATTATTTTTAATTTTTGAGATTTTTGTTCTATCATTCAATTTAATTCCCAATGTTGACCTTTCCATGAAGTTTTAAGTTGCTGCCAGCTCTTTTTTTTTTTTTTTTTTTTTTTTTTTTAGGATCCAAGTCTGTGATCCGTAAGTGAGAGTGGGTAAAATACAACTATTGAATTCTTGCTCTTTTGGAGCAGTTCGTATGGTCTCTTCATAACATGTTTTAGACTCCAAAATTTTTGTTCATCCCATTGCCTTTCTTCTTTTTATTTCTTTTTGAAATTTCTTTTTTTAATGATACACTTTGTCCTACCTAGTTATATTCGTAAACTTGTTGTGTTATTTAATTTTCAATTTAGATTTTAGGTGGTGTCTTGCTGTTGTTGAGGATTTTTGTTTTAATCGTGTTTATTTTTAATCCTCCAGATTTTAGACTTGTGCTGTACAATTCCTTTAGCATTAGCTTGAACTCATTCCCGCTTTTGGATATTAGTGTCACATCATTTGTGAACCTTAGATTGCTCAAGTATTCCCCATTAATTAGTGTTCCTTTGTCTTCCCATTCCAATTTCCTGAATATTTCTTTCAGAGCAATACTAAATATCATAGGTGATAATGGATCCCCTTGCTTGACTCATTGCTTAACTTTAGGGTATTCTGCTATATTGTCGGTTATTATACTTGCCTCTTTATGACACATGTTTTGAATTAATGGAACTGAAACAAGTCAGTATCCTTGATGGTTTTTCTTAGCTTCTATAATAAAGTCATGTTTTAAAGAGTCGAATACTTCTTATCAGGTAATATTTTCAGATTATATGTGTCCTTTCTGAGAAAAAAGGTAAAAACTTAAATGTGGGTCTTATTTCCCCACCATAACTCGAGGTACACGGGGTCGGGGGAGTTGGGTTTATTCCTTTATTCAGGGTCCCATCCCCAAAAATTTACAGCGATAAAATTTTACATAGTAATTTTTTCCGTTTCAACCAATATTTCCTGTACTAAATGGTCTGTGTAATTTACGCCCTCGGCAGGTCATTTCACGAAATCGGGAAAATTACCCACTTTCTCTGCATTTTTTTTCAGCTTTGTTTGTTATTGTTTTTATTTAATCGTGGCTAATGTTGGATAACTATACGTTTGATTTCTGTTTGCAGGCTTTAAATGGGTTTTTGGTCATATTAACGTGCGAAGGAGAAGTATTTTTCGCAACGCACACAATTGAAAGTTACCTAGGATTTCACCAGGTATGTTTATTCAAAAATATTTGCGTGTTATATATGTACGATTCCGTCACGCCGAAATCTTGGTCGCGATGATACTCGCAGATAGATTCGTGCAGTGCACGGGATATATAGTAGGTCGGAGTAACACTTGTTATCCGAGCTACGACATGTCGTGGTCTACACCCTCGGAACTGTAGCTTTTTGTTGATTCAGTGTTCGCACTGCAATCTTAGAAGCGTGATTTAAAGGCTATTCCGTTCTAGTCTTATATATATACATATATTGTAAGTTACCGAGCGTGATATATTTGCAGACTCGAGGAGAAAAGTCAATCCAATGTAAGCTTTCCCAGTTGTTTTACCTACATTACTGAAATTTCTCTCAAACTTCGTATTAAAGGCTTTCTTATGTGATCTACCTAGATTCCTTTTTTTCTTTTTCAGTAGTGGTGACATTCGTCTTTTTCGAAATTAGCACTCACGCATGCTATCTTCTCCGGTATAAAAAATTCGACAAAATAATACTTTTTTTACTTGAAGTTTTTTTATTACTCAATTTTCAAACATTCGTCACTTGACTAACGCTAACATGAAGAAATCTTGAAACAAAACAAATCGGAGAACTGATGCTGAAACTTTGTATATTTGTACGTATATTATTCAGAGAAATCAAAATTAGTACTATAAACTTACCGATCCTACCGGAGCGTTGCCCCATCGGAGTTCAATGGGGACTAAAGTCAAAGGTTTGGCCAAAAATTCGTTAGCATGGCAGTGAATTCAAAATGAGTTATAAAAATCAACGGTCCTTGAATTTCCTTCAAAAAGTACATATCTCCATTTTTCTGTTGTGTCTTGAAATATGTATACAAAAGTAACCTTCTGAAGCATTGCAATTCATCACAGGCCTTATGAAGAATACATCAGTTTTTAGAACTTTTTTGTATTTCATAAAATTTTGTATGTTTGAAAAATCTAAGTCCCCTCCCCCCAAGAAAGTCGTTTCGATACGTTTCTAGTCACCTAGCAGCCATTTGTACTTCAGATGATGATGTTAAGAATCGATTGATATTCCGGCACAGAAAGACTGGTGAATTCAGGAAGCAATTCCGAGAGGGAGAGTTAATAATGTGTAATGTGTATGAATTAGTAGTGCTCCCACTCTCGGCTGCTTGGATCATTTTTTGCTTTTACAATGATTGAGCGATTAGACAATAGAGAAATACTCGGAGATTTGACCGATTTATGCTGTTATTTAACATTGAAAATGAAAATACCTCCCAAAGTGTGCTGTCAGATTTTTGTAGCTCACTGTATTTTCGACTGATCTCTCTTTTCAATTCAATTTTTAGAGTTAAAAAAGGAAGTGAAGCAGTCTTCAAAACTAACGCATACTTTTTAAACTTCAGTTTTCGTGTAAGAAAGTTAGACTCCACCAAACCTACTAAAAACTTTTCAATGCTTTTCCGCGCTAAGCTTAAAACTTTTTAAACCTCTTTTACAATTCTATTACTCTTGTAGACTACGTTATGGTTCTGTAAGACCTGCTCGAGACTTTTTATAACTCTTCAGTCTTCAAGCTTTGCAAGGTTCGTGTACTGCTCTAAGACTCCTTAAAACTAAATATAGAACACTTTAATGTTCCTGTAAGACTTTCCCGCGCCTGTTTACGACTTTATGAAGCTCTTGTTTAAGATTCCCTGTCCTATCCGAGATTAGTTCAAGACTTATCCTAGACTAATTAAAGACTTCACGTCACTCTTTTAGCTTTTTTAAACCCCTCAAGACTTTATTAAGATCCGTATGGCCACAAGAATTTTCCTAAGTAGGGAAGGGATGCAGAGACAGTAGAGATGCTACTAAGATATGAAAAATTTCAGTTGAAACTTGAAAAAAAGTCAACTGAATCTTACAGTTTTGCTGACTGGCTATTATAATAGCTGGGTGCCGACTTTTCGAACATCATCACTAAGGGGGGGCACTATCCCACTTATATCAATCGCTAAAGCGCTGATCAAGACTTATAAGGAATCTTCAATAACCTGTTCCAAGATAAGCAACTGTTTTTTAGACTTAAAAACGTTTTAAGATTTACTATAAGATTATTTCAAACTCGCTTAGTACTCGCACTTTCCCGGACTTGCTAGAGACTTTTTTCGAACTCATCTTGACTTCCTTGATATTAGGATTTTTCAAGACTTCGCAGCTGTTTCCGGAGACTCTTCAAGGTGCTGCGAGACTTTTAAACACTAATTGAATACTCCTGCAAACTTGTTTCGGTTTCTGTAAGACCCTCGTTATTTCTAATTCGCTCTCAACCCGAGCCCTGGAATCTGCCCTCCCGAGCATTACTTCAGAGACGTCGAAGAGCCTTTTAGGGCTGCCTTAGCCCTCTTCTCTTCTTGCCGGAAATCGGCCTAGATCGAGACTGCGCTATCTTCCTGTCGAATACCCGTATCACTTAGCCCCGCGGTTTTTATGACGGTGATCAGCAAGCACCGGCAGGTAGCGCCTTACCCATTTACAGCTTTCAGATACTGGCGACCGATTACACACTTCTCCGAAGACTCTGCTGTAAGTGGTTGTGACTCTGTGTACGTATCAGAATGCGGTGTTAGAATGTGTGACGAGTTCTTTCTTGCATTATTGATAACGATGCCGGCGTTGGCAATCGAACCCGGTGCCTTTTGGTTAGGAAGCCGAGTTCTTACGGCTACGCCACAGTAGATTTTCTTCACTTCGCCCGACAATGTGACCAAAGAACTGGTGGACACAGAGACGTACCAATGAGGTGAGGAGGGAGAGCTTCCCCTCTGTAGGAAATTTTTTACTCAGCAATTGGGAAAATTTACCATTTCAGTCAGCTGAAGTTGGGAAATTTCGGTAGAGTTGGGAAAATCCAACAAGTCAAAAGCTTTTTTTTTTTTGCTTTGACACTTGGGAATTTTGAGTTGAATCAGTTGGGACTTTCATACTCCCCCCCCCTCCCAGGAAAAACTCTTCGGTACGTCCCTGCTGGTGGATCCGACGTTCACATAGTTTGTGCAGCTCTCCCGGCTCTCCTGTGCTTTCTCGCGCATAGATAGGTTGGTTCTGTGCTCCATTTAAGACACGCGCAGCATTCAGCGCCGTAGCCACATTTCAGAGGCGTCAATTCGTTGTCCATCTGTTTCATTGAGGGTCCAAGTTTCCACAGCGTACATTAATATCGGTAGGATTAGCGTTTGTATGAGCTTCTTCCTCAGGTGTCGGGACCATTTTTTATTGCAGGTGAAGTTTTTCAGTCTCGTCATTGCGGACTTTCCGATAGCGATATTTCTTTTTATTCCTGTCAACAAGTTTGCAAGAGTATTCAATTAGTCTTTAAAAGTCTCACAGCACATTGAAGAGTCTCCGGAAACAGTTGCCAAGTCTTGAAAAATCCTAATATCAAGGAAGTCAAGATGAGTTCGAAAAAAGTCTCTAGCAAGTCCGGGAAAGTACGAGTACTATGCGAGTTTGAAATAATGTTGACATCAATCATCGATCCCAGATATAGTGTGGTGGGACGTACGGCGATGCACGCATGCCAGAGTGGCCCCTATGACTCCGTACCCCGGCCCTGGAAACTAATACCCTTCGAGTATCGCATCAGTGGCCGGAGGGACGCTTGGAGGCCGGGCCGATGCGCGCGTCCTGCAAGGGCCACCATGGGGTTCCCTACTGACCGAGGTCCGCGCTCCCTGAGCACTCGCCTGGAATTCAGGTCCCGCACAGCCGGACGCGCTTCCTCTTTACTCATCCCTCACCTCCTCGTCTTGGTCCGTGTAGTGACGCAGGCAGGTGGCGACGACGGGGGAGCCCCGATCCCTGATATAGAAACGACTCTAGTTTTTCAAAACCCGTCAGCAAGTAGGTGTCAGTGAGGACATCTTCGCGGTGTTTTACCATAATTTTAGTTTTCGAAGCATTTACGAGCAGCCCGTTCTTCTCGCTGATCTTTCTGACACGCTCAATCAGCTTCGCCATTTCCCTGCCGGAAGGTGCCAGCAGAGTCGTATCGTCGGCATATTTTAGATTCTAGATTTTCCGGCCACCTATTGAGATGTCACCGCTCCAGTTTTCCAGCGCCTCTCTCATAATGTTCTATCCATGTATGTTGAAGAGTTGTGGTGACAAGATATCTCCTTGGCGAACACTTCGTTTTACCCTGAACATTCCAGACTCCTCCCCTGCAATTCTTACAGTAATTTCACTGCTTCTGTATCGTCTTCACCAAGTCCGTCAGGTGTCTAGGTACTCCCATCTCCATCATCGTGCTCATTAGGGCTTTTCATTTGACCCAGTCAAAAGCTTTTGCATAGTCGATGAAGCATACTACTGCAGGGACATTATATTCACGGCATTTCTCCATGATAATCGTCGTGTTAAGGATTTGCTCCCTCGTTTCACGCCCGATAACAAAACCTACCCTCATGCCCTGCTTGAAATATCAAATGTCCTGGCACACATCAGCAGTCAGCTGCGGACCTGTGCCTACCCGAATGAACGGAAGAGACCTTTGATTCGGAAATACTATACCGAGTTATTGCGATTGTTGTCTCGATGTTACGCCGGACTCGGTAATTCAAAAATAATTAACAGTACAGCTGTTAGTGGGTAAAAGGACGCGGCCAAGTCTTCGAAGAATAACCTCGCGATTTTCCACTTTTTTCTGCGCTTCGAAAACAACGCATGCTCGATTGCTGGCACGGTACAAAGAACAATTAGTATTATAATTTAACGCAAAACAGCGTTATTTCTCTTAATGAAGACCGGTTGACCGGTTTACACGAACGGTGACCTTATTTATAGTATGGGGCTAACCGAGTTCCGAGTTTGGCCATAGGTATAATACATAATATACCCGACAGAATGGTTAAATATGTTTATCGTAATTTCCGTTCAACCTGTTCGGGGGTTCTCAGAGCAGCAGACACAGTCGTCAGTAACGGCGCGAGCGAGCGATTTTCGGCTCTCAAGAAGCGCGATGCGTCGTCGGCCGCGCGAACTGGATTAGCCGCGGCCGGTCCAGGCGCCGGTGCCGCGGCCAATTGACCGGGTGCGTATGCTGCGTATAGGCATAGGCGTATTTTTATTTTTATTTTTTCTAAATAGCGGAACATCGAACATTAAAGAAAATCGCATGATACCGCCTAGTATAACAGACTGAGAACTATTATAATAGCCAATAATATTTAGAAATTAGCGTTTGCCAAAGCACGCGAACACGCACCTCTGATAACACGAACAGCTACTTCATTCATAAAAACGTCATTACGTCACCGGATAGTGACCTGTTACATTATTTAGCGTCGAGATTATATACGGCCGATGAGAGATGATGAATTCGTCGCGATGCCGCTGAAGGGCCGCGGCCGACCGGTACGGCCGCCGTTTCATCGATTGTTCGGGGGCCGCGCGAAAATACGTAGGATGTTGGAAAACTAGCGCGTTGCAGCTCATCTTGGTCATTAGTTTCGGCTTCGGCGTCGGAAGGTAGAACATTTCTTGCTTTTGAAAGTTGAGTTGACTAGCGAAAATTCTCGTAAATTTTATCTCTGAAATCTCTCACCATACTTTTGTATCAACTTTTTTTTATTTTTTTTATTTATTATTTTTAATATTTGCGGTACTGTGACACATGTTACATTGTCCGCGAGTGGTCACATCAGGTGGTACATTCACTTGCAAACGTGTATAGAAGCTTACAAAGTACAAATTAGTACAGAGGCTGTATGCGTTCGTTTTAAGAACTACATCACGGGTATTTCATGAGCAAATCTTAGGTTTAACTACAGTGCTACTAGACGTGGTCGAGCGGCATTGGTCGCTTGAGCCTTCGTATTATTGGCTCCTCCAGCAGTTGTAGGGCTAGCGTACTTGGGTGCTTGTGCAGCCGTTTCTCAAATCGGCTAGTTAACCTGCGAGCCAGCTCGTCGACAGTTTCGATGCAGAGGTCGTGGTGTAGCGTAATCGTACTGACGTACTGGGGCGCGTTGGTAATCTTCTTTAATTATGGTGTTTTGCTGGACTTGTATCACTTTTACATTGGACTTGGCTGCGTAACCCCACACCGGTATTCCGTAGCTCCAGAGCGGTCGGAGTACCGTGACGTATAGTAGACGTTTACTTAATTTGTTTCGGCCTTTCATGAGCCAGAAGAGGTTTCGGAATCGGAGCCGGAGTTCAGTTTTCTTAGTGTCGCAGTGAGTCTTCCATGTGAGCTTTTTGTCGATGTGGATTCCCAAGTATCTGACACTTGGCTGGTTGGGAATTGCGTCGTTGTCAAATAATAACTGTATATCTGGGTGGTGCCGTAACGAAAAATCTACCTTGACAGACTTGGAGGCGTTGATCCTTATTTTCCATTTTTTCGCCCAGTTGGAGACCTTTTCTAGTGACTGTTGGAGGGCACAAATGGCTCCGTTGAAGTCCTTATGTGGTGCGAGAATGGCCGTATCGTCGGCAAAAGTAGCGATCATGGTGTCTTTTGCGACCGGGATATCCGCTGTGTAAAGTATGTACAACAGGGGCCCCAGAACGCTGCCCTGTGGTACTCCAGCGCAGATTGGGGAGGGATCTGACTTGGCTTCTCCGTAGTGCACAATGAAATTGCGATTGAACAGGTATGATGACAGGAGCTGGACAGTTTGCTCTGGTAGGTATTCGCTGATTTTGTGGATCAGTCCCTCTAACCACACTCTGTCGAAGGCTTGTTTTACATCGAGGAATACCCCAGGGCAGTGCTTTTTCCCTTCTAGTGAGGTTCGAATTGTGTTTACAATTCTGCAGACTTGCTCTGTTGTAGCATGCTTGCTACGAAACCCGAACTGGTGCTCTGGTATGATATTCACTTTCTCGACCATGATCAGGACCCGTTTGTATAACAGTTTTTCGAACAATTTGGAGATGGTAGGTAGTAGCGCGATGGGTCGGTACGACCCTGGTTCTTCCGCTGGTTTGCCTGGTTTGGCTAACATGACAACCTTGGCTGTCTTCCATTCTAGTGGAAAGTGTCGTAATCGGGTTATTGCGTTGAATATTTGAACGAGTCGACAAATAGCCTTCCTGGAAGTTTCTTTGAGCATGGCAGCTGTGATAAGGTCGGGTCCAGGAGCTTTTTTGGGATTCAATTTCATAATAGTCGACTTGACTTCCATTGGCGAAAAGTACTTTAGTGGTTTGCCCCGTTCAGGCTGCGGTGATGGGTCAATGACCGACTGGATGATGTTTGGTATGAAGGTGTCTCTCAGATGCTGGGCAAAGGCGTTGGCCTTCTCTTGCTCACTTCTGGACCAGTTGCCGGCTCCATCTCGAATTGGCGGGGTGTGTGCAGGTGGTTTTCTAGCGGCCCTTGCCACTTTGTAAAGCGAATAGTTGGTACTTTTGGTGGTGTCTATAGATAGTAGAAATTCTTCGAATGTTTTATTGTTCGCTTTCTGAATGAGGGATTTGGCTGCGCGGCTGGCCCTGTTAAACAGAGTTTTGGTAACAGGGTCCCTGGTGACTTGCCATTGGTGGCGGAGTTTACGTCTCTAATTAAACAATTTTTTTCCTAGGGGGGCTGCAAATAATACGTTGTACCGCCCGCTAATTAAAGCAGGGTACAATGCACCCCTATATTCCCGCCCCGATGCCTCCGGTATTTGCTGGCCGGTCGCTCTTCTTGCAGCAGTTACTGCGATGCTCAGCGAGTCAGCGCGGCTGAGCGTCGCTACGCATCCCGAACACGGTCACTGGATGATTTGACGTTTTTATTGCGTCGTAGCCTTGGCTGTCCTGAGTGCTTCGTGAGACGTCGTCGCTTCCTTTCTAGCTGATATTTGTATGTAGCTGTTGGTCTGGTTACCAGTGCGGGGAGTGCGGGTCGGGGCGAACTTTTCTCAACGTTTCATGACAAAAGAAAGCGAATGACACTAATTTTGAATTATCGTGTTTCCTCTTCTATGTTCTATTTTTATGTCGTACGGTACCTCGAGTACAAAAATAAATTAATAGCGATGAAATTTATATGAGAAGGACCGTTTCTGAAGGAGTTGTATAGCTTTTAATTATAAGATCCAGTAGTTGTCAAGATTTTCGCGAATTTTCTCCGAAATTTTCCGAGTTTACGAAGCGACGATACATGCGGGCTGGTATAAAAGGGAGTTGTAGTCCGAATGCTTTTTGATCTACGTTCGGTCGAAATAGAGAGTCCATGAGGAGACGACCCATTAACCCGGCAAGAACAGGGATTTTGTTATTCGCGTTTGGACGCTGAAGAGTCGCTCTCTAGCGGCTTAATGAAATGCGGCGCGCTGGTTGGTGTATTTGGACGAAGAGATGATCAGTGACAAAAATTTTCTGCAAAAAAACTGAAGTTGGGTTTATCTGAAAGGAAATAATAAGGGCTAACACTTTAGTTCTTTTCAGATTTCCATGAAAAACAATATTGAAGATGCTAGAGCTCATTTTACTTGCTCACGTTTTTATGGTAAAAATGCTCTGATCATCTTTTCATCCACGACACTAGCGCATCTACAGGAGTGTCCATATGCCAATACTGACACCTTTCCGGCAGAACGTCGTAATTAACACATTAGATGTCTCACAAAAGGGACCCAAATGTAGATGTATTTTAGATTTCTTTTCTCCGACATTGTACCAAGTTAGCGACTGTGCTCCGCTGGGAAAATGTCGATACGTTTGTGATAGGTATGGGTCGGTCTCACTGTGTTTCATATCTTTCACAATTTTCTTTCTCGCTCTGACATCGGCATCACTGTCGATATTGGACCATGCCAATGTCGGACCGAGATCAAGATGGCAGACTGGCCTCTACCTATAGGTTTTCCTGCAGGTAGAAGTCAGTTGAGTCTCGTGTATCGGAGCAAGGTGATGGTTCAACGACAACGTTGGAGAAACTCGAGAAAATCAGTATTGGTATTAGTGAAAACTCTTGTCTTTTAACGTAAAATTAAATTCGGAAAACGGTGCGGCTTATTCCATGAATATTTTAAAAAACGGTGCGGTTATGAATATTTCGATTTTTTTTTTGTATTAATTCGGTGGCCGAGAAATGTACTTATTCATTTACTTCAAAAAAGATATCTAACAACACGCGGTAATACAAATGGGTACGTTGAACTGTTCTTCATTTCCTCGATAGAGATGACTTTCTAATTACAGGGTACATACTCATAAAGTTCGACCATTAGCCGTTTTTGAGGGCATGCAGGCTTTATTCAAACCTACTCAAAGCCAATGATTGAACTTCGCCAGCAGAAAATAAGGCATGTGTGCTGGAACGTGATCCTCCGCCATCATCTCGAAACGTCATTATTATCATCCATAATCAGGAGCTCGTGGTTATGACAGTCTTTTCCTTTAGATACAGTAGCTGATTGAAAATTCGGTGATAAAAACTCAAGAATATTGGAAGGTAGCGGATGTGTACGACTTTGATTTGGTAAATGACGAGCCGGAAGGAAATATGTGACGTTTAATTTACGAAATCTGTCACACGTTTAATGATAAGTTATTCTTAGACTAGTGTCAATAGTCAGAGACGTACCAATGAGGGGGGGGGGGCAAGAGGGCAATTTACATCCCCTGTAGGAATTTTTCTCTCAGCAGTTGGGAAAATGTACCATTTCAGCCAGGCAAGTTAAAAAAATTCAACGAGTTAAAAGGTGTAAATTCATTTTTTGCTTTGATACTTGGGAATCAAATTGAGAAGTTGGGAAAACTCAACAAGTCAAAAGGTTTTTCTTCTTTTGCTTTGATATCTCGAAATTTTGAGTCGAGTCAGTTGTAAAAATCTAACCGGTCAAAAGGTTTTTTTTTTCTTTTTCTTTTTTTTTGCTTTGATACGTGGAAATTTTGAGTTAAGTTACTTGGAACTTTCATGATTGTTACCGCCCCCCTTCCCCCAAGGAAAAACTCTTCAGTACGTCCCTCTTGATATTTGCCGAGATGAGTCGATAATACGCTCGGAGAGTAAAAGAATTGAATTTATTATGGAGAAAGTCGTTTTTCAGGGGGAAGGGACTTACAGTTTGGTGTCCATTTTGGCGTATCTATTCAATAGAAAGACGTAATTTCGCAGTTTTCTTCCGGGCAATGTTTTCCTTTTCTGGGAAGAATGTCCTGTATGAAAGAAAGTTGTATTTTTTTTCTTAATGTGAGGGTAGCATTGGATAAAATTCTTTTTTTTTATATTTTTTTTTTAGTTGGAACACAGTTTTCTTGGGCAACTTTTTTGGATAAGAGGAAGTCGAATGTTTCTTGTTAGTGTAATTTTTTTCCTACTCATATAAGGCGCAATATTATTTTACAAGTTAGCAACTACTGCTCCTGTTTTAACATTCGGAAGCGTGTGTACTCAAGTTTCGGTTGTGGAATGGAATATGTCTAATGGAGGGGCTATTATTGATCGAGTGTCCAATGCTTCTCCTTACCTCTAAATAAGACTATTGGCGACCATTCTAACTTCAAACTGAAGCAATGGGACTACATCTTGGAGTTGGGTTCCATACTACCCGACTTTATCCGACTGGTATTGATAACGGATATATACTTTCGAAATAATTTTCCAAGGCCAACTTCAGCAAAATTCCCGACTTGAAAGTTCTTCGCAAACCACTCGATACAAGATTCTCGATTTGAAAGTTATTCGTAAACACTCGATGTTTTTCTTGGGGGGGGGGGGCAGTCTTTAAAAGTCCATTGATGGATGCCGGTATAAGAGAGTTTCAGACTTTCCTACACTTAAAGGTAAAAGTTATGACGTCTTTTAAGGCCCGCTGATTTAGTTTTCGCTGAGTAAGTCTGAACGTAATCTGAATAAATCTTATTGAGGCTTATTAGAGAGGTCGAATAAATCATAACAAATTCCGATGGAGACTGAATGTAATTTTCCAAGAGTATCACCGAGTCTTCATGGTGCTTCAATGAGTCTGAATGAATTGGAACATAATTTTATTAAATCTTAGTAAAGTCTAAATGAGTTTTTGAAACATCTAGTGAGCAGTATAGCCGTAATACGATGTTTTTCTGGTGCTAGTTGGCGGGGGGGGGGGAGATAAACATTTTATAGATAAAATAGTGGTGGATCTACAAAACTTCGCCCAAATTTTTATTTTAAATGTACAGAAAAATTTTAATTTTTCCCAAGTTCAACTTGATATGTTAGAAAAAAACAACTAAAATGTGATTTTACAAGTTGTAAAAATTTAGTTTTTATTCAGCTCGTGAGGAAAAGGATATAGCATCTGTTGGTGAGTCTTAAAGAGTCCAAAGAGTAACAACTAGCTGTATACAAGTTTCAGTAGAGTCCGAATGAGTTTTCAGAGAATCCTGTGATGAGTCTTTACGAGTCTTAAAGCTAGCTTTATAGATCTTAAACATGTTCTGAAGAATTTTGAATGAGCGTTATCGAAGTTCTGAAGATTTGACTTAGTGAATGAAGTAATTCAAAGACGTGCGAATTGTGTTCAGCAATAGCTTACTAGTTTGATGTTTCCGTGAGAATGCAACCCAGGCAAAGTGTTCTTTACAGTTCCGATTGGGAAAAGACTGACCTGAATCTCTAGCAGGGTTTGTATCATTCATCACGCACTCGTCAGGTTACAAAGTTGAGTAATGACTGCAAAAATGTCGTTTATGAATTGAAATCGCTGGGGATCGTTTTTCCACGAATGAAAACCATTAAAGTCTCGGTATTCTCAACCTAAGACATATCTATTACTCAGCTTCTTAAAAGAATCCATCGAGTGGCGTTAGCAGCGCTGCATTCAAGATTGTATTCGCACGAATTAAGACGTACCTACGTGGCATAGAACAAAGCAAAAATTTTAACGAACGAGAAATAATTATAAATGCGAGTGTATTATAATTAACTAAAAACATCGAGTAGAGGAAAGCAACATGTACTGCAATTTTAATTAACAAATTTCCGTTTTCACGCTTTGGTGAGAATGTTATGAGACTGGCGAGTAGTGCTTTTTTATGTGCCGGTATATTTATGCTGTGGTGAGGAGAACGGCGAGCATTTTTGTCCAAGATAAGCCCAAGTCAACGAAAACAAAAACTGAGGAAATAAAGTAAAACACATTATCAGTAAGAAATCTCCCCTATTCTGACGCAGGCCCATTCGGGGCGTTTCCGGGTTGGGGGTACGTTGTCCCGGGGCCAATTTGGTATGCGTGCATCGTCATACGCCCCTCTATTATCGAGGTTATCAACAAGGAAAAGCTCATGATCGTAAGGTGTAGTCACGACCAAGAATTATTACCCATATTGATTGTTGTGAATAGGAACGACGACAATCATAAGGCAGACTGTAAACCTTCTGAGACGATAAAAATTTCAAAAGTGGGTGCTTCAAATTTATAGGCAGGAAAAAAGAAATTCTGCATACTATTGATGTTGCATTGATGCAATCGACTTTTACATTTCAAATTTAAACTTGACAGTTTTCCCGGTTTTAATTTGGCTCTAAGAGTGAGTCTGTGTCTGGTCGCCGGCCTGTGGAAAATTCCGATAAAATTGCGCTTACTTAAGTACTTATCAAGTTGATATGCATAACTTTTGATGTTGGTGCAGTTTTGAGGTTGACTTTAAATTTGCCTATAATACTCTACAAACGACAATGTGTGAGCAATAACTGGTTATAAGTGAGAACGAGTTCCCATTGTGTCAGTGTTCGCCTATGCACTATAAATTTTTTTTTTCGGTCTTATCACCGCGCCACCTTTTCTGAAGTTTAACAGGTCGACTAACAAATATTTATGCAAAATTAAGTTTTGATACTCGATCCGTGTATTTGATGATCCGATCCGGACTTCAAAAAATACTCACGTTGTATTTTGGTTATCTAACTTGTATAAGAATTTTAGGCGTTCATCTATAGTCATTGGTTAGGTTCCTGACCTCTTAAATCAAATGCGGTGAATTTTGGTCGCATAAATCATTTTAACAAATTTTAATTATTTTTTAATGCTTGACAAACTGCAGTTCCTTCTTATTAATTCATATCGGCATAATTTATAGCGCTACGCTGAAATTTCAGAACTTTCGACCAGCTCGTTTTATTGGGTAGATTGCTAATTTTATTCATTAACTTTTTTTTATAATGGAGCATGCTGTTCTGAAATTAGAGGTAGTTACGAGGTAACCTGGTAGAACTATAATTTTTAGTGACAGTTTTCTTACTCGCTATTAATTATTCAAATTGGTAGTTCCTAAAATTCCTGGTTAAGTACGTTATGATTTAACTGATTTGAAAAACGTTAATAAAGATTATGAAAATGTCAGGTGTCATTTATTTTGTATCATCCATAAGTTACTTACAGGAAGAACAGCGGCGTGGGGGGAGACTGTTTGACACCCCTCCTCTATATTAGTCAGATTATACTCAAAAGCGAGGAAACTCCGACACTCCATTGAAAAAATTAGGTTGATGGTAATCTATATTTCTCTGCTTGTCGTGGGAAATTAATAAGTTCGAGTCGGTCTTCACTAAAAGGCTGAGAAAATTTAAAAATTCTGCGATTTAATCGGGAAAATAGGGACCAGGGTTGCCAGCTGGTTGGTATTTTCGTGGCTGGGTCGGTAAAATGTAAAAATAAATACCTACCCTAACAATACATAACTTATGATAGAAATAAGGGGAAAAAATTTTGAAAATTCGGTGGGTCGGTAATTTTTTTTCATCAAGCTGGCAACCCTGATAGGGACGAGTTTCTTTTTTTTAGCCTGTCAACTATAATTTGTGAAATTTCAGTCGGGGATTTTTCGTTTCTATCCCCTTCCTCTCTCAAGAACATGCTCTTTGTTTTAGCTCTCGTATGTATCTGATTGATATGATCTTTGATGATGATGCTTATCGGTTAGACCGGAGGGTTCGAGTTAACTAGACACTCTAGCCAGATATATACCCCTCCCCCCTCTCCCGTCTTCTTCAAAATGGTTGCTCATGAAACCATATATAGATCTTTTCTACAATTTTATAAAATATGCCACCTTTAGTCCTCGACATCATCATTTCTTTGCAAGGTCTCTCACGAATTAGTCTCTTGCGGTGTTTTTTTCAATGTGTTAAATTAACGTGGAACAAGAAAGTGTCCAGTGGCAATGTCCGGCTACTTTCCGGATGAAGGCATTTTTTCTGTAGCATCAATTCAGAATTTCAAATTGGAAAATACTGAGCTAGCTGTTAATATCAGAATTTTTCAAATCATTAATTTCGAGGATCCCATCAGATTTGTAACCCGGTTTGATTTGAGTCGCAAGATTAGAATTTTAACTTTTAATCCGACTGGTCGCTGACTCCGATCTTTGCATCAGATTTCTGATCCTGGCCCGATATCTTCTGTGCGGGAAAGCGCAAGAATTGTGATAATTTCTACTACGAAATTGTATTCCTCTGAAAATTGACTTCTTAACGATATACGTGAAGGTAATTCGGAATTTAGAACTGAAAAGATTTTTAACTTTTCATTTTTCATTTTGAACTTCGGATTCTGGGGACCTCAATTAGAACTGAATCAATAATTAGCTCACAATATTCGAAATTAGCGACAGAGAAACCCACTCTTTTATTATTTCAGTAGATTCGTCGAATTGATTCAATTTTGTCGACTTAAACCTTGACCCAATGGTGCGGCAACTGGCAAGAAAATCTGCTTGACTTTAGTGGATTTGCATTCCGCTGGACATGATGGTCCCAACGATATGTGCGAAGATCAATTCGAATTTCGGAGAGAAAATTTTTTTCGTTGGGCAGTTTTTACATTTAAGATTCGGAGTGGTCGGATTAAAAATTTTATGAAATAGTAAAAATCAGGTGGAAATGGCTCATTTCCTTCCCGGGGGTAGAAAGTTATCACTTTCTTGACGACCGGATGATGAGAAGGAAGTCATCAGTATCAGTGCTTCTAGTTGGAAATATGGCTATAATTAAAAAAAATATCTTTCCCAACATGGTCATGTAATATACTATTAATTATAAGGTTGTAATTTGTAGATTTGGTCACCTTTTTTTAATAGATTACAATAGAAGGCCTGGTCAACTTCCTGTCGAAATTTGTCGATGGTAATTTTCTCTCTAAGAAAGAAATGATATATTATGAATTATGGTGAAGAAAACAAAATGCTGGGAGGCTGAAAATGAGTAGATGGTCAAATTGCTGTACTGGTCATCGGGTTGATTATACGGAAAACCTTTTTTGCATTAGGTGTGTGTGGACATACTGCGTATGATACATTTTATGCATACCGAGAGATAGTGGGAAACTCAAATTTTGGGTCATTATTTTGCCATTCGAACCTCAGGGGATGAAGCATCACTCGCACTGCTGAAATTTTTAGTACAGTAACTCGAATATCTGTACCAATTTTCAGTCTCCCATGTCTCCGGTTTTCGAATCAACTCAGTTTTACTCATCTGGATTTTTTGCGATTCACAGCAGTGCTGGAGAAAAGGGAGAAATCTCGATTGGTACCAGTTCAATATGCGGTCTACCACAGATTCAGATCTTTTGTAGTCTACTTTTTCATGACTGCAATCTACCGAAGTTGAGAGTGCATGAGTAATGATGAATCATTGAAAGTAAGACCGGAACAATCTGTGAAAGAAGAGTAAATAGTATCGATAGCCAGTTATAGTTTATCAGTCTGTAGTGTGTTATGAAACATGGAAGTATACTCCGACAGGAATGGGTAAAAAAGTACAGTGACTGACTGGCACAATATGTGTCAAGAGGTTTGTACATCTGTGGTGCGTTTTCGTCCTCAAATGATTGGTACTCACTTCGAAGCAATCCAGACTGATGAAGCTCAGTTCGCGGGGGAACGAAAATATCGCAGGGGCAGAATGCTGTATGAGGAGGAGCCTGCATAATCCGAAGGCAGAGTGACGCGGTTGTGGAAAATTAGAGAAATCATGGACGCCGGATTGACGGACCATGGGTCGTTGACTTGAAAAAAGGAAAGGACTGGAGATATTGCTTACCCTGTATTTACAGGTGCAACAAAAATATTCCTGCACCCGTCGACCCGTGTAAAGTATTTTGTCTATTTGCGCCCTTGAAATAAAATGGCAAATGTGAGTTTTGCTTCTTTCCCCTTCATATGTAGTTCCATGTACTGGTAAAAAATACGGGTCGCACTCGCAACTACTGTTTCTTTTTTGATTGTATGCTAATGCTATAATTTTTTGAACACCCCATACCTAACTCCGTATTCAGTCATGCTACGATATCGCAATATGACTCATTATATTCTGTTATTCTTTAATTATTCAGTTAGCAACCTTTGATCATCAAAGGAAGATTTGAACGAATCCTGTTCAGAAAAATGTACGATAAATGAATTAACAGAGTTGAGTAAACTCATCAAAAAAGAGGTTAGGAAAGACTCGAATGCGTATGAAGAGAAGATAGTGAGCGAAACATTATAGAAGAGTGCTGGTCCACAAAAAAGGTGGCAAAACGAAAGTCAGATTCCTCATGGGAAAAATGCACAGCATTACGATGGCGATTACGACAGTGTCCGAATGTTTCTGTCTCATTCAAATATTTTGGTCCGGATGTTTTGCTGCAATTCTTTGTGTCCGTGCTTGCGTCGGGAGCATTTCTTTGGGGACCTATTAGAGGCTGACCTGTTCTACCCCCTAATTTACTCAATTTTTTTCTTCCTCCCTAGTCCCTGTTTCTGGCTCCCAAATCTTTTTTTCACAGGCGTCTGAATGTTTCTGTCTCTCACTGTGTGTACTACATAGGTTTACTCGCGAGCGGAGCGAACGAAAAATTTGTCTCCAGTAAAGTGTAAATCAGCATGATGTTTACTGGCGCAGCAGATATTCCTGCACCCGTGTACAATATTTTGTCTATTTGCGCCCTTGAAGTATAATGGCAAACGTGAGTTTTGATAATTTACCCTTCATAAGGTTAATTTATAAGGTCTAATGGATGCTTGCGTTCGAGCCGTCGGATACTTTCAGAATTGTCCAATAGGACGACTGCTTCGATGTTTGGATGAGCATGGAGTCTACGTATGTATTTATTGGATTTTTGGTTGATCATAACATCTATAGGGTCAAGGTCCAAGTCACGACGAAGTTGGTTATTTGTAAGGTACCACGGTGCCTTTGTGATGGTGCGCTTAAATTTGTTTTCAAATCGTTCTATAACTATCCGATTGGAGTTTACTGTAGTACCCCAGAGCTCGCATCCGTACATCCAGATGGGTTTAAATATGAGTCTCTTCTTATCAAGTCCAAGAACTGAATTTCGACCAATTAACCAACAGAAAGTTCGGAACAGTAGGTTCTGAGGTCACGCTTCTTTCGAATATGCTACTGCCAATTCAATCTTTTATCAAGATGGAGACCCAGGTATCTTGCTTAATCTTTCAGTGGAATGAGCTTTCCATCAAGGTAGCAAGGAATGTACCCATGGTGGCGTAGGGCAAAATCAACTCTAATGGATTTTTCTTCATTCAGAAGCTTAATTTTCCATGTGTTGGCCGACCTATATATGGAGTTAATAGCATTCTGAAGTTGTATTACAGCAGTTGAGTAATTAGGATTGTGAGCTACTATCCCAGTATCATCAGCAAATAAAGCAGTTAGCACATTTTTTTCCTGAGGTATGTCCATGGTGTACAATAGGTACAAGGTAGGCCCTAAGACGCTTCCTTGTGGTACTCCTGCAGCTATGCTCGTTAGCTGCGGTTTTACTGTTCCAATGTGAACCTAGAAGTGACGGTTAGTTAGGTACGAGAGCAGTATAATTTGCACAAGCAGGCTGGCAGCACATCCCGCAATTTATGGATGAGACCCAGGTGCCATACTTTATCGAACGCACTGCTGACGTCCAGGAAGACAGCAGGGGCGTATTCTCTGGCTTCGAAGGCAGTGTTGATTGAGTTTACTACTCTATGTATTTGCTCCATTGTAGAGTGGCACTGACGAAAACCAAACTGGCATGAAGGAACTACTTCTTTTTGTTGGATTATGCTCTGGATTCGACAACGAATGACTTTCTCAAAAATTTTTGAGAGGATCGGAAGCAGAGAAATTGGTCTGTAGGATTTTGGATCGTCTAGTGGTTTGCCAGGTTTGGGTATGACACTCATTGGCAATTTTCCAGCAGGATGGTACATATCGTAGACGAATTGCTGCATTTATGAAGTAGGTAATAAGGAGTATACCTCTTCGTGGTAGCTTATTTAGCATAATAGGAGATATTCTGTCAGCACCGGGAGACTTCTTAAGACATAAGCTATCGATTTGCTTGGCCACTTCCAAGGGTAAAGTGTGTATGATCTTTCCTTGGTCTGGTATGCGCAGAGAGGGCTGCACTGATGAGTGTTTTGAAACATAGTTTCATAGTGGGATGCAAAGAGTTCAGTTTTCTCTAAATCACTTCTAGCCCAAGTTCCATTCACAGCCTTCAGGGGAGGTATGTGAGTTACTGCACGTCGCAACCGCTTAGCAGTCGTCCACAAGGAGTAGTTAGCTTCTTTAGTTGAAGCCAGCTCTTTCAGGAAGTGAGCAAACGAGTCTTCTTTCCATTGACGTATTGCTCTGGTGGTGGCTTTGCTGATTTGGTTGAATGAGGTTTTGTTCGCAGCAGTTCTGTTATATTGCCATATGGTTCTAGCCATTCTACGTCTCTTGATTAGATTATGAACGAAGGCAGGATATGCAGGCTGTACTGTAGGGTGCTTCAAATAGGTGGTACACTGTTGCACCGAGGAACACGCAGTAACTACGAGAAATTGTTGATAGCAGTATCCAGTGCTTCAGGGGTTTTCAGCTTGATCTGTAGTAAAATTCTCTCATCTACGAGACGACGATATTGATTCCAGTCTGTTGTTTGATTCACTAGAGGGAGCTCTCTTTTAACCACGCCGCAGCCCTCTGATAGAGGGTGATTTCCACAGGTAGATGATCGGAACTGAGATCTGTTACACATTGGATAGAAAAATGGTGATCTGGTAAACCACGCACTAGAAAGAAATCCAGGATATCTGGACGTTTATCAGCATCAGCAGGCCAGTGGGTTGGGCTACCAGGGGATAATGCGTAGCTATTGCAACTGGCCATAGCCTTGAACAGTTCACGACCTCTGGGAGTGGTGAGCCGTGAGCCCCAGCAAGAATCTCAAGTCGGCTTTCTTATGGAAAAAATACACTGTCCGAATATTGATGTGACGTATGTACATGTTTCGTGTTTTCCTTTTTTCTGCGCTTATTTTTCGGTCTGTCTCTGAAAAATGGTTGCTCTATAATTCCTTACACTGTCTGCTGTCACATACAATTTTTTCAAATTTTTTCCGCCCATTTACTTTTTGAATATTACGAAAAAACCACGAAAAAAAGAAGTGTCCGGATAATTTTGTGAGTCACTGTGGTACTTTGTATGCTGCACATTCTGCAGCGACCTGCCGTTGATGCAAACTTATCTCTACCTGACTCATCATCATCTTCATGTTTTTTTACCTGCACTCAACTGTATTACGATGGCGTTTGCGATGGCAATTACGGCAGTGTCCGAATCTTTTTGTCCCGTTCGAATATTTTGGTTCCGTATATTTTGCTGCAGTTCTTAGAGATTGACCTGTTCTACCCTCTTCTAATTTTTTCAATTTTTTTCTCCCTCCCCAGTTTCGTTTTCTGGTCCGAATGTTTCTGTCGCTCACTGTATTTACATATGTATTTCTCATAACTCTCGATATTTTTCGTTCTTTTACGTTATCGGTATTTCTTTTAAATCAAATTTATCAACGAATCTCTGAGAATAAATGTTGGAGGCGTCCTTGATCTTTCGTAGGATTGATTTTGAAATCCTCTCCAAAATACTTTGATTTTTTTCAGAATGTTACATATTTAACAAATCACGAATATTCAATATTATATTTCAGAAAATTATCTATTCTCCAGAATGTATGCTTGTTTATTGTAGCCTTAAAACAATGTTACTCCCCCTCCCCCCTTCGAAGTGAAGAACTGAAGAGTTGGCAATCCGGAAAAGTTGAAATTTTCAAATCTTTGCCTCCTCTGTCTGCATCCCGTTCCCCCTAAAATACCCTGCCACTATGACTATAGCCACGAATTTGGTCGCCGGCCGTACAGTTTCCAAAATTCTTCGTTGATTCTTTCTTCATGCGTATACCCGTGGATCTTTCACAATATTAAACGTAGGTACACGAAAATGATATTCGGCATCGCTTCCTACGCCTCTCCCCGGCGGCCCCGTCTCCCCGCTGGTATCGTAACCGGAGTCATTCTGTAGTAAAAAAAAAAAACGAGCTCGCGACATTATTATATTTACAGTACCCAAAGCTTATTTATTTCTATGTTAATTACGTTCGGTGTTCGTGTGCTGTATTTTATGCACACAGTATTTATACACGGACAAACTGGCGGTATTCATTTCGGTTTACAGTCTTGTTTATTGAGACGTCTGTGGATCACCCGCAGCGAGCAAACTCATCAATATCTGATAACGACGATTCTGTGTAGTATTAGATTACAATTATTTTCCCCTTTTCTTACCAAGCTTTTTCTCTCCGTACTTCCACCATAAATTCGTTGAACTGACGGTCCGAAGAAGAATGTAGAAGAAAAAGAAAAGAAAAATAAGAATTATATATTAATCTAATTTTGATTTTCTTTTTATTTATGTATTTATCGAGTTTGGTAATATTCCTCGTTTTACATAATTTAATAAATCAATTAAACGGAAAGAGGATTCGTCTTGGCAGATAGTTTATTAGGAACGTAAATCTAAAATATGGGTAATTTCGAAGGCGCGTGGAATTCGAGGCACGTTTATGCGACAGGTGCGTGAAATAACGCACGTTACCTGGGAAAGTGAAAATTTCGAATGGAGAAGTGCGCAGTTTGAGGCAGAAATAAGTCGACTAAGATCTGGTTATCTCGATTGCTATTGAATGTTCCACTGCGAGTTGGGATCATGTGGCTCAGTTGAGCAATGACTTCAGAATTCCTTGTGCAAGCAGCAATGGTCGCAGAAAGTTGTTTTATTTTTGGGTGAAAAGGAACGGAGGTACAAATAGTGATGGAACTGCACGTTGAGGGTACGTCTAGTTTTTCACTTTTAAAATCTAAAGAATTAATTATGTTTTGAAAGACGCCGAGGATGCGTTTACTTTTATTCGACTCTTAAAACCGAAAAATCACTTGATAATGATGATGATGATAAGTTTGGTAAGGTTATCAGTCTTACGACCGGTTTGATGCAGCTCTCCATTTCCCCCTATCTTGCGCAAGTTCTTTCATTTCGTAATAACACTTACATTTCAGATCCTTGATTATCTGTCGAACATACTGGAATTTTTGCCAACCTACCCAGTTCTTTCCGTCCATTCTTCCTTCTAGCATCATCAGTGATATTATTCCTGGGTGCCTCAAATTATGCCCTATTAGTTTATCTCTCCTTCTCTTCAGAAAATTCCAAATATCCATTTTACCTCCCACTCTGTTAAGTACTTCCTCATTTCCTACCTTATCCGTACATTTGATGCTAACTATCCGCCTATAGCACCACATCTCAAAAGCTTCGGTCCTTCTCTTCTCTGGTTTTCTTATGGTCCAAGTTTCACATCCATACAAGGCTATACTCCAAACATAAGTTTTCAAGAACAACTTTTTGATTTTCAGATTTATTTTTGATTTGAAAGATTACTTTTTCGATAAAATGCTAATTTGATCTGTGCTATTCTACTACTATAATAACCCTTTTACTCCTTCCATCGTTTGTTATTTTATTCCCTAAATAGCAAAATTCGCTTACTTCCTCAATCTCTTCCTGTCCAATATTTATATTTAAGCTATTATGTTCACATCGATTACATACCATTATACTTTAGTTTTATTATTATTTATTCTTATACGATGTTCTATACTCAAAATCTCCTCCGTTCCATTTAAAATGTTTTTCGAATCAATACTCCTTTCAGCTAATAAGACAATATCATCTGCAAACCTGAGCATCTTCACTCGCTCTCCATGTATAGTGACACCTGTTTTAAATTTTCTTTTATTTCTTTTATGGCCCTCTATGTACAGATTAAATAGTACTGGAGATAAGGAGCATTCCTGCTTTACACCTTTTTCCATAATTCTTCTGTAAATTATCCTAGTTAATATTTTTGGCGCATGCGAAAAAAGACTAATTGTTTGATTTTCACACCTATCTGCTCCTGCTTTTCTTCGTCTTCCCAATCTTGCACCCTCTCTATTCTTATCTCTTCATTCCCATTATTACTACATAGTCCTTCTACATACTCTACCTACCTTTCCACTTTTCCTTCAGTGGTGTAAATAGGCTCTTTCTCCTTATTTGTTATATTACTTGCTTTCTTCCTTCTTTCTCCAAACTCCATTTTTACTTTTCTATAGGCCAAGTCTATTTGTCCTTTATTCATAAACTCTCTTCTATCGTATCACTTTTTTCTTTCATCCATTCCTCCTTTGCCATTTTACACTCTCTCTTTATTTCATTCCTTAACTTTTGATAAGCTTATCTACCTTCCCTATCGTTTGCATTCATATTTTCTTCATTCATCAATCTTCCTGAGGATTCTATATTTAGGGTGTGCCAATTCACAATTTCTTCCTTTTGTAGTCCAGAGCGCTTTCGGCTGCTATGCCATCTTCAGTGGAGTAAAAACTATGAATTGGCACACCCTAAATATAGAATTTACCAAGTTCACTCACACTTCAACTTGGACACTAAATTCCTGAGAATTTCCTCCTTCATCCACAGTTTCTTTCTTCTCTCTTAGTTTCACCTAGATTTACTGCTGCTGACATTAATATTCCCTCCTTTATTTTACCCCACTCTTTCTCCACACTGTGTTTTTTCAGCCTCTAATTCTAATACAATATCCTCTTGATATTTCTCTCTAGCATCAATATTTTCCAACTTTTTCAAATTCAATATTTTTACCTCTTCTTTTCTACCAAGTTTCTTCAATTTAAGCCTGCATTTCGTTACTACCAATTTATGATCAGATGATCACTGTCAATATCGGCTCCCGGATAATTTTTACAGTCTAATATTTCATTCCTAAAACGTTGTTTTGTGATGATATAATAAATTTGATATGGACGCTGTTCAGTAAAAAGGGACCAACTAGCAAAATCCGCTTTTTGAGAACACTTGATTCGAAGTTCAAGAGCTATGTAGAAACTATATGACATAGCGTTTACTGATAAGCTTTTTTCAACGTGAGTACCAGGGATGGCATTTTTTTCGTTTCGTTATTTCGTTTCAATATTTTTGACAAAAATCAATCGTTATTTCGTTATTACGTTTCGTTTGTTTGCCATCCCTGCTATTTACTGAACTCACCCTGACTCAACTCACCCGGGAAAAGAAATGAAATTTCGATTACAGTAGGCTCGGCTACTAGTACCCGACCCTAGAAAGTGGTTGCAATAGGCTCGGCTGCTAGTAGCCGATCCTAAAAATCACAAATCAGAAAACTAGGGATGGCAAACGAAACGTTTTGTTTTTTTTTTCGTTTCAATATTTTAGACAAAAATCAATCGTTATTTCGTTGTTTCGTTATTTCGTTTTGTTTCGTTTGCCATCCCTGGTGAGTACACATTTTTGAATCGAGGACCCAGTTTAGAAAAATTTCACTTTTTAGGCTCTTTCTTGCGATACTAATAACTCATTTTGTTTACAAATGTTGGTTGGTTCCCTTTTGCTGAATAGCGTCCTTATCTACCTTCGTTCCCTGGACTCTTCCCTATATACCTTCTTTTATATGTATTTATTTTTTATTTTATTTTTATTTCACAGCCTTACTAACAATGTACATATAAAGTTATATGGACGTTGGTGCGCCCACGAGCGGGCATAGGCCTCCCCCTCCCATGTCCATCTGACCCTGTCCATTGTCCCCCCTCATCCATAATCTCCCCGCAATACTTTTCAATTCATCATGATTTTTAAATTGAGTATTTCCTATAACTAAGTTATACTTCGCACAAAACTGTGTCAAACGCTCTCCTCTTTTATTTCTCATTCCTAATCCAAAATCCCCAACTACATACCTTCTTTTCCTTTACCAGTTCTAGCATTCCAATCATCCATAATAGCGAGTGAGCAATTCCCGAGTCATGTAAACTCACTTTTGGCTCTTGTTTTGTAAGATATTTTTCACAATACATCGATGAGGACATGCATAAAATGTCTAAGTGACATTTTACTAATTTTTCAGGAGAGCAGTTTGAGAATTTAACCTACAGTTTTCGATGCACATAACACATTTGAGTACCGCTGCCAGGAGGTGAAATGGTGAACTATTTCGTTTTGTTATCAATCCAGGCTGATAGCCTGTCTCCTTACCTCTTTGTTTCTGTTTCTGTATCTAACTCATTTTCGACCAGAATGTCACTTACGCATTTTGTGCATGTCACCAGCAACATGATCAGAAGGGGAAAACATTGACCGCGTTGTCTCGTCAAAAAAGCAACGTTGAAAAATTCAGCATGTGCACTTTTCCGACTGAAATAAAACCTCCAGTTCCGGTAGCTATATATCAGGAAGTAACAATTGCAATGATAACGTCGCAATAACATTCTCGGCATTGGTCGGACATTTTCGGCATCCGTCGGCATTCTTGGTGTCGCTCTGTCGTGTCAGTCGATCGGTAAACGTGTCTGCATGTAAATATGTGACTCATGTTCTTACATTGAGGCACGTTTACTTTACATCGAGGTTATACTTTTTTATCTTTAAAAAAAAAAGTAAATATGTAACGACATTTACTCAATAATTGTGTGAAAATCAAGAAGTTTGTACTTTATAAGATTTGGAGGAAAGGTGTGACATGACTACCCAAGCGAATCATACCCTAGATGAAGCCACTATAATATGGTGGCGGTACAATTACCTACTATCAAATCTGTCTAATACATATTTAAAATTTTAAATGTTTCAAGCAAAAATTACTCTAAACTAGATTCGATGTAAAAGTTTATCATCAGTAAACAGATTACGGGTATCTATACACTGTATGTAGAGATGCAGACAGGCAGACACATCGTTATATTGATATGTCTTATGGTCCGATATCGTTGAACGCGCACACAACTGAGAACGATAGCACATATCAACATCACGAAACGACGATTTCCGTGTGATGGCGTCATTGTAGTAACATTCTCGGTGTCGATCGGCATTCCGGTGATGCACAATTTTGGTTGACGGCCTGCAATGAGACGTATCCTTGTCAAAATTATAGAAATAACTTTTCAAATCTGTGCATAAGTTTTGGCTTCGCAGGGTCACTGGATGATTACAGCGTATAGTCATATCATCTTTAGCTGCATTCCAGGCTCGTTTAGACTTTAGGGGCTACTTGATGATGATTAGAGATTGGGTACGGTGGTTAGAAATTGGAACTTCACTTTATACTGAAAACCATCTCCTCCTCCCTTCCCCCTCCCGCTTTAAACAACTACCTGGTGGCTTGTCTGCGATAATATGCGTCAGCCGACGCACATTGAACTGAATCGCATGAGAAAAGAGAAAAGTTTGAAGTTTAAATTTGCCTTGGGTGGAATAGTACATATATCAACAGTGAGCTAGTTTCTAGGGTCAAATCATTGAATGCTCAATCATTTTCCTTACCATAGAACAGACCCACTGTCCAGCTACATACATATATTCGTTGTGTGTAGATGTGTAGAACACATTTTTCTGCGCTGGAATGCTCTATGATTTATTACTCCGGTTTCAAGTGCTTAGTTATGGTTTCACAGTTCAGAAAAGTTTGAACTTTCATCTCAGTGCCGCGGACTGCGAACTCCTTTAGACAAGGTCCCGGTATATGAAGTCGGTACTCGGATTCGGTACAAACGCTGCTGCTCGAATACGACGGCGGTTCGGTAGCACAGCGATCGACTGATGCGGTATGTCAGTTATCTTTATCGATCGAATCGGCCGTTTGATGGCCCATTTTGAAAGATATATCGTGACATCTGACTGCTCGAAGTACAAGTAATAAAAAATGAACCCGGTTATAAAATGGATCGTAAAAATCGACACCGAATTCTGCGGGGGTATTTGCATCACATGAGTCGTCGTCGACGATTGGCGGCGATACCGCGTGTGTATGTATGTGCTCGATACAGCGCAAAAACGTTTGCCGGTGATGACTGACGAATTGCACGTAAGAAACTCGAATCGTTATGGTCTTTTTTGTAACGTTGGTTGACAAGTAGGTCTGCAGAGGTTCAGCATGCCTGATCGAAATCGATGGAAATATTCTACGAATTGAACGAAGAGAGACATGGTGAAAGTAAGGGGTTCTGTTCTGCGAGTGCGCGCCAAAATGCAACAGTTAGGACGCCCTCAAGTTCCGAAGTCATACAAACAAATGAAATTTCCATATCTGTAGCCCAGCGCAGTACATGACGCGAAAATGTAACTAAAATAAGAAAGTAAAACGCGTACAAGACGAAGGAACCGGAGACAAGAGAGACTGTTAAGATTTTTGAAGAGGCTTTGCTTTCTTTAATAGCGTGAAAGGAAAATGCAATGAGTATCTACACAGCACCCCCCTCCAATAATTTAGCAGTCGGCAAATTTTGAAACTGTTCATTCGAATTTTTCATTTTTTAAGAACGTTTATTTGTTTGTTTGTTTATTTGTTTTTTTTTGTTGTTTTTTTAAATTAAAAAATATTTTGATTGAAAAATCGGCAAATTTTCAATGTTTTCCAAATTTTTTCGGTGAATTGTTAGTTTTAAAAAATATTTGTTGGAACATTTTTCTTTTTCATCCCCCCCCCCTCAACTGAAAGTCAAGTTTCGTCTCTGGTACATGGATATGTCGAATGGCTATCGAATACGTTGCACAAGAGGAACGAGTAAAATATTCCGCAAGGAACGAATTTGCGCGCACAGTGGAGAACGATAGCGAATATCACGAATCAACAATTGTTGTGATGACATTCTCGTTGTTACTCGTCCATTTTTGGTGCCAGTCGGCATTCTTGGTATCGGTCGGTCAAAATGTGATGTACAACTTTGGTTGACAGCCAGCGATAAAACATATCCATGTTAAAACGTGTTCTGAGATTCCATCTGTCTATAGCTGAAAAAAGGTCATACGCAGATGAGTTCTCCATATCTTCATTCTGGAAAAGAAAATTTAAAAAAGTTTTAATTTCAAATAATCTTGATTTTGCCTCCTTAGACACAAAAAAATTCGGCCACTGTTGCCAAAATACTCTTTTGTTATCTTGGTATAAATATACAAAGTAAAAACGTATGTAGTCCCTGGCGAGCTTCTGGCTGAGAGCGTCGTTAGCCCTTGAAAACGCCAACTCGGTACTTAAAAAAGTTTTTACAATACTTGATCAGAAAGTATTTTGCCAGTGGAAAGTAGCTCTTTTCATTGACAAATCAGACACGAACATAACCTCAATGTAAAGTAAACATGCCTCAATGTAAAAACATGAGTCACATTTTTACATGCAGGCACGTTTACCAACCAACACGACGGAGCGACACCAAGAATGCCGACGGATTCCGAGAATGGCCGACTAATGCCGAGGATATTATTTTACAACGTTGTAATTTTGCAGTTGTTGCTTTTTGATATTATTCGCTGCCCAAATTGTAAGTTTCCTTTCAGTTGGGATAATCCACATGCTGAATTTTTCGGTGCTGCTTTCTTGACAAAGCTGTTAATGTTTTCCCTTTCTGATCATGTATTGTAAAAAATATCTCACAAAACCAAAGCCAAAAGTGAGTTTACATGACTCGGGAATTGCTCACTAGTCACGCTCGTTCGCAAACTTCCCTCGCATGTACACACTCACTTTTGACTCTTGGTGTGTAATATACTATTTTACACTAGCGAAAAAGAAAAAGCCGATGGCTTTTCTATTTTACTGACTGATCTTCGAAATGCCGATACAGTTGACTTCGTCGAAAAAAGCAGACTGAAGATTCTTGGGGATATCACCTTCCCTTGCTACGCGGCGTCTTTTGCTTCCGAATTTGTGAAATTCTGAAACACCGTATCGCAATTTTAGGTTTACCGATGGGAAAAGCAAATGGCCGAAACATTTTTGAAATTATTCAAAATTCTCGCGTCAGAAACGCGAAAATGGCATGCATTTTGGACGCATGTAGGAATCAATCTTCCGAGTACAAACTTCTGTGCCGAATAAGGTGCCTATCTCACCTCGCATTCAGGGTCTGAAGCAAAACCTAGTAGCTGAAAGTGAAATAATAAAACTAACACTCGAAGAACACTTTCTAATTTCGCTGATGATCTTCAGAAATAAGGCTTACACTTTTCACTGTACAATTTTACAACTTGGACATCTTAATTCCGTATTTTAATCCCCAATTTTACAAAAATGTATTTTATTTTTCAGTTTCAATTTTCATTAGCCGAAAATCCTCAATCTATTTCCGCTTTTTAGTTGCTTTCAAAGGTTGGTCTAAAGAGTACCTGAACCACATTTGAACCATAGTTTTTTCCCTGAAGCTCCAATCAAAATTCCCGTGTTTTTAAAAAATCAGCTCTGTACGGAACCCGATGCGCAAACACCCGCCGGTTACCCGCGGAAAAGTTACCCTTTTGTAACCCTTCGATTACGCCGGATATCGAAAGTACTGAAAAGATGGCAGGTAGTCATCGGTAAAAGGCATCAAAGTTGTCTAGCAATGGACATGGCTACACATAGACATAGACAAAACAGTTACCTGTTCAGTAAAGTAGCCAGCCCAGTGTTGGGGGGTCTGGTCTCGACCAGAGAGGAAGGGATGTTGGAGCCCACGCTAAAATTATAAAAATACTATTTGACAAAGTCGCAAGTGGGGTCCATACTCCCTGAACCTTCCCCCTTCCCGCCTACGCCACTGTACCTGTTGAAGACTTTGACATTGGTCTTTGACTTTCTGAAAATCATCCTGGTGGATTTAGGACTCTGACACTTTAATGCTTTTATTAACTTGTTCAGTTCCCCTCAAGATTCTTTTATACATGTCTGGGACCTCCGCACATGTTTTAAACTATCTTTGAGGTTCTTCTGGACTCGTTGAAGTGATTGAGATTTACCGTGACTATTCTAGGCTTGACTATTTGATTAGGTGAGATATTTTGGTACTCTTCGAGAATTATTCAAGCCTCTTTGAAATGCATCCGGATAATTCTAGAACTTTTTATGGCTCTTCAATGTTTCCCCCACAGTTGTTCAATATTCCTCGAGACCTCGTCATGATTTTTCAAAATTTCTCTAGCACTCTTTTAGACACTGCAAGATCTTTCCAGGCTCGTTGAAGAGTGACCCAGGTTTAGTGACTGAGACTTTTGAAACAATCTTTAAGAATTGTCTAGTCTTGTTCAAGTCTATTCAAGGCTGACAGGATGGTTTTAATACCCTTTGGGACTCTGTATGGCTTTCCCAAGCTTGTTAAAGACCCTTTTAGACGTGTTGAGTGTCTAAATCGGTTTTAAAAATTCTTCAGTGAATCTGAAGACGTCTGGAAAGAATCTTAAAAAATGTTGTACAAGTCCATGGGACTGAAAAGATTTCGTAGAGCCCTATATAATCGCTTAAACGACTTTTATAAAGTTTTAAAGATAGTCTTACAAGAATCTTAAACAATATTGAAAAGTCTGAAATATATCTGGCAGAGTATTAAAGAATTTGTGTCAAGTGTCTAGTAAATTAAAAGTTTTAAAATGTCGGGTCTTAAACCTGTCTGTGTGCATCTCAAAAAGTGTTAATCCGATCTGAAACAGTCTTGAAAGTGTGTTAGCAAGTCTGTTAGGCCTGAAATAGTCGTATTAAAAGGTCGCAGACATACTTAAGCGAGTGCGAAAGGGGATTTAAGAATCCTAAAGAATCTGAAACATTGCTGCAGTCTTGAAAAAGTTTTATTCTAATCCAGCCTCAGATTATCTTGAACAATATTTAAATCCTTCAAAATTTTCAGGTTCTTGGATAAACTCCGGAGCCATAGCAAGTTTTTTGTTGGGGGGAGGGTACTGGCAACTAGGATTTACAAATTTGCCGAGTGTCGACTTACAAAGCAACTTGAAGGAATGGGTGTGATCCACCCGCCTTCACCCGTTTCGACAACCATTTTTCAATGAAATTTTTCACGTGTTACTTCTTTTTACACCAACGTGTACTTTCTAGTTGTTAGAACCGTCGTTCAAACGAAAAATATTTTCATTAACACTACTGAATATCTGTTGCTTACGTCTCGAGCAAGCGTGAAACTGAACTTGGAATATTGAATCAGGAACCCGGCTCCTCGTTCGAAGTGTGAATTTTTCCAGTCCTCTGAAGGCATAGTAGTCTAGACTCTAGAGTCTAGAATCTGAAACCCTCCCTTATCGAGCTGGGAAACAATGTTGTAAGAAATGGATCATCAAGACTCCGCTGGTATAGTATGTACGAGCTCGTTGCATCATTTATCGATCCTGTTCCTTACATTCCAGTGCAGGCTTCTTCGAAATTTCAGTCCTCAGTGGCTTCGACGAGAAGTGTAAGCAGCGCGTATTGACCCTCGACTCGCCCGTGAATGTATTTTCAACTAATGATTCGCGGATATGGTTAATAATGACGGGGAAGTAAGCGGCCGGCCGCCGAATTTGTGCGAGCGTATCCGGTCAGCAGACGGCCGTAATGGGACTGCGCGCAGCAGGCATTCGACATAAATGCCGAGCGTAAAGCGCGTTGAAAATGTCAAGAGCCAATGAAGGCGGTCGTTTCGTAGCAGACAACTTGGTGTACCTACTCGACCAATAATTATACTCGTAATTAACCATAAACCATAACCAACGCTCGTGAAATTGGAGATCGAATACACGAACGCATAAATTTTGTGTGGTCAGACATATTAGTGAAGGGTGAAAATTACTAATAGATCGGCTTGTGTTAACATCATTATTGAAAAATAGGAGTATAATATTTGTAGCTATTTAAAACTATTGGAAAGTGTTTGTGAAGTTCTCTTCAGAAAAGTGTCAGAAGCACATGAAACATATCATTCGAGAAAATTATGTTAGTGCATGATAGCATGTTCAACCAGCCAAGGGCTCTGTTAGGAACCGAACAGTCAGTTCAGGCTCAGGTATAGACCCAAACTCTTCATGTAGATGTAAAGGGTTCATTGTATCGTCGTGTATTCTAGCGAAGGTAACACATAGATACTCATTACACACTCAATGACAGTGTGAAGGATGTGTCTAACAAACACGAAAAATGAAAACCATACCCAGTTTTGCCGTACCTCTTTTCAAAATAAATGAAGTGAGAATGTCGATAATTACTTAGACGAATATTCAGTACCTATCTTGACGATATCAGGGAAAGATGGGGAAAGGCTGTCAAATTATCTATCAGTTGGCAGAATTTAAACGAAGTTGACTTTTTGTCTTGTGATTTTCAAAAATGTCCACACCAGGTTCTGAATTGAGTCTTCAGTTAGTTAAATACACTCTTTAGGGATGCGAATCCTAATACCGGATTGACGGATTCACATTTTAACCACCGGTTAATTTTTAACTAAGCTTAATAATACTGGCCCGTAGAAAAGTTGGAATTTCTTTCTCTCATCCTAGTCTAAAGAATTCGTGGTTTTGGTACGTCCGTCACTTCCATCCACAAATTACCAACAAGTAAAATAATCATTAATTTTAGTGTTGTGCAAATACTGAATGTTTGTTAAAAGTTAAAATGCGACCAATATGTGAGAGCCGCTCGAAAGGGCGGATTCCAGGGCTCGGGTTAAGAGCAAATTAGAAAAAGAGGCTTAAGGGGTCTGGTTGACCGATACTCCACATGAATTAGGTTTTAAGTAGAAAAAAAATCATAGAAAGCTGAAACTTGGTATATTGGTTTAAATAAGTGTCCTGAACTACATACTAAAAGTCCCAATGAATCCGGCGCCGGCGTCGTCCCCTACGGGGCAAAAATGGGGGAGTAAAACAGTTTTTGGCTTATATCTCGCTTCACTTTAGAAAAAAAAAAGTTCAAAGAAATGTGATAAAGAATGAAAAAATACACAAAAATGGTCTCACTCATTTTTCTGTAGAGTGCGTATTTATCAAATAAATTGATATCAAACGTTGAGATATTTCCTCCATGGACACAACTTATTGTAATCGATGCGACGTAGACTTGTACGCATACGAGAAGATTCATTTCAAATACTCGCGCCAGTGATGGAATAAAAAGAATCACCCCCTCCCCCCTTCCACGAAAACAGATGTTGGAAAAGGAGCTGGCTCGTGCCAAAAACAGAATTTCAGTTCTTCATCCGTTTTCTTCAAGAACGAGATTCTTTGGAAAACTAAGAGAGGGTCGATAGGTATGACGCTTCCTTCAATACGAATACTGCTGTTAATAGACCCTAATGGCTTCACTCTGTTTCCTGATTTTTGATCAAAAGAAAATTGTGGGATACATAGTTGCCCTCCTCCTTACCTTCCGGACTCCATAGAGAGCTGTTTCTTGAACGATTTCAATATTCAGATTCTTTATGTTCGAATAAAGAATAACCTCTTTTCAATTTTACGTCGGAAAATGTTTTGCCAACCATGGACTGGACGCCAAGGTTTCCCACCAATGCGCTTTCGAGGCAGTTGATTGAAGTATCCCCTATAACACCTGTGGATAGGGATGCTATCGATGTTCGGCAACTCTGGGAATGGGTTACATGTCAATTTTTCAACATCTGAAGTACTTATCACGAAAAATCCGAGAAGGACGTAGGTCGACATGTTGTTCGCTCGAATATTTTTTGCACCCTGTGAACGCCTCAACTTCTTCACAAATGGCCATAACAACGGGCATACTCAAAATCCATTTTTGAATCACACTTGACTGTATACCACGACCACATGAGTGCGTGCAAATGAAAGGGGCCTAAGAGCAAGAACGTAGTTTTGAGATAAACGCGTTCAAAGTTTCAGTTTGTTACCACATGAGAATAAACAGAGATAAAAACGTGCGGTAAAAAAGGTACTAAACTAGATGTCTTTAACGTTCCAAATCAGTTGATGTACCTTTGGTAGAAATATGTTCCTATTTTCGGCAATTTTTTAAAGTAGACTCTATGAGTGCCCTTTTCATTGGCAGTGAATTTTTGCATCAAAATTGAATATTAATCTATGTTGTTATGGTCTAAAAAAGTATTCTAATGAGAAATTAATTTAACGTTCCAAATCAGTTGATGTACCTTTGGTAGAAATAATCCTATTTTCGGCAATTTTTCAAAGTAGACTCTATGAATGCCCTTTTCATTGGCAGTGAATTTTTGCATCAAACTTGAATATTAATCTATGTTGTTATGGTCCAAAAAGGCATTTTAATGCGAAATTAATACAAAAACACAACGAATCCACCAAACCAGTCAAATTTTTTCAGTAGTATTGAAAACTGCTTGAACAGAAAATTTAATAAGACTGATAACTCTGCGACTATTATAGATATCAGCACGCGGTTTTCACTACTCGATAGAGCGCGCTTCAGGGCATCAGAATAGTCGATGTCCGCTAAAGGGCCTAATTGTCACTTAGGCCCCTTTCATTTACACGCACTTCATGTCAATCCTCTTCTGCTTTTCATGAATCTCATCAGGGTCTGTTCAATGGTCATATCACTCTAAATACCGGCAAAGTAATTCTGACTTCTTCGTATGGTGAAATACTTCGGAAATTCAGTGTACTCAGAATCACTCATTTTGTCTCGTAGGTGATAAATGTGAACTGCCTTAGCGTACGGAAAATGTCCTGCCGCATGGAAAAATTTAAGCATCTATTGCACACACTCAAGATGCCACGGCCAGTTACCCATTCATTCTGCAGCAACAAATTTTGCCACGAATGATATCGTTCGGAAATATTGAATCCACAGTTTAGCTGTGGGGCCTTGAGCTTCGACCTCTAGCACATGAGTCTCAAATCATTGCATCAAGTCACTTAAGAGCTCACTCAGACGTATAAATTGTTTGACAAAGTAAATAGAAATTAATGTATTCATGCGTGCGCGAGTCTACATTGCATCGATTACAATAAGTTGAATTGAATATACATATGGAGGAACCTTCTCAACCTTTGATATTAATATTTATTCAACAAATAAGCATTCTACGGGGAAATGTGTAAGAACATTGTTTATGTATTTTTTCATTCTCTATCACATTTGTTGGAACAATTTTCTTCTAAACTCAAATTTTGGTGTGATATAAGTAAGAAACTGTTTTACGCCTCCATTTTTGCCCTCTAGGGGACGACGCCGGCATCGGATTCGATGGGATTTTTAGGATGTTATTCAGGACACTTAATTAGACCAATGTATTAAGTTTCAGCTTTCTATGATTTTTTTTTTTACTCCTATTTGGGCTAACTTATGTGGACTACGGGTGGATAGCGCGTTGGTCTCGGAATCCGGAGCTCAGATTTTGACCTAGGCCGGTTTTTCAGCCAGAAGGGAAGAGGGCTAAGACAGCCGCCCTAATAGCCTCCCCGAAGTCTCTGAAGTAATGCTCGAAAGGGCGGATTCCAGGGCTCGGGTTGAGAGCAAATTTTAAAAAGAATATGCGAGAGCCGAAATTCAAAATTTTAATAGCTGTACAAAAGCTGAAAAGTGATTATTAAACGACTTGGAAAATATCTGCCTATGCCCTTCAATATCCCGACATTATCGAACCGACGACCTTTCAGGTATCTATTAGTCACATCTCAGATTTATCTAAATCAAAAAATAGACATTCTGAAGTGATATGAAAAATTATTAATGTTACAAATGGCGAATTCCTCTAATTATTAGTCTTGACAGAGTCTTGATGAGTCATAACCAGAAACATACTGAGGCAACCTTTCTGGAGAAGGTGGAATCCCAATTTTTCCCACTCAAAATATCCGAGTTGCCTTTCGGAGATTTGACGACGGTTAAGCAAAAAATTCTATCATTTTTGGATATTTTACCGGCAAAGGGATTCAATGTTGCCAACTGACGGCTTTCAGTTTGTAACCCGGTGAAAATGGTTTTTCTCTAAGGAAGGACTTCCTTCTCGATACGTTGCTAGTTATCTTAACGAATTTTGGAAGGTCTTAGCCAACTAAGTCTTATCAAATTTCTAGTGAGACTTTACGGAGTGTTACGGAGTGTTAAACGACTTCCTCAATCTTGGCGCATTTCAATGAAGGCTTTATTTTCAATTTCATTTCACCAACCTTAGGAGATTAATAATTTGTTACAGCTTGTTTTAGAAGGTTTGAATAGTGCTTAATTACTTGTTTAAAATCTTAACAAATTGTATGAGCCTAAAAACTAATATTATTCAATCCTAGCGAATCTCAGTTGATAAGCTGAACAAGAATGAATCAAGTTCCATAGGTTTTGAAATGTCTCATAGCATTGCAGTCTTGACAAATTTTCAAATTTTCTATTCATGAAACTTAGCAGATTCATAATCTGTCATGAATTGTTTTAAAAAGTTTGAACAAGTCTGAATCGGTTTCAGAATATCTTAACGAGTCTTGATGAGTGCTAATGAGTCTTACAAAGTTGTAAAAAGTGTTAGTCAGTCTTTGCCAATCTTAATGAGTTTAAAATGGTTCTTATGTGAATAGCTAGATGAGAATCAAATAATCTTCGCGGGTTCTCAAATGAAGATACGGTTTCCAAACTGCCCTTAGTCCAAAAAAAATCGAAATGCGGTTTTCAGCGCTACCTAGTGGCTAATGCGAGCACTACAAAAGTAACTTTATAGAATCTCGATACCTCGTTCGATGGTCATTACGCGCATTCAAAGAGCAGCGGTGAGCTGACAGGAAGAAAGGGACCTTCATGTATTACGTCCAGTGCCAAACTGCCCTTTGTCCACGACTTTCGATCACTTTTCCTTCAATAATTCTAGATAGGCTATATTCTCATTTTTGTGCGTCTTTGGTAGTATGGTAGAGGATTCAGGCTACTCGGTTGTACCATTTACAGAAGTTTTAAATAAACTGGTACAGTGTAGCACAGTTTTTATCGATTTCCCCAAAAAATAATTTTTGGACTAAGGGCAGTTTGGAAACCGTATCTTCAAATGTCTTGTAATAGAATATTTTCTGTGTGCCACAGTCTTAACCAATTCTCAGCAGAGCGTTACAAAATCTCAACAAAATTTCATTAATTCTCGACAGTTTTAACATCTTACTATACCTTTTGTAGACGTCGTTTATGTCTTAATGTTCTGCTTTCCACAATCTTGCTTCTCTTTCGAACTGACGACGAGCACATGAAAAGGGACTAACTGGAAAATTTGTTTTGAGATGGTTGAAATTGAAAGTTTATTCATTACATCTAATTTTCATCATCTTTGTTACTTTCATGCTCCGCGTCAGTGTCGGACTGGCTTTCTTTAAGGCCCGTGGCGATTTTCGCGCATTGGGCCCCGTGTCATACCCCACTTTTGAAAATTGAGCCTCTGCCCTTCAACAAAAACAAACATAACATAACAGAAACGACTGTAGTTATTTAAAAAAAAAAAGGCAAAAAATACTTGCATTAAACTTCATTATAAAAATGCAAAAACGAATACAAGAAAAAATCAAGAGTAAAACGATAACATAATTCTATAAGCATTGAAGTAAAAAAAAAAAATGACAATGTTGCCAATCAAAAATACATTAAGAACAAAGACAAAATCAAAATAGTAATATCTTTGATTCTTTTGAGGATTGCCCAAACTGGTCAATAATTTCATCAACATTAGTATTTTTCAGAAGATCAGATTCTACAAACATATCAACAGTAAAGGGCTTAAGAATTCTTGGCCAAAAGTATTTCTTGAACAGTCCTTGAGTTTTTTCAACTTCGAAAAACACCATTCGCGATACACTTGGGTGCAGGGCAGTGAAAGTATAAATTTTATAGCTTCGTATAAATTGTTAAAGATTCCAGATATAGAGGTTAATTCATGCAAAATTGAAAAGAGGCATCCCAAACATGAGGCACAGTTTTTATCTTCATCATGGTAAGCTTGAGCTACTGTCATTCTCATTCCTGAATCTGAATCAAATTCTTCTTCAGATGCTGAACTTTCCAAATCTTGATCTTGATCATCCTCAACTTGTCCTTTGTCTTGATGACTTTCTGCTACTGTAGTTGCATAAAGTTTCCCCCAATTTTGAGTCAAGCTATTATACTGCCCCGCAAATTACTCGAGTTCATTCAGTAAAGATATTCTGCTCAAGCCTGTTAATTCACTTATCTTTACAAAAGTTGATGTGGGAAATTCTAAAATACTTTTCATGTTTGAAATTTCTTTAAATTTTTCTGAATCCATCCACGAACAATCCATATATAAATCTCTATGTTGAAAATTTTTCTCAAGCATAATATTGTTGCAGTGCAGCTGTTTTTGGGCCCCCTTAAAACTTTACTTTCGGCTCGCCCCTGGCGATCGCCAGGTAGCCACCCGGGCCAGTCCGACACTGCTCCGCGTTATTAACGGTATCTTACATGTCCCTGTCATTTTCCTTGAGGAATGAGATAATTTTCTGGATTTTCTTCGGTTTTTCAAGGTAACCGTTAGGTTTTTTCATACATTACAAAAAATGTCATTTATAAAATATTATCATCATTATTTCTTCAGCGAAAACGTTACTGCGATGTTCATGACTCATTTTTCGTGACATTTGTTTCTCTATAACATTTTTTGAGCTTCTTCTTTGCTAAGGAAGCTCATATTGAAGGTTGAGCGTGAAGCAAGAAAACTGTTACTTAGTACTGGAGTGAGTGAAATATAAGACCAGCGACAATTTTGAGTAGGGAGGATCAGCTAATCTTGCCCTCAACTGTGAATTTTCTAATATGATTTGTGGGGGCAGGTTGAGTCTCTAGAGGGGCATATTCTCCTCGCCTCCTCTGCTCTATGTCGTTGAGGTGGAGCACCGCGATGAAAATAAGTATTTTCGAGACGGATATCTAACATCTAACAAAAATAACGTGAAACTTTACTAGAAATTACGTAGATTTCGGTTTTTCCAAATTGATGAAAAGGTCCCTAATGAAGTTAGACTCTTTTCATTTGCTGGTCGTTAACTGTTCCTATTTGTTGTTTGTCAGCGTCTCCCTTTGTACAGTTGGTTGATGTTGTTGGCTTATTTTGTCTTTCCATTTTCTGCGTCTCTTGTTTGGCTTCCTGATTTGTCTATGGAGAGCTTTATTTTACTTATAAGTAAGACAAGTTGAACAGTGACGTATAGTCCAGGGGAGGGAGTAGAGAGAGGGCTTCCTTGCTTCTCGTTCAAGTTAGTTGGGAAAATCTAACCGCAAAAGAGTAAAAATAGTCCAGCTTTTGTCTGTTTTTACGACTCAAAACCGTATAGAGAGAAGCCTCCATAATGCGTTGAATTCCAATCATATTCGCTTCGTAGCGCCCCTGAGATTGAGTACACGTTCAACGTTCAAAGGCCGGACTGAGATCCAGGGACGTACCGCTGGGGAGGCGGAAACTTGCCGCCCCCCATAGGAATTCTCTACTGAGCAGTTGGGAAAATTTACCATTTCAGTTAGGCGGAGTTGGGAAAATCCAACAAGTTAAGGTTTTTATTTTGCTTCTGAAAATTTTGAGTTGAGTCAGTTGGAAAAATCCAACAAGTCAAGAGGCATTTTTTGGCTTGCTTTGATACTTGTTGAGTCAGTTGAGACCAGGAAAAACTTTTCGATACGTCCCTGCTGGGATCTCTGTATTAATAAAAATTCAACGGGCCGTAAGTGCCCCGAATCCGGGTCTTTAGAATGTCAAATTTCGCCGATAGTTTGCCCTCTAACTAGAGTTGTGTAGCAAATAGGGTGCAAAAGATGGAGCTTGAATCCCTCAAACAAATTTTTCTAGACAAAGTTGATCATCTTACGACAGCCAGTTTTCCAAATTTGAAAAATGAAGACATATTCTGCTTTTATTTTGATCAACCAAAATTTTAAATTCGCCGTTGTTATTTATCGAGTTTCTTCGGCCCAAGGAGAGTTAGTTTTCGTCCTCGCTGATTACCGAGAGGTGTGTGAGGTGCTCATCAGCCACCCCTCTCGCCGCAGATTCAAGCAGTAGCGCGATGTTGTAACAATTACGAATGCGGATATACGTTTCTCGTCACATTCGAAAATTAATTTACATTCGGAAATATTTTTCTTCGATTAAAACAAAATGAGTTTTGATGCAGCTGCGGATAATTAAGTTAGATAACTGTTTTACATAAAACATACTTACCGCAGTACAGCAGGTGTGTGTACAGGTACATTGCTGCTGAGTGTGTCAGCAGCACAGAGAGTTCGCTGCTGTGAATGGTGCTTAATCACAATCATTCTTGTTTTATCGTCGTCGTTAACGAAGAAATTAAAATATAATTTTTCAACAATGCGAGATCATACTGGAAGCGGGAATCGAATAGACCATACGGAGTGATAGATCGTTGTCGTCAACCGTGTACAAATGTTGATAGTATTGCATGTTGGAAAGGCATTTTTAGTATTCCATGTATTCGGTAGAACTTGTCATGCAGTCATTTCATATATGACGGCAGCAGCGGATTGGAATTTGAAAATGTATTGCAAAGGCCCAAATACTCATTTTCATTGCTGCTTTGCCATGTCTCTTCCTCCTCTTCTCTCCATTTCAGCCACAACGCCGGGTCAAAACTGCCTAATACCGGCCTACCGGAAAGTTTCCCGGTAACTTATACTGGCTTGGGCAAGGATTCACGGATGGGATGGGGAAATCCCCCCCCTTCCAAGAAAGGGGAAAAATCTATGGGGGAAGGAGGTCAAATCTGTGGAAGAAAATATGGGGAATCTGCGGGGGGAGGGGGTAGCAAAAAATTTCCGCGCGCGCTTTTCCTTTTGTGCCATTTCCTTCCCCAAAATGGTCATCTGAATCCGCGCCTGTACTGGCCAATCTACTTGTGGGTGGCGGAAGAACGATGTGGCAGTGAACAGTGATGAGCTCCTTGTTGATCAGAATCACCCAGAAGAACATACGTAGACTTCATACCATGATTTTAACATTTTATATGCTTTTACTACCGGGTATACTTGAGCGAAAACCGTAACGCTCCCCTCGTAACTGCCCCCCCCCCCGTAACGCTGCTGTTACTATGATGTCATACTACGGAGTATATTTGAGCGGAAATCGTGTTTATACATTTCCATGGAAATTTATTTCTTCCGGCCAGGGGTATACTGGAGTGAAAGCTGTAACAACCCCCTCGACACGCTCCCCCGACACGATTTCAGTGGTTGACATCCACAGTCTTCAGCCGTGTTGTTAATAGAAATTTCCGTGGATATCTCTCTATCTCTCTATATACTAAAAAGGAAAAATCCGCCGCCGCCACCGCCACCACCTCCGCGGGAAAAAAAACGCACTGCGGGTTGCCTATCTAAAAATCCGAAAAATTGCAGGGGCAGGTCAGCTACTTTCAAGGACATAATCTGTTCTAACATAAAAGATCTCCAAGTTTTAAGACATAACTGACATAAAATGACATAATTACCCAGAATCTTCAAGATCACAAGTCGCTGCAGGTTGCCTACCCTACCCCTTAATTGCTCAATTTTCCAGGGGTAGCCGACCCTCAGCAGGGGGTTCATGGTTGAGAAGGCAGCTCTTGAAGGGGGAAGTGGGCCCCTGTGGGGGTGTGAGCTGTGGACGGAGATGAAGTCCCTGGGTAGGGCGGGAGTAAGAGGACCTGGTGGAGGAGAAAGTCCTTGGTGAGAGAGGGGACCTTGGAGAGAAATGGCCATTGTGCGGGAGGGGCTGGTGGCGAGGTAAGGTCTTGAGGGAGAAGGGCTCTCGGGGAGGGGTGGTCATGGTTGGGAGAGCTCCTGGGTGGATGGTCAGGGATCTTCAAGGGGGTTGGAGGGCCATAGTGAGGACAGGGGCTCTGAAAGGAGATGAAGCCCAGGGGGTAGTGGTGGTTGAGAGGTCCTCGTGGCGGAGCAAATCCTTGGTAGGAGAGGTTGGCCATTGAGGAAGGAGGAGGTAGTGGTGGGTGAGGATCCTAGAGGGGCAGTAAAATTTTGGTAGATAAAGGCCCGGGGGTGTAAGAGGTACTTATGGTAGAGGAGGCGCAGCTCCTAAAGGGGAGGAAAACCACGATGGTGGCGGGGACTGTACAGGTACGTAAAGGCTCCGAGTGGGGAGGGGGTAATAGTGAGGAAGGGGTCCTGGTGGAGGAGGAAGTTCTCGGTGAGAGAGGCGGCCGGGAAGGCGAATTAAGGCTATGGTGCGAAAGGTTCTGGTCCCGGAGAAGGGGTCTTGAGGGGAAGGGTTTTTGAGCGATAGGGGTTATCATGGTGGTGGAAGCTCCTGATTGGAGGACTAGGGGATCTTCGAGGTGGTTGAGCGAGGAGGCCGAAGGGTGATGGAGCCGCGGAAGGGAACGCTGTGGAAAGGGACTAAGGCTGCCATTAGGGAGGTCGTAGTGATGGGTGAGGAGGTCTGGGTGGGGGTGTGGTACGTGAACAGAAATGAAGGCCATTGTGGTGTGGGGTGGTCGAAGGACTTGGTCCTAACCGAGGGCACTTGGGGTGGACATGGGTGATCGGGGGAGACTAGGTGGAGGATTATGGACATTGTGGGGGAGGAGTTTGTGGCTGAGGAGGGCTGCGACAGTTGTGGTGTGACCGTGGAGGCGGAGAGCAACCATGGTCAACGAGGGGGTCGTGGTGGAGGAGGAGGAGGCTCGTGATGAAGAAAGGATGGAAGGGGGTTCATGGTGGAAGATTGAGGACCGCTGATAGAGGGAGAGCAAAAGAAGCACAAAGCAACCCTCAACTCAGGAACAAAAGTTTTAGACCAAACACTGAGGACTGTGGCGGTTGGACGAGGCGCGAAGCCCCCTAGTTTTTCTTATTAGGGTACGAAAGCATATAAAATGTTACACTACGTGTCTCTGTAGGAGACACGTATTTTTTAAATGATTTTTCTCCAGAGGCCGAGGAGGATAGGGTTTTAGTAAATAGAGAGAAGAGATTTACTAAATAATGATAGTAAACTTGGGAGCTTTACTCCGTGGCTAGTTCGCGGCCCAACCCCCATGGATCGACTCTTGCTTCGCTTGTGGTGGACCTCTGCTCGGTTTAAGTTTAAATTCCGTAAATTAATTTTGTAAAATGAACAGGCGTGCTAGTACATATTACGCACACCGCCTGATTCCACCAGTGATGCAAACTATCGAACTACAGTAAAACGCAGACCATCCGGACTAATTGGGACCAGAGGCTTTCCGGATAAGGGTTTCTCCGGATAATCGAAACATGTGCTTATTTTATAGAGGAAAACACATTTTGAAGGAAAATAGCCCAAAACATTAGTTCATTGGTTTCAGAATTTCCTGATTTATCCAGGAAACCTTAATAGACTGAATAAGGCTAGACTAGAAAGAAAAAAAAGAAGAGGTTTTGCCTAGAAATCGGGGCCCTGATTATCTTTTTTTTTTTCTTTTTCTTTTTTCGGCGTGTCGACTAGTTGGCGTCCGGATAATCGGCGTTTTACTGTAGAACTTTTTTGCATCGTCGATTTCAAATATCAAATCAGATATTTGATTCAACCTTAATTTCAGCCTCCAAATCCAAATTTCATCGTCAAAATGGGCAAACTTGACTTGATTTAGAAATTTGAATGGATTTACTGCATTTCGGAATTGGAATACATGGCAAATGGACGTACTGCATTTTGGAAATGAGCCACTAGTAAATATTGTAATAACTAACACTACAAAATTTTCTTCCAGCCATGGGTATACTCGAGCGAAATTTTCATTACGGTATGAAAGCATATAAAATGTTACATTACGTGTCTCTGTAGGAGACACATAATTTTCACTCATTGTTTCTTTGCATTAAAATTTGACATTTTGCACCGTAGTAGTTTTCTACACCCCTTCCTTCAAAGACCTAAAATCCAAATGCCTCGTTTGAAATGAGTAAAATTTCCTCTTGTCTGGATAATCAATCAAACTGCGTATTGAAGAGAGGACTTTGGGTCGCTAATTTGAATGTAATGGGATTTGGTAAATTATCTGTCCTTTTTACGGGGAACGCCTGTTTTAAGGGAGGAAGGGGAAGATTTCAGGAAAATATGTTTTTTGCTGTAGCTCTCCCCCGATGAAACTTGTCCCTTTCCTCATGCAGCAGCCTACAAGATAAATCTTCAGCTTTTCTTTAAAAGTTTACGAAACTTCTTTCCCCCATAAATTAACTGGAGAAGTAACCCTTAAAAAGTAATACTTTTTTCATTTACCTGTCAAAGCTCTCGATCAGCTGTTTTTTTCGTGAGGCTATAAAGTAACGCTTTAAAGTAACGTTTTTTGAAATGTTTGTTTCTACGTATGTGCCAAAGCAAAGGCATGATGTTTTTGCTGCGCGACTGCAGTCTGCAGCCATGTTGTTATTAGAAATTTCCACGGAAATGTCAACCACTGAGCTGAATTGTCATCATGAAGAGCTAAATCATACAAACTGGCTTCGTGTCGGGGGAGCGTGATTTCGATTCACGCCTCAGTAGTAATGCTCAACCCATGGCTGGAAAAAATTTAATTTCCAAGGAAATGTCAAAGGGAACGTTACTGCGTTACAGGGAAACGTTACGGGGGAGCGTTACAGGTGCTAAAGTAACGCTTTAAGGTAACTTTTTTTTTGAAATTTTTTCTGTGTACCGAAGCAAACCTGTTGAACCATGTCGACCGTCGATTTTGAGTCGACATGGAGTCGTTCGGTGGTGTCGACCCAAAGTCGACTGGAATACGACGTCAAATTAAGGCCTTCAAAAAAGTTAATCGAAATGGAGTCGAGTTTAACTAAATCGACTGCTAACTGATGTCGATTTTGAGTCGTAATGCAGTCGAATTTCAAACTATTCCATGCTACTCAATTTCGACTCCATTTCGCCCTCGAATTCAAGTCGAAATGCAGTCGAATTTAAAGTCATGTATGCTACTTAAGTTTGACTCGATTTCGATGTCGAATTTAAAAGTCATTTATGTTACTCAATTTCTACTTAATTTCGCCGTCGACTTGAAGTCGAAAGTTAGTCGAAATTTATTATGTTACGTTTATAACATTTTTCAACAGCATTTACCCAAAATCGACTTCACATATCGACGTCGATTTACAGTCTATGAAAAAGCTAATTACCCGCAATCGACCGAATTTCGACGTCGATTTAAGGCGTTTGGGAAAATACTCAAATTCGACTCGATGCCGCCGTGGATTTACAGTGCATGGAATCAGAGTAGGGCGTTATTCGAATAATAATCAAGAATAACAGTTCAATCATTATTCGTTATTCATTATTCGTAAACACGTAAAATTATTCATCAATCATTATTCAGTAAAATGAAGATGTGAATACTATTCGTCAATCATCGTTATTTGTTATTCATTGCGGACGCAGTAACAAAACAAAGCATTTAACGAGGATCAGTGGGGTCGCCAGGATTTTTCCAAAGGGGGCCGGGGGGCAAAATAAGATTTTCAAGGAAGAAAAAGTCGAAAATTGAAGTATTTTTTAAAAATTGTCAATATTATAGGACTATGTAAAAATATTGGGAGGGAGAGATTTTGTGTGTGTGGTGGGGGGATGTAAAAAATATATTTTTGGGATTTTTGGGGGTAACAATATTTTTGTTAGAAGGGGGTGTAAAAAATACATTTTTTGGAATTTTTTTTGGGGTGGGGGGATATTTTTGTTGGGGTGTAAAATATTTTTTTTTGGGGGGGGGGTTAAAAATATTTTTGGTGGTAGAATATTTTTTCTCCCTAATCTTCCTGGGGTAATTAGAAAGTACATAAAGTTTTTCCGATTTTCTGGGAGGGGGCGGGGCAAATGGCTGCGCCAGGGGAGGGCAACGCCTCCCTGGCCCCACTTTGGCTACGAGTCTGATTTCATTATTCGCGTGATTGATTTTACTGAATACTGATTACTGAATAATGAATGACTATTCGTTATTCATATTTACGACTAACGAATCAATTATTCGTTATTCGTTATTCATACGCTTATGAATAACGAATAAAATTATTCATTATTCATGAATAACGAATAAAGGTTGCGTTATTCATTATTCAGTATTCGAATATTATGCTGTCCAACTCTGCGTGGAATGACATTTACCCAAAATCGACTCAATTTCAACGTAGATTTGAACTGCTGTGAATTTCCATGTCGACCTGATTTCGACGTCGATACGCAGTCAAGTTGGGTCGATTTGTAGTCGACAACCCCGGAACTGTTTCGCCGCGGAGTCGACGTAGTCAATGAGTTGATTTTAAATCGTGACGAAAGGTCGATTTGACGTCACATCGACGTCGATTCGTGGTCGACATGGATTAACGGGAAGACATGCAAATGTCAAAATAACATTCGCTGTCAAAAATGAACAAGTCCTGTCCGTTGAATAACTGAATGGATAAGATTCGTTTTGATAGAGAAATCCTCGAGGAGAGACATACGGCTCGTTCAGGGAGTTCAGCCCCCTGATCCATTCTGTTTGTGCCTGAATAACTAAAGCATATTGTGGAACCCAGTGTGATTGTGGGAACGTTCTGAAATGTGAAAATTCTCATTTTTCGTTCGTTTCAGTAAAATAATCCTGAAATGGTTACATCAGTTACCCCTCCTTCCCCTCTCGGGAAAAGTCCTTCGTCGTGTCCACGGTAAATCTTACAGAGAAAACAATGTCCTATGAATCAGTCGAAAGTAAGCTATGAATGGATGGTTCCAGTGGACTTACGTGAAACTGTTGACCATTTCATTTTGAATTTATCGCTCCAATAATTTGCACGGCCTTTTAAAAATTGTTTATAAATGTCTGCGTGAATCTCGAATCGAATGTTACGTATTAAGAATGAGACTTTTTATCAGCATCATTGTCATTTCAATATTGAAAAGACAACGGAGACACAGGCCACAGCCATGTATTTCGAATATAGAACACCAACACGATTACCCTTTTCCAAAAACGAAACCCTCACTCATTTCATAAGATCCATCAGCAGATTCCCATTCAAAATTTCAAATACGTAGGTAAATTATCGGAAACCTTGTATCTTTTTTCAATCGTTCGCAAAAACTCTCCTTATCACTTAGTGTCTTACTCGAATATGTACATTCAACAACCTTCTATGTACTAACACCGGACTATTTCAGAGCCAGAAATGAGTAAATCATATTTCCAACTATATGTGACCAAATTTCATTATCTCTTTCAGTCAGATATCGTGCATCAATCGGTATACGAGCTAGTTCACTCGGAAGACCGAGAGGAGCTACAGAAGCAGTTAATGTGGAATTCGTTCCTTCCGGCCGAGCACTCCGGCATCACCTTACAAGAAGCCATCCTGCCGGAAAATAGTCATCTTTTAGAAAGAAATTTCACCGTTAGATTTAGATGTCTACTCGATAATACTTCGGGCTTTCTGGTGAGTTTATATACATAGATTACATGCCTACTTACAAGTACCTACGGAGTAATGTATTCCGTGGCGTGCGATTATTTTACCAACTTCAAGCATTTTTTACCGAAAATATTTTCGATATTTTACAATAAAGTAGGCGAGACCATCTGCCTCTGGGCCTCTTTATCCCTGAATTCAGTTTTACTCGCTATCTGAACTCGCAATAAAAACCGCGTCGACCCATTAAAACGCAACTAGCGAACATTTTTCAGACGGAATTAGTACTCCGTTGACATGCGAATGAAGAGTAAATTATAATTTTATCGGTAAAATTAGTTCGTAAAATGGCGAACGAGAAATAAGTATAGGTGATTTTGCTCGACGAATGTTCAAGGACAGTTGAATAAAGATTCGGCATCCAGCCGAAGCTCTTATGGGAGGGGGATGTGGGTGACCCTGTGTAAAATGTAATGTTCCTTCATAATCGATAAATATTTGCTCGTTTCCCTCGCTATAGTTTCACGTTTTTCGCTTCTGAAGGTATTATCTGCTTGAAATCTTTGTGAAAAAGATCTTGGTACCGGACCTGCAATAAGAGAAAACTTCATGGAACTGGTGAGAGATTTCGGGAGCCTTCTTATCCATCGGAAGAATTGAAAAACTGGGGTTTCTCTACCTCTGTATTCCACATGGTACTCAGGGACGTAGCGAAGAGTTTTTTCTGGAGGGGCAAAAATTGTTAAATTCCCAACTGATTCAACTCAAAATTCCTAAATATCAAAATTTTTTCTATATTAGCTGAAAATAACCTTTTGACTTGTAGAATTTTCCCAATTTTTGATCTATTTACTAAAATTTCCCAACTCCGGCGGAGGCTTGGGAGGCAGACTGCCCCCGTGCCTCCCTATTTTCGTCCCTGATGGTGCTTGATAAGCAACTAAGAGTTTGCTTTAAATTTAAATTAACACTCCGAAAAAGTTGTGTTTTGAATTTGCCCGACAAATTTTTATTTCCATGAAGTGAAAAAGAAAAGCTATGACTTTGATATTGCCCTTCGTCTCTTTTAACGGGCCAAGTTGATGAAAAAAAGTTAGTCGAAATTTTTTTCTGTACTTTCAAGAGTCTACTTGAATTTTTAATTTAAATTTGGTTTCATTCACTACCTCCTTCTCGTTCTCCAGGTTAAAATCATGCTTCGCATCAATTTAGATTGAAAAGACAACTCGAATCTGGATTGGCTCGAATATAAAAGACTAGCGTTAAATTTCATCCAAACTTTAGATTTACTCTCGTCTCTTCCTATCTGGAAAACACAAAGGGAAAAACTTTTTATTTATTTATTTTGGAATGCATTCGATCGAAGAATAGAGTTTGCGTTAAATTTTTCGACTAATTGCAGGAAAAAAAGAATTCCCATTAAATTTTGGTCCATGGACGAGCCAAAAATTTACGTTAATTCCGTTCGCGAAAACAACAGAAAAAAATCTGTTTGAAATTCACTCACCCAATTCAGATGGACCGCGTGCAACAAATTTAATTCGAATTTTTGTCGCAGATCATATAATTTTGATTCAAATTTGAGTGGAAGGGCAACCAAACGAGTCTGCTTTGAAGAAAAAAAAATGTATATCGAATTTTAATTGACAGAAAATATTTGCTTTGCATTTTAGTTCTAATTTAAATCATTAAGTTAAGCCGTAGAATTTTGTGTAAATTTTTTCAGTAAAATTTCAGTCGACAAGAAAAGAAGTGAAAATGGAGAAATCTTTGCTTTGATTTGGTCAAATCACTTTTCATTCTTAGGGTATTCTGGTTCTCAAAAAAACAGAAAAATTAAATAAATAAAGTGATTGAAAATTTTTATGAATTGCCAAGAAAAAACGTCCGCTTTGGATTGTATCCTAATTGGCGTGTATTCCGTTAGATCATCAGCGTCCGCTTCACCCCTTACTCATCCCTGTTCCCCCTCATCAAAAAAATAAATTTAAAAAAGAAAGAAGCTATTCTTTAAATTATTTTGACTAAATCTGGCTGGAAGTCGTCAAAAAATCTGTCTCATAAGTAGATTTACAAATAATAAAAAGGTTCAATGTCGGCCCAAATTTAGATTCATATGATAAAAAATTCACCTCGAATTTTATTTGAATTAAGTAGCGAAGCTATGTGGAAAATTCTTTGTTTTGATTGACAAGTCAGTAAAAAAAAACAGGAAAATAAATTTTACTTTAAAAATTCTAGTTTGCATTTGGTCATAACTAAAACTATCTCGCTGGGGGGGGGGGAGAAGTCGTACAACGTAAATCCTCCTCTGCTTTTCTGGTGTTCGGCTTACGAGTAAAAACAGAAATAGAAATTTTCGATCTTTATTTGTTTTTACTGATTGGCCAGTCAAAAGACGAAGTATGATTTTATTTAGAATTATTTTTATCTGGTTACCTCTGGAATAAAAAATTGAAATCTCAAATTTAAAAAAGGCCAAGTCCAAAAACAATGCTAAATAATTTTTTGCCTAAATTCTGGATTACAAACATACAATATGGACTTGACATACAAAAATTGAGGAAAGCTTAACATTTATTTTACAAAATTATTGTTTCTTAGTGAACAGATTGAACATTTCTCGACTTTATAAATTTTGATCAGTGTGTTATAACTTTTGTTATGTATTCTAATTTTTGAAAGTTAAGATGTTGTTACCTTCAAAACGCATCTAAGGACTATCATTACCCATTGAAAGGCCCATAAAAATTCTCATAAGCCGCCACTGGCTCTGAGCCACCAATAAAGTTTTTTCATGTCATGCCAGTTTGTCAGACGTGTTTCTGTATTTTTTTATTTTACCGACTTTTTTTTTATTTTTTTTCGTATTTTGTTGAATTTTTATCAGCAGAGGAAAAAATCCATATTAAAATTTCAGACGAAGAGGGAATGGCTTCAAGACTTAATCTGTGTTTGCTATACCGTGAAAAAATCTAGGTCTCCACCACTGATGAAAAGTCTTGAAAACTTTTAGGGAGTCTTCTAAAAAGTCTTGATAAAATCTTGAAGCGCTTTAATTAAGTCTATGAGAGTCTTTAAGGGTCTTAAATAAGCCGGGAGAACTTATAAAAGGACCCAAATTGGTCTTTAAAAAGTTTAGCAGACTTTTAAAGAATCTTAAACAGGTCTAGGAGAGTTTTGAAGAGTCTTACATGAGCATTGAAGAGTCTTACCGCCTACTATACGCATTTTAAAAGAGTCTTAAACAATTACGAAAGAAGTCTTGATCTTGTTATGAGGAGCCTTAATCAAGTAAGTCTAGAAGAGTCATATACGAGTTTTGCCCAGTTTTATCGAGTTCTAAGCTAATTTGAGAACGCTTTAAAAAGTTCGGAACAAGTCTAGAAAAGTCTCGAATTCTCGAACTAGGACTGAGGAGTCCTAAGTAGTCTTTCGGACAAGCCCTCTTTCAAAGTGAAAAAACTGTAGGATCTGTTACGATGAATTTTAAAAATTGCAATATCTACAGCGTGTAAATGGTGCAAATATTCAAAGGGAGGGGGCTAATGAATTCGTTCACATTCACCTCTTAACATTGCTCTTGGGATTCGGCATTGCTTCCATTCGTCAAATTGTCAACTGTGACATTAAAATTAATAAGCTACTGTGGGGGGGGGGTGTATAAATTCCTCAGCTTGTAATTTTTGATAATCTAATTCAATCTTTCAAACTTTGTTAGTATTTTCGTCAAATTTCCAAAGGAACATAGCTAAACTGCCCACCACGTTACTGTGTGGAGGGGGTGAGGGGAATAGTCTGTCCCTTGCCCTCTTTGTCCGCTGTAGCTCTAGGTGAACCGAGGTACAGTTGTGGGAATAATATTATTCTAGTCGTAATCTTACATGATACGTAACCTCTGCGCCGAAGAAACACAGCTTATAGCTTAGAAAAAATTAATTTTCGTTTTGATATTATATTGATTCTTGTTTTATCGTGAAGACATTGCTCCAAATCGAGCCAATTATCTTTAAATCGCTCTTCTGAGAAAAAAACTTTTCGAAGCTTGTTTCTTCAGCACAGGTCATATATACCAACAGTAACCGACAACTTTGATCACTCATCAGTTTTGCCGAAATATCTAGCGGGCCACTGCAGTAGCTGGAACTGATTTCAAGTTGGCGTGGTCTGTCGTTTCCAGCGTTACACGAGAACACAACGCGCCTGCTTGTCTAGCTTTGAGTGAGGAAGACGCGCAACAGGCCTCATGTTTTACGAAACCCTGCTATATGAAGTGATAATTACCGGTTGCGCGTCTTATGTCTCCTTTTTAAGCCGAAAAACCTCGTTGATAGTTGATAGTCTCCCACCCCCCTCCCCCTCCAGCCGGTATAAAATGTACAAGCTGGGGAGAGAACCGCGCGACCGTTGCGTTGATAATTTGTGTTTCCTTTCGCGCTGACCGCTAAAATTATTAATTTCGATAATTATCGGCGCTGCTGCGCAAGAAACCTGTTTGACGGGAGCGACCCGACCGGACCCGGCCGTGAGCTCGGCGCTGCGCCGCAGCGTTCGCTCGGTGTCGATGTCGCCCGTGCACGTCGACCGCGCTGGACGGGCCAGCGCGCTGCGCTGGTGGACGCTCGATGACACGCCGACTAATTATCGTAATTCCGCGGCTGCAATTTTCAATTACACCGGCGGGATGTATAAACGACGATACACACGATTAGTATCAACGCCGAATTAAATTAACGATAATACGTCACAACATACGGACATGTGTATTATGTGCGCTCGATGATGTCTTCTGGCGCAGCTTGTGGTTCTGTCCTCTGTCGTGTCTTTAGTTTTTCTCTTTAGCGACATATTTATCCGAACGAGAGCCTGTTTCTATATGTACTCGTTTTGCTTTCCAGAGACTGGATATCAGGGGACGTGTTAAGGTGCTACACGGTCAGTACCGGAAGACCGAGGAGCCTCCTCTGGCGTTGTTCGCAATCTGCACTCCTTTCGGTCCGCCGTCGTTGTTAGAAATACCACACAAGGAAGTAATGTTTAAGAGTAAACATAAATTGGATCTCTCGCTAGTTTCTATGGATCAAAGGTAATGTACTCATATACTTTTACGTTAAGCAGCCTCTGTCACTTGGTATATCGCGTGTATTCGCGCATCATATATTTTAGCGTAACATGGTAAATGATGAGCTAATTTTTCGCGGTCGAGAATTCTGAGAGATTTTTATCAGGATTGGGTTCAGGGGATAATCTTTTTTCATGGCTGACCAAAATGATCATTTCACGGGAATTCTCGTAGCATGCACTGAGCTGTGCGCTTCGGGCGAGGAGGTCGTAGCATTGTCAACATCACTGTAGATGCACATATTTACACTGAAGAACAAAACATCGTTTTCGAAACATTTTTATTTTGACAACATATATTCCGGAAGGCATGTATCATCCTTCAGTTGTGCAATTAGCGCAACATTGTCGCTATATCGTGTCGATGATAGAGTTTTCGAAGTCCCATTAGAATATAAGGATTTCGGCAAGTGACGAACAGCGCCGGCGGAACTACGTTTTTCTAAGGAAACAAGCCCAAAAATTTGTCGACTTTGTTTTTTGGAGTGGAGTTCACAATAAAACTATTCATACAACTGGTTGTCTCATTACTGTTCCATCTATGAAAATCTTCGAAATCGCTTCCAATTAGTTTCAGGGCCGGCAACTTTTCATAATCCCATGTGTAGGAAAAAAACAACACTGATTTTATACAACAACGTTTCATTATCGTATCATTAGGTATACATAAAAATTAAGCTTGAATGTCGAAGCAGAAGAGCGGAGTGAGAGCTGTCGCTCTTAAGGGAAAGATAGAAGTTTAAGGTTTTGCTTCAATCTGTATGCATAAGCTTTCTCGTTCACTTCAAAGCGAACGCTCCACAAAATGAAACGAGTGCTTCAAAAAGATAACAACGTTTGTTCAAGTTGTTACCAGCCGACGTATCTGTCCAAGGAACTTCTTATAAATCGAAAATCATTCGAAGACGTGAAGACAAAGATGGTGGTGGTGTACAGGTGGAAAAGGCACCAAAAACGTAGAAAACTATGAAATAATTTTCGGGGAAAATCTCCGATGATTTCCAAAGAATTTCATCAGAAATCTTCGAGAAGATTCCTTTTTATTTCCGAAGAATTTTATCGAAAATATTAGGGAAAATTTTCCGATCATTGTCGAAGAATTTCATCGGATATCACTGAGGAAAATCTCCGATGATTTCAGGAGAATTTTTTTGGAAATCTTTTTCGGAGAATTTCATTGGAAATCTTCAGAAAAAATTTCCAATGTTTTCCAAAGAATTTCTTCAAAAATCTTCAGGAAAATTTTCCGATAATTTATGAAGAATTTCATCGGAAATATTTGGGAAAAAACTCAGATGGTTTTTGGAAGAATTTTATTGAAAATCTTCAGGAATAATCTACGAAGATTTTTAAGGAATTTCATCGGAAAATTTTGGGAAAAAAATTCCAATAATTTCCGAAGAAACTATTTTCCACTCATGCGATGGAATCAGAGATTTTTCCTGAAGATTTGTGATGAAATTCTTCGGAAATCAGCCCACAATTTTCAAAGAATTTTATCGAAAATAATTTGAGAAAAATTTTCGATAACTTCAAAAAAGGGTCAGTAGAAATCTTCGAAAATAATCTCCACTAATTTTCGGAGAATATCTTCAGAATCCATTTCCAACAGTTTCCGTAAAATTTTATGAAAAATCTTCGGGGAAATCTGTGATCCCATCGCATGAGTGGGAAATAGTCTCAACTTTTCGGGAATCGGAATTTTTCTCCACAAATTCCCGATGAAATTCCTTAAAAATCATCGGAAATTCTACTCGAAGATTTCCGATGAAATTCTTCGAAGATCATCAAACATTTTCCCTGGAGATTTTTGATATAATTCTTCATAAAACCATCGGAGTTCTCCCCCCCCCCCCCGAATATTCTTCAAAAATTATCAGAAAATTTTTTCGATAAATTTTGATGAAATTTTTTGGAAAACACCGACAATTTTTTCTAAAGACTTCCGATGAGACTCTTCGTTAATTACCGGAATTTTTTCCCAAAAATTTCCAATGAAATTCCTTTAAAAAATTGGAGATTTTTCCTAGAGATTTTTGATAAAATTCTTCAAAAACTGTCGGAATTTTTCCCCGATTGTTTCCTGTTCAGAAATTATTGGAAAATTTTCTTGAAGAATTTGGATGAAATTTTTTAGAAAACATTGGAAATTCTTTTAAAACATTTCCAATGGGATTCTTCGGAAATTTTCTGATTTTTTTTCCCAAAATTTCCGATGAAACTCGTTTAAAATCTTCGGAGATTCTTCTCGAAGATTTCTAATGAAATTAACCCTTTGAAATCATCAGGGATTTTTCCTGATGATTTCCGATAAAATTCTTTAAAAATCATCGGATTTTTCCGAAATATTTTTGATAAAATTCTGTAAAAATTATCGGAAGATTTTTGAAGAAATTCTTCGGAAAACATTGGAAATTTTCTCTGAAGATTTCCGATGAAATTCTCCGGAAATTATCAGAGATTGTTCTCAAAGATTTATAATAAAATTCTTTGGAAATCATTGGAGATTTTCTCCGAATATTCCTGATGAAATTTTTCGGAAATCATCGGTAAAATATCCCAAAAATTTCCGATGAAAATATCAGGATATCATCGAACCTTTCTTCTGAAGAAATACTTCAAAAATCATCAGAGATATTTCTCGATGATTTCCAATAAAATCCTTCGGTATCGTTAGAGATTTTCCTTAAAATTTTCAACAAAATTCTCCTGAAATCATCGGAGATTCTTCTCAGTGATGTCCGATGAAATTCTTCGAAAATTATCGGAAATTTTTCCTTAATATTTTCGATAAAATTCCTTGGAAATTATCTTCGGAAATCAAAGGAATCTTCTCGAAGATGAATGATAACTGCATGTGTTTTTCGAAAAAAAGTCTCCTCGGGACCAGATGCAATTTTTCGCGGGCGAAAGCTTCACTTTTGAAGTTAACACTCCTCTTTGTGCGCACAACTCAAAGGGAAACCTGTTTCCCGAAGCAAACGCTCTCACTCCTGAGCACAAGCTTCCTCTTCACTTTTTTTATGCATACACACTGCAGCTTGCACTTTACTTTTGCGAAGTGACAGCTGAAGCTTCTCCTTATGCATCCAATTGTGTTAATGTGTAGCATTCGCTACACCCGCTATACAGAAGTTGCCGGCCCTGATTAGTTGACAAACATCATGAGAAACCGCAGGGAAAGTAATGTGAAAGTGAAACATGTTAGGACTTCCCAGTTCAGTATGAATCAATTGAACCACGTTCTACAACAAAATGCAGGCTAAAAAAATACATTTTTCGAAAATGTTTAGAAACCGACCGTAAGCTGCAGCTCGATAGAGGAATAATTTTGCTGATATTTTGGAAAACATAGTCACAAAGTGATACTATACCAGGAAATGATTTAGTAATACCAACTTATTGCTCTGGTGAACTCTGGAACTATGTAACTCCTACTATGGAGAATATTAGCAAAATTTATCCATCTAGGTGCAGACGAAAACTTTCTCTTCAGAATATCTGAAACAGTATTTCTTCAACTTGAATTTCTTAGTCGGAATTGACGAGTAATTATAATATTGAGTTTGAAGGTCACATAGTGGATCAACTTCCTATCAAGTTGTGGAATTATAGGGGGGACGGGGGCTAGTTATCAGCGGGGTAAGTTGTCTGAACCTTTATTTATAACTCCCGTGTAAAAGGTGCTTTTTCGAATCTAATGACGTCAGAGGACTCTGTAGTATACCAACGCGTTAACCATACCTAGTAAACTTCGCGATTATGGAACTGACCTGATTTATTGTGATTTGATTTTTTCATAACAAAAAAATTAACAAAAGTCACGTTTTATAAACAAGAAGTTCACTCTCATGAGTGTAATATTTTGTACTGGCAAAAATCAAATACTGTGTGCTACGTAGAATTTCTTCAGCTATCTTTGGGTGCATTAGAACCTACAATTACTTTTACCCCCCCCCCCCCCCCAAAAAAAAAAAAATAATAATAATAAAATTATACTTTCTAAACTCCCTCAATCCGGGGCAAGTTGTCCCGTTACAAAAATTATCAATTAATGCGAATTTTGTTGCATGTTTTTCGAAAATGGTACGAAGATACGTTCGTAAGACGTTTTTAGCACAAGACCTACCCCATCATGTATGACAACTTACCCGGGTATAGGGCAAGTTGCCACAAAAAAGTAGCCGCGCTTAAGAATATTTGGGGCCAACTGTATGAAAATTTTTTGTATTTTTATACACCATATTGTAGCCAAGGTTTGTAGCTACAATTTAAGCCTAATTTGAAGTTTTTCGGTCCAATATTTTCTGTACATTTTCAGCACGAGACAATTTACCCCATCATGTATGACAGCTAACCCGGATATGGGGCAAGTTGTCACAAAAAAAGTAGCCGCGCTTAAAAATGTTTGGGGCTAATCGTATGAAAAATGTATACGCTTTTTTGTAGTCAAGGGTTGTTGCTATAATTTGAGCCTAATTTGAAGTTTTTCGGTCCAATAGTTTTTTCAGAATTTTAAGGTTTCTAAAAATTGTGACAACTAACCCCCCGGTCTCCCTTATTGACATATTTTCACACTATCTTGAATTTGTGCTCATTCATAGTAGAACGATTAGAAGGATGGGTTTTTCTATATCAAGTTTTGTAAAGGGGAATACGAAAAACATTTCTAGCATATTCATACTTATGTTTTAAAAACACAACTTAAATTTTTCTGAAGTATTCGGTAAGTCGCTACAATATTTTATCATTTTGCATTTTTTAATCGTTGTTTGGAAAATGTACATAAATGTTGAAAAAATGAAAGAAAAAATCCTAAGGGAGCCACAGCCCTACTCGAAATTCTTAAGGGCCGTTCCGCCGCCTATGTTGATGAAAAAAATAACTCGTAGTGCTGCAGAGCTTCCTGTTCCCGAACGTTATATCCGGAACAACATTTTGTTCTTCAGTGTAAACATGTATCATCAAACTTAGAACCAGTAAAACAATTCGATATTCATATCTCGTGTTTAGTATAGTCTGTCATACAAGTAAAGGTCTCAGACAGGCTTGAATAGTATTTACAGAATTTCAGATATACCTTAAATTGGGTCTTACGTGTCTTAACAGATAATCACGAACTCAGTCTGGACAGGATCTTAAGAAGTTTTATAACGTTTTATCAATACCTGACTAGTTTTAATAGGGCCTGTCTGAATGCGTTTGAATAGAAAAAAATGCCTCAAGTCCGCCTGTGTTCATGATAAGGCTTATGGATGCACTAGCCCGCCGAGAACCAGGTAGTTTGGTTGGACGAGTGGATAGCGCGCTATGGTCTCGGAATTCGAAGGTCCCGGGTTCGAGCCTACGTAACAACTCTCTACATTTCGATCTAGGCCGGATTTTCGGCAAGATGAGAAAAGGGCTAAGACTGCCCTAACAGCCTCCCCGACGTCTCTGAGGTAATGCTCGAAAGGGCGGATTCCAAGGCTCGGATTGAAAGTAAAATTAGAAAAAAGTACCTCTACTACCACTGCCCGATCCGGAATATTCAAATGCCCACTGTTGACCAGTAAAAATTTTTGAAAGCTCTACTCCGTCCCTGGATAAGGCCTATCTAGTAGCATAGTTATACCAAAATTTTGGACAGGATTTTCAATTTCCAAAAATCTTTTCCCCTTCATTTTTCAGTTGTCTCAGTTTAATGCAGAGAGAAAAACTGTTTTTATTTGTGGGGGAGATCCCCCTTCCATAACTACGTTGTTGTTAACGTAGAATTTGAACATACTGTCTTTTCTGGATAAAATTTCGACATATTTTCTTGCAACTTGTGTTTCTATGCGTGCGTTATTCGTTCATCCTTCCCATTTAAATTTGCCGATCTCTGTACGTTCACCATCTTGTGAGGCTTCTGCCCGCCTTCAAAACAGTCAGCTGGCAACTTTTCATACAGCATAGGTTTGAGAGATGCTGGACTATGCGCCGAGCACAAGATCGCCTTTATTCGCCCATGCAGTTAACACTAGAGATCAGGGACGGATTAACACTTTCTGGCGTAGGAAGTAAGATCAAAATTGGCGCCTTCGGCGAGCTCTACGCCGATAATGCGCCGAGGCACTATACCGCTCTGATGCGTTTGTTTTGAAAATTAAAATTTTTGCCCCCTGATGGTGCCCTTTTCTTCTCCGTGCCAGAAGCAAATACTTCTCATGTTTACGTGTTAATCCGCCCGGCTACGAATAGTTTTTGTTTCGAATTTTTGTTTTTCGGACTTATGGGATTTCGAAAATAACTCGATCAGTTATTGTAATAGATTATTTGCTTTGCACGGACCCTCGAAATTAGAAAAATTTAGCTCGCTGCACTCAAAAAAATCTTTTTTTTACTCTTTGGAGAATCAACACTTCGAAATATCGTATGTCCGCGTAAAATTATTTTAATACCGGATTTGCCTAATGTCTATTTCTCCATTTTTAGGGGCAAAGCGTTATTGGGATACTCGGATAGCGAGTTAGCCAATATGGGAGGTTATGATCTCGTTCATTACGATGACCTCGCCTACGTTGCCAGTGCTCATTCTGAATGTAAGTATGCAAGATTTCAATATTTCGTTTTGTGGAATATCCATTCAAACTGGCCTTGGAAATAGGACTTAAAGGTGCCTAAGTTCTATATTCGAGTGGATTCACTTTACTGTGTGAAACTTGACTAATTTTTGTGGCATCTCTTTGCAGTACTAAAGACTGGAGCATCGGGGATGATCGCCTATCGATATCAAACGAAAGACGGTACGTGGCAGTGGCTGCAGACAAGCTCTAGACTAGTCTACAAGAACTCCAAACCTGATTTTGTCATTTGCACGCACAGGCCACTGATGTAAGTTCACAACTTAGTTTATTATTATCCACGCGTGCAGTTTTGTATTATGGAAAAAGGGAGGAGGGGTCCTTACAATTTTTGTTTTCCTTAAAAGAAGATCCGAACCTTCTCCTTAGGTATTACAGAAGGGAGAACGTCGAATGAACGATCGAAGTGAAATTTTGTTCGAAAAAGTGGGAGAAATGAGAGGTATTACTGATTTTTAATACCTCTTCAAATTGTAGAACAGACCTCTATTTGGGTTCTAAAGTTAATATTTTCCCCTCCAAGTAGACGACACTGACTTTCATAAAGTTCGAAATTTTGACATTTTTATGTCTTTACTTTGGCGCACAACGGAAAAAAGCGTTACGTTGGAGCGTGACGAAAAGAGCGTTACGAAAATAATAGTAATAAATAAAAATAATAAGACTGACTGAATTACTGACTTACTTACTTAACACTCTTCATTCCCCGGCGAGCACCACACTCCTTGTATCAACCTGTATTCCCTTGTGGGCATCACGTTCCTTGTACCAGCCTGCGAGCACTAGGCTCTGCTAGTGCGTCATCTTGCAGACGAGCCTGCAACAACGAGAGAGCATTTTCATGTCTGCTTCGCGAACTGCGCCGACATAAGAATGTCATCTTTCAGCGAATATGGCGTCCAAAAAATGAGCGCACCAAAAAATATGGAGCGCAACGTACTCTACGGGGCGTAGCAGACGACGACATTCTCATGCCGGCGCAATCCACGAAGCAGACTTGAAAATGCTCTCCCGTTGTTGCAGACTCGTCTGCAAGATGATGCAATAGCAGAGCGTAGTGCTAGCAGGCTAGTACAAGGAACATGATGCTCACAAGGGAATTCGTCAATCAGTGTCATCGGACCATAGGATGGCTAGAGCTGAAGTAATGTAGAAAAAGTAAAATGACTACGATCCGGAAGATGATCGTTTTATTCATTTTTAATATTATACTTCGTTTATAATTTTAATTAACTTTGTTCGTTGGTATTGATCTATGTTATTCAAAATACCAAACGTATTCTTGGGGTCATATGTAGTTCCACCTGAAGCCCCCCTCAATTTCAAACAAAACAACTTCTCTAATCATGTTTATGGGGGTCGAAAACATACATTTTGGTACCTTGTTTATATTGAAAATTAGAGTTTGGCCTCTTCCCTGTAAAGCATTTTTTCACATTTCAAACAAAATAATTTCAAAATCGCGTGGGAGTGGGCAAAAATATACATTTTGATACCCCACTCAGTATTGTTAAAAAATTTGAGTTTTCCCCTCACCTCTGAAGCTTCCTTTGAGGTCTGGGTTCTAAAACTGTAAGAAATTTTTTTTTTTCACCACTTTGTGAATAACTAGCTTGAAAAAGGTGAAACATTTATTTCCATTTCAATAGCAGAGTTAGCAACACTGAACCCTTCTACGAGTGATCCTCAAACGGTAGTAGAATATTCACAACTTGTAGTGGAGCTACAATACACTAACAAAATTAAGAAAAACAAAATTATGATCTTTGGTCATTTTGGAAGAGAGCACTTTCATATTATGTGTGCATCTATTAGTTGTGATTATCATTTTGTTTTTAATACATGATATTGTATTTTACATCTTACGGTTGGGGTGGTCAGTGTTACAATATTCTGAATTTTTTTGTGATATCGAGTAGCATCGCTGTATCTTGAAGGCATCATGGAAATTTGAATTGTACACCTCAGTCCAAAATGTAAGCCACTTCTCAAACCGACGCAGTATCACACCACAGTATCTTGTACTGAATATAATAGGTATCGGAATTCAGAATATCGTGCAACTGCAGGCTTATGGACTGGAACGAAACCGAAGTATCAAAACCGGTAATACCAAAAGTTTTCCAGGGGAAAATACAGAAAGCGAATAGCGGAACAAATTTCCAGAAACCAGAAAACCTATACCAGAAAATTGTTTGAAAAACCTCCTCCAACTGATATTGAAACCAATAGGCTAGTGATGAAAAAAATGACGATAAAAAAAAGATCAAAATCAATGAGTACATGGATGGAAGAAATACCGTAACATTTTATATGCTTTCGTACCTTATTAAAAAACATTTTCATGGAAATTCCCATGAACAACACGGTTGCAGACTGTAGTCGCGCAGAGTGCAGCAAAGATCAAGATCACTGAGCACATGGCTGGAAGAAAAATACATTTCCATGGTAATGTCAACCACTTAATTAAATTGTCACCATGAAGAGCTAAATCATACGGACTGGTTTCGAGTTGGGGGAGGGGGAGGCATGGACATTTCTGTTAACAACACGGCGGCAGACTGTAGTCATGCAGGGCGCAGCAAATGTCAACCACTGAATTCGTGTCGGGGGAGCGTTACTGTTTTCGCTCAAATATACCCAAGTAGTAAAAGCACATAAAATGCTAAAATAAATTTCCATGGAAATGTCAACCATTGAATTCGTGTCAAGGGCGTATTATGGTTTTCGTTACGGTTTTGTTCAGGTATACCCAATAGTAAAAGCATGTAAAATGCTAAAGAACCGAAACCGAACCAAAATAAACAGGTTTTCATTCTGTTTGCAACATTTTATATGCTTTTTCTACTGGGTATACTTGAGCGAAGACCGTAACGCTTTCCCCGTAATGACTACCCCATAACCCCCAAAAACGCCCTTGTTACTATGACGTCATTCATACTACTGTGTATACTTTAGCGAAAATTGTGTTTATACATTTCCATGAAAATTTATTTCTTCCAGCCATGGGTATACTTCAGCGAATTTTATATGCTTTTACTACTGAGCGTACTTGAGCGAAAATCGTAACGCTCCCCCCATAACAATCCCCCGTAACAGTCCCTCGTAACGCTCCTATTACTATGATGTCATACTATTTATTAAACTTGAGTGAAAATCGTGTTTATATATTTCCATGGAAATGTATAAACACAATTTTATTAGAGTACGAGAGCATATAAAATGTTACACTACAACTACGTGTCTCTGTAGGAGACACGTATTGTTTCCGCTGTGTGCCAAAGAAAAGACATAAAAATGTCAAAATGACAAGGACGACAAACGGCAAAGACGACAGAGACAACAAGAACGACGAAGATAACAAGATCAGCAAAGACGGCAAAGATGACAAAGACAACAAAAATGACAAGACGACGAAGACAACAACAGCGACAAAGACGGTAAGGACAACAATGGCGACAAAGACAACAAAGATGGAAAAGACGACAAAGACAATAAAGATGGAAAAGACGACAAAGACAACAAAGATGGAAAAGACGACAAAGACGTGAAAGTCGACAAAGATGACAAAGACGACATTTTTTTTGTTTTTTATTTTTTCCTTCTCATTAACTCTGAAACTTGAAAAGTTTAGTGGGAAGGGGCAGTTTCCTTGTTTTTCTTTTCCTCCCAGCTTTCACGAGTGAGGTAAAATTCATGAAACATTCTGTACATGACATATGGAAAATAGTATATCCAGTGTATCTGGGTAATTCTCAGAATTGGGGCATATTTCAGTTCATCAAACTTTTTGAGACTACTTATTCGAAATTTCAATCGTTTTTTTAGTGAATGTATGGAATATTATCTCCTCAACCTTTCCTGACATTGGTATACCTGCCCTCACCCCTAGACACACCACAAAATCAAATAAACCCTCAGAATATTCCATCGTAGGGGCTGTTATGGCTCACATTTTCAAATTTCAAGTTTGTTGAAATGATGTAATGAAATGTTTTCCTCGGGGAAAATTAGGTGGAAATTCACTAGTATGAGGGAGAATACATTTTTACAGCAAAAACAGCAACTCAGATTATATCACGCGCCCTCAAGCTGAGGTAAAAAGGAAGTTCTGCATTTGAGGTTCCATTGTAGTGGCTATTTTTCAGTAGTGCCCTCTGGCTCACAGATTGAATCTCGAATGCTGCCAATTGGCTGCAACGCTGTGGTGCTGTAGTAAGGATACCATGCGCATCTCAGATCTTGGGATCTCAGTGTTACTATCTAATTTTTCAATGAAAATATCTGATAACGCGCTTATTTACAATTTTTGAGGTATTTCGTAGTGGCTTATCACATCTTGTTGGAATGCTGCTAAATCCTGGAAAAAAAGAAGGATTATACTGAAATTATTACGTATATTGACATTGAAATATTAAAAACTGCTCATAAAATTATACTTGAAGTCTCAAATTCAATTTACCTACTATTTTTCTTACGTAGTGGATCATATTTAGTTTTCTTTTGTAGTGGCAATGCTAATATTTCTAACCACTACCATGGAACTAAATATCCACTACGTAAGAATGAACATTAGGGTGGCCCTCTGTCATAGATGACGAAAAATATATTTTTGATATTTCACTCTCCCATTCCCCCCCCCCTAGAATTGTTCCTTCATATGAAAAACCATTCCCTTAAAAATTTCAGCTCAATTGATCACTTTTAAGGTGGCCCGAATGAGAGATTTCATTAAAATGAAGGTAATGCGCCGGCTATTCTTGCATGTCCGTTGCGACCCGCGAAAAAACTCGGGCATCAACGGTCCCTGAGATACGCCGTATAATCTTGTTGACTAAAATTCAGTTTTTGCATTTCTGACTTAAAAAATGAATATTAATTTTTTTTTCTTCTATTCTACTCGGTGTATCTAGTTTACTGATTTAATTATGTTAATTATGAGATGTATCTCTCTATCCCTCTCTCCCGTGTTAAAGAGCAATATCATTATCAAAAGATAAGACTATCAAAAGTATTCAATCCGGATTATCCCATCATGATAAAAATATGCGTTCTGCGATTAGCCTCGAGAATAAAGAGTCAGTCACTATTCAGCTTTTCAGGCGAATATGTGTACTCCACCGTTGTATGAAAATTCGTGTATGTTCAAGATCGTGGTCCAAATGGTTCAATAAATTCGGTTGTATTTCACTGTTTGTAAAGTATTAATTAAGTCGGTATGAAAGTTGTGCTTTTTCGAGCGGTTATTTGTTTTTGTGGTAACAACGAACGGTGCTAATAAAAACGGGTATGTAACTGGAATTTTATTATTTTCGTAAAAGTGTTTGAAAGAGATAAAGTGTATTCCAGAATCAATAAGTACCTGTCAAATTTCAATCCTGACCGGTACTATAATTCGAAAGGGTACCTAAGCCTATCCATGATGTAGCTAATGAACTCTATTTCGTTTTACTATGCCAGAAAGACGGCATGATATGTGTAGGCAAGGCTGACATGACTTCATCCTCAACCATTCGAGTGATCAGCCTAAGTATGTAACGATATAGCCGAAATTTGAGTAGCTGAGCCGGAGACTCGTGGCTTATAGCCCTATCTGTGTTAGGCGACATGGCAAATTTAGATATCGCAGATAACTGGTGAAGTAAACGACGTGCTGATGCTGTTTATTGGAATGCTATATGAACGAGTCAAATAGGGCGGGGTTTTAACTCACGTTTCCCGCCACAATTATTTGTTGGTTGGGTTTTTATTTATTGTTTAAACTGTGAATTACGAGCTAAAGGAGCAAATAAAACTTTGAGTTGTCCCTCACCGTCAAAATTTAAAAATAAGCAAAAACGAAGGACAAAAACAATTCTTAATATGACGGGATACAGAATACAGTACCCAAATTCTGAGAAATCAACACTTAGTTTAATATGATTGAAATAATAAAATGTTACGAATGTTTAATCTTTGTTTTTATTCCGAATATGTATGAATTAAACAAATTTAATGAATGTTTAATGTTATTTGTTTATACTTTCTAAAACAAATCGAATTTCGAAAATAAACGACCTTTAAATGACCTCCCCCCCAATTTGCTATGAAAGCGCTAAAATAATAAACTATTAATATGGATATCATTTTAATGAAAAAAGTAAGTTGGATAATATACTGAGACAATGTTTATCTAATTTTAAAATGATCTAGCCAAGTATTTATCTAAGAAGCCCAATCTCCTCTTTAATAAGAGATGCACCTAGCAGATATTGCTCCTATTCATAATTTCTTGATGACTGATGAATGTGATAAGGGCAAGAGAAAGGGTATCTCACATGCAAAAGAACATTATGTATTTTTCTAAAATATTTTCTGCGATTCATTAATCATTAAGTCTTTTCATTTTTTTTTGAGTTGGGAATTATTTTTAGTAGGTATTTTTGAGTAAAAAACTAGAAATGTCACTTTTCGGGGAAAGTTTTTTGAAAAATATGCAGAATTGGTGTAAAATATGCCGTGAATGCCCAAATATGTGAAATATACAAAATGAAGCGCTGCTCATTTAACTCAGAATTTTGTGATTCGTGAACATCTTTTGAAACTTCTGGAATACACGCCATAGATAAAAATATGCATTCGCATACAAATTGCAACGCGGGTCATTATACAAATAATAGAATTTTCCAATTCTAAATTCTTTGTTCTCTTTTTCAAGGTATAATTTGCTGATTTTTAAATGTTTTAATGACCTGCTTCAAAAATAAATGCCGTTAAATCACTTAAATGACTGTTAGACGCCCTGTGTTTTCTTTTCTTTTCTTCTCTTTTTTTCCTTCAAAAAGAAGTTATTTAAAAAAATCTGCGGTGAAAAAATTTGAAACGCCAACTGTACTTTTACAAGCATATGCTTACCGTGCAAAGCATCGTTCTTCACCCGGCACTGTAACGTGTGAGTAGCGCGCTCGACCGCGCAACCTCCATTTTCATGAAATCCCTCATTCGAGCCGCTTTAAAATTAATTAATCGAGTTGAAACTTTTAGGAGACCATTTTTTCATATGCAGTAACAGTTCTAGGGGGTGGGAGCTGAAATTTTCGAAATTTGATTTTTAAGGGCCACCCTTGTACATATTTATACACCCATATCCTAAGTGTACTTGTAGCTCACTTACCTTGCTAATTGACTTTCTGAAGACCATGTACATGATTTTCCACACATTATACAGGAAAACTGGTTGCCTGGATCATCATCATTCCACTACTGCACTGCCAAAGAAATATTCACACAACAGCTGCTACTGCGATGGAAATTCTAATGTTGTGGTTGCCACTACGATGGAAATTCTTTCGTAGTGTCTATAGATTTTTAGAAACACTCTGCCCCCGCCCCTTTTCAGCATTAATTGAGCCGTAGGCTAGAAATAGTATCAGCGTTATGTCTATTACCAAACTGCCCAAAAAAATGGCAAGAAACATGCTTTCCAAAACTAATTTTTATTGTGAGTGAAATATGCCCCAATTCTGAGAATTACCCATCTATGAAAAAGATGTATTTTTCCAATACCTTCGATAGATCTGACTCTGTCTAACTTGTCCCACCTCGCTGATCTTTTTCGCATTTTTGCGGATAAGCACTGTTCATCCATCGGTCAATTAGTCAAAAAATTCATCGACAATCCGACCATCAGTAACCAGATTTGATTTTTCACTTTTCGACGTGCATTTGAACTCACAATTTTTTACTTTTTACTTGTAAACAACTCATCGAATTACATTTTTCACATCAAACTTCTAGCCTTTCATTATGAGAACTTCTGACTCTGTTGAGAGGAAACCCGAGCTCCCATATGTTCTTCTTCAACCTGAGTTGTACTTTCTAGTTCTGTGAGACATCCGTGCATACGCGTATGCGAATGACTTATTGCATCAATAAGACGCTAATTTATTCTTTTTTCGGTCTTCAGGGAAGAAGAAGGTCGCGACTTGGTTGGCAAGCGCACAATGGACTTCAAAGTGAGTTACCTGGACGCCGGTCTCACCAATTCTTACTTCAGCGACTCCGACCAGTTGCTGAGTAACTCCAGCTCCAATCAGTACTCTTCCACGTCCACCACGGTACAGCAAACGGCGACCAAATCACCGACGCCGCAGCGCGTCAACCGGCGTTACAAAACGCAGTTACGCGATTTTCTTTCCACGTGCCGCACGAAACGGAAATTGAACAGCCACCATCAGCCGCCGATCGCGCACCCGACGCCGACGACGCCGTCCGTCGACTACATCGCCGGCGCTGACCCGACAGCGGCAGCTGCCGTCGCCGTCGCCTATTCGAACCTGAATAGCATGTATCCGACGACGTATCCGACGTCGGCGGCCAGCACCGACAACGGCTTGTCCGGCTACATGAGTCACTCCGGTAACTTTCATCAGTCGTTGTACGACAACCGGTTGCCGTATCTAACGACGCCGGACAACCTTTTTCACCAGTACCGGCCGCTCGGCAATTACTACACCGATTACCATACGGCGGCCGCAACCGCCACTCCGTACGTGTCGAACGGATTCCTCGATATTCCTAGCCGAGCCTCTCCGTCTAGTCTACCCACGTATGATACAAGTGCTCACCACCACCCCCACCACGTGGCGCCGCATCAGGAGAACAAGATGAACGACTGCGACAAGCTGTACGCGTGCGGCGGCCAGTCGCTGATGGAACAGAAGTACGTGGCCGGGGTGGATAACAGCCGGTACGTGGGTGTTGGCGGTGTGGCTGGCGGCGGCAAGTGCATCGACGTGACCGGTGGCGGCGCGTACAGCATGTCGTCGGTGGTGCCGTCCACGTCGTGCGAGGTGCAGACGAACCGCAATCTCAACCGCATGAAAATCGAGCACGTGTCCGCGGCGGAGCCGTCGTCAGTTACCGTGAACGGATTGATCGCTTCCAAACTGGACAACGTTAAGACTGAGGTGCTGCAACACTATTCGCCGCTGCCGCCGGTGGCCGAGCCGCCCCGCCAAACTGTGCTGATGTGGGCGCTAAACCACACGCCGCAGTCGTCTGCCAGCAGCGGCCGCTCACCCACCGAGAACAGCTCGACGGCCAGCACGCCGCCGGTGCTGATCAACGGCTCGTCGCCGTATTTGGCTTCCAGCAGAGACGCCGCCGCCGCCAAAAAGCCGTACGCCTCCAGCGACCCGCTCAAGTCGCTCGCCGAGATGAACACGATGCCGGTGACCAAATGGGAGCCGGATACGCCCCCTAGTCCCAAGTCGTATTATCATCACCAGTACACCAGTGACGGTGGCACTGCAGAGGTATGGCCACCACCACACCATCAGTTCTATCCTTATCACCACCATCACCAGTGAGTGCTTTCACACACTTTATAGTTTTGCTCGCGCTCTCGTGAGGCCGGAGGCTTTCCGCGCGTAACGCTTTTTGACTCGACTTTGCTTTTACTTGTCGCTGCTTGTGCTCGCTATATACACCATCGTGGCTTTATGAAGTTGTATTAAGTACAGGCGGCACTGACGCCGCACGCTTTTAGCTGATGAGCGTGTATTTTGACCGCTGGCATGTAGCTCCAGTTGCTGTTGTTCTTTTGAGTTAACCATTACATTTTTTATGAGCGGTGGAAGCATAGGCGCAATTGAATTGTTCTTATATTATCTTAGTGAGTCTGAACGAAGTCTCAATAGCAATTTAAAAGTCTTTCTCTGATCTTAACTAATCGTACCTTTAAAAGTCTTGCGAAGTGTTACCGTGCATTGCATAGTCTTAATGAGTTCTGACAAGTCTCGCGAGCCTTAATGCGTCTTTATAAAGGCTTAACGCTTCTCAACAGTTTAAAATAATCTAGACCAATTTTTTTCCCAGTTTGATTTAATTTTCCCTAGAATTAAGGTACCTCACTCAACCTCATACGGATTCGGAAAAAGATATGGAAACAAGGGACTGTATAAATAACCCGCCTACACCCATCCCTTTCCCACACATAATGGAATGCGAAGTGAAGTCCATGCTCTCTCGTTTGAAAACTGACAAATCCCCGGGAACAGACCGCATAGGGAATGAAATACTAATACGACTTTCCAAAAGTATCACGGGACTATTGACCCAAGTCTTTAACAAAATTGTAGAAAGCAAAATAATTCCCAAGCAATGGGAAATGGCGGAGATTATTTCAATACATAAAAAAGGGGACAAAACATTAATAGATAACTATGGACCTATCAGTCTCACTACATGCATTGATAACGGACTTTTGACGATACTCAAGAATAGGTCATATAATCAACTGGAGTGGTATCTTGACAAAACACAGGCGGGCTTTAGGAAGGGGTTCTCCACAGTTGATCATATACACACGTTAGGCCAAGTGATAGAATAAGCGAACGAGTACAACTTAGAAATACACCTCCTGTTCATTGACTCTCAGAAAGCATTCGACTCAGCTGAACACCACTGCATATGGGAGGCACTAGAACCTTTGAGTATAAATCTCCTGGAGAGATAGAAATCGGATTATTTACATTATACGAGCGTGGAACTGTAGAGCGCGCTATACCGTGTGACGCATGCGTTTCTGTCATGCGAATGCCCCGTTGTGAACAAACTGATTGCCATTAGCTTTCATTAGCACCGGGGGCATCTGCATGACAGAAATGCGCGCTCTACAGGTCCAGCATAGGAAACATGGTTTCTATCCCTCCAGGAGATTTTTATACTCAGAGACTAGAACAAGCAGGATATGCGATAGAAAATCATAAGAATTGTGGAGAAAATATACATAAATTCCAAAGCCTACGTAAGAATGGAGGAGAAAGAGCAATCGTTCAAGATATGGAGGGGAGGTCTGACAGAGTGATCCCTTCTCGCCGAATCATTTTACATGCGTGCGGGAAAGAGTGTTCAAAAAATGGACTGGGACGATAAATGGGAAGAAACTAAGTAATTTTAAATTCGCGGATAATGTGGTGTCCATACATGTAAATGGGGACCTGGGGAAAATAGCAGAAGAATTATTCGAGGAATGTGGCAGAATAGGGCTACAGGGGAACATCAATAAAACAAAACATATGAGCAACACCGACGATACACATTTGGAGATTGGCACACTTAAAAGGAGTCCAAAACTATACCTACCTAGGACAAAATGTCTCGTTTCAAAAAGGTCTAGATAAAGAATTTCAAATCCGGCGGGGAAAAGCATGGAGAAGTCTTTGGGCCTTAGGGAAGATATTCAAGGGTAACACGAGCTTACAAGCCAAAGCAAACATTTTTAACATGTGTGTAATTCCGGTGCTGACCTACGGGCACAGACATGGGTCCTCACAAAGACTCAATTGGAAAAATTTTAATCCAGTCAGAGAGCCATGGAACGCAGTATGTTGGTATAAAAAGGATAGACAAAGTTAGAAACGCAACAACCAGAAAGAGGACGGGACTAACAGACGTGGGATATAAAATTAAAAAATTAAAATTCAAATACGCGGGTTGTGTTATGAGAGGGGCAGATGACAGGTAGACAAAGAGACTTACAGAATGGCGCGCGTTCAGTATTGTTATCAGTATCAGTATAGCTACTCGTGGACGAAAAAAAGGAATAAAAAGTGAAAAATTTGATAAAATTTTAATTTTGAATATGAATAATGAGAGGTTGTTGAGGAATCGGTTGAACATATGAGGGTTCGAGACGGAGGGGAAAGCCAAAACTAAGACGAAGGGATGAATTAACAAGGAGGGTGGGTCCACAATATGGGGTAGGGAAACTTTTAAACGGGAAAAGTATAAGAAAATCGGTGAGGCGTATGCCCAACAATGGGGCGGATGAAAACGAATCTGGATGATTCTTGGTAAAGTTCAATATAATCTTTAAAAGTTTTATTGAGTCTCGAGTGGCATTGAATCTTAAATACATTTTTCTTGAAATGTAGCTATCTGAACGGTGCCTTAGTCTAAACTTCACAGGTCTAAGTTGTTCACAGTCTTAGGATTTTCCGGCATTACCCAATTGTCTTCCTCAAATTGCGACGAATTTCGTCTTATATTGGAAACGCACTTCCGGCGTTGAGTTTTAGAGTTACTCGCCGAAATAGAATCCGAAATTGGGACACTGCAATTTCGAATTCAGATCTGATATAGTCATAAAACCCATATGTGCGAGTAGACGCTTTAAAAAACTGAGTCATAAAACTGTAACACGTAGGTAATTACGCTTTTACAAATGGGACACTGTAGAGAGTGCGATGAAAGCTAAAAATTGACAGGGTCTAACACATCACTGACACGCACAAGTTAAGATGTAACAATTATTTTTTAATTAAAGTGCAAATGGATCACGGATTTAATATGTAAATTTTACTTTTCGTAAATGCACTGCAATATATTTTCGAGGTTGCCATCAACATTCGGAAAAATATTCTCGGATGAGTAGCCTATAATTACGAAAATTTAATTGTTACCTATTTTATAACGCTACCCGTAACAAGATGAAGGGGGTTTTTGATACAGAAGGTCGACAAAAAATCGACTACAAAATAACTTATTTCGACTTTCGTATAAAATATTCTTACATTTTTCAACGAAAACATCAAATTCTACATCATTAGCTACTTTAGGTACAAGTTAGTCCGAGGTATCGATGTTGATGGCAATCTTCAAAAATTGAACTTTAGTGGCAAAACTAACTAATTTCATTTTCAGCACAGCAGTTGCGAGGTCGGGAATGGTCGCAGAATGCGGTTACCCTCAGATAAACCGGACGGGAGTCCTTTGCTGTCCATCTCGGAGGTGACGAACACCTTATTGAATCAATGATGCAATCATTAATGGTGAGTTTCACACTTTTATATTATAGTCCGCTAGTACATACGTAAATCTGCCATGGGCGCCGGTAGAATTTTTTGATGAGGTAGCAAGAGAAAATGCTGACGACCATAATTTAACCTTGATTTTTGTATTTGAATTAAGATTAGTAAATAGTTACATGGGCATGAGTCACTGGCTGTTCCTTGTTCTCACCTTTAAAGATTTTTTTTTTTTTTTTATGTTAATAAACGATTAAATTACCTGAATCACAAATATCCCTAATTATGCACAAAAAAAAAAAAAAAATGAAAAGCTTATGAGGTAGCGGTCGATACCTCCGCTACCCTCTGCGGGCGCCCATGAAATCTGCAGTTATTGAAATGAAGAGTTGGATTACTAATTTGGTGGGGTGATTTTCCACACAGAAGTTCTTAAATTTGTCGGCCACCAACTCCAGAACAGTCAGGTATTTTGGTTGATATTTTAGGGTAACATATGCAAGTTCAATCTTGCCAATTTCAAACTGACAAGAAAATGTACTGACTGTTTTAGACTTAGTATTCTGGTTGTAGCATCGGCTTGTTTATTCTTAGGTACCTCGAAACGTCGAACTACTTATTTGTAGTAACGTTTATTTTGTGACCTTGTTTCCAGATCGATCTCGAATATTGTCATTCAAGACGGTGACCAATCGACTCCGCCAAGTTTTCATTTCAATTTCACTATTCTAGTCGTTATTAGTTTAAAACTTTTCAGTTATAATTCGTGTACATGTTTTTATTTTTGTTTTTTTCTCTTTTTCCTTTTTTCCCCTCTCTTTTTCTTTTCTTTTTAAATTTGTCTTCTACGTGTATGTACGCTCTTGACTAGGAAAAAGAATTTACATAATTGTCCATTATTTCGTAAGTAGATAAGTTTTATTAATATTTTTCCTTTGTTTCCAATTTATTTATTTCTTTTTATCGTTTACTTGAATTAGATAATAGTTTTATTAAATGTGAAAAAAATTTAGACGATTGTGGATGTTTGCTGGCGTGAAGCGGGCTGGCAACCAGCGTATCATTTTATTGACTTGGCGTGGATTTAGATTCAATGACTTCTACTGATTCACGCGTGCGAAAATGAATGCGATACTTCGAATTAGTTATAACTAGGTACTGTACAAATACTGAAGCTCGTTTCTAAAGCTGATTGTAATATTCAACTCACTTAGTAACTCCAGGTGTGTTTTAACACACTGAAAAATTCTGAGAATCGAATGATTCGGACCTTTTGTTTCACTTAGTCACAGTTCTGGAAATGGAGGCAATCCCTGATGACAATTTCTTCGGAAAGGCGCTCCTTTTCCATTCTTTTCCCTCTTGATTACAGCTTTCTAACGCTTTTTAGTGCCTCTAGTTTTCTAAAATGGGGGTAGAAAAGAGCCAATCGAGCCCGAAAATTGCAAGTTGCAAGAGCAAACTACAGAACAAGTTCCTTCTAAATCAGAAGTCAAAACGTCTGAACTAACAGAAAACAAAAGATGCGTTTGTTCCTGTGATATCCTTCACAATATCTGTTATAGTTCTATCTGAGGAAACGGATTCGTGACATGAGTGCAGTTATATTAGCAGAATGGCCGCTAAATTAAGCAGATTTTCCCATATTTGACCCAAAAAGTTTCGATTTCAGCAACTTTTTTGTGAGTAGGTTTCCGTTCAATTCTAACAGTATTAGAGAAAATCTCGCCAATGTTGGGTAGAATTTAAAATGCATTATATTAACATAATTTATTACTAAATTTTTCAAATACCAGTATTCTTAGCAGAATTTATCACAAAGGATTAGCTTTAGCAGAATTAATAACAAAAAAAGATTCAAGGGCATGACCGTTAGATTTGAAAATGTATGTATTGTCATGCATCTGGCTACACTGAGTAGTGTATATGACTCAACGTTACGGCAGCAGGCAGATTGGATACACAAAAAATCTTCAACCAATACAACATAAAACTCGGAATCAAAAACAGACCACTTCTGATCAAACAAATAAGCAATGACAAAACAGAAACAAAGGACAGGAACAACAGTAGCGGAGTATACAGACTGGACTGTGAACACTGTGACATGACCTACATAGGAGAAACAGGCAGAAAATTCACAACCAGAATCAAAGAACATGAAAAATCCCAGAAGCTAAATGATAACAAATCACTGTTTGGAAAACACTGCAATGACCAAGGACATAACAATGACAAATTAACAGAAAAGTACAAAATCCTACACATAAAAAACAACACAAGAAAAAGAAAATTGAAAGAACAACTAGAAATAATAAAGGCAAAAACGAAACAAAACAAGCTAATAAACACAACAACCAACTTCCAAAGCGAGAACTTATTCCAACTAATAACATAACACCCACGGATTGGACAGACTGCACAATCACAGACAATCAATAGGAGCACACAACTAATAACACTCATTGATTGGACAGACTGCATAGTCATAGACAACTAATAGGAGCACACAATTAAACAGATTCACCATACAGTACTACTCTAGACTATGACTACAGGACCACAAGAGACAAGTCTCATTTTGGGTACTCCACTGATGATGGCATAACAGCCGAAAGCGCTCTGGACTACAAAAGAAGAAAAAATGAATTGGCACACCCTACACACGGAATATGGCGATGGATTTTGAACAAAGGGCATTTTGTTCGGCGTTTGCAAATTTCGGCGATTTTTACAGTGCTTACGGCGACACTGAGAAGTCGAATCGACAACTCCATGACAAAAAAGTCTGGCAACACTGTGGGCTAACCTGAGTTTTTGTAGCACCTTGTCGGGTCATTCATGCGTTGTTAGTTCCATCTCCTTTTTTCTTGATTATGTTTGTCTAATAGTGTAACTTCGCATTTATCATTGATTTCAAATGCTGGGTTTAATTAACGCGTGTAATCAGACTTTTTCTGTCAGTATTGTCATCAAGTGTATAGACTGTGTACATACATCTTGCATCAGATTTTTAGTCTGACCCAATTTGAACCCAAAAATCTAAATTTTTGACAAATAAGGTCTACATTAAAATAGGGAATTGAACATAGCTTTCAAGTATAGGATTTCGTGGGTCACAGATTTCGAGTATTGTCCTGTATTTGTTTATCCGACCCAGATTTAACTTTGTCCCCATAAAATGGGCAGAATTGACTCGGATTCAAAAATTGACCGACGGGCAAATTTTGGCCTCTACAATCTAAATCCCATTTTAAAGAGGGCGAGAGTCAGTTTAACTTGGCGAATGTAACTGGTAAGTTAGGAAAATCGCAAACGAAGTGTTGACTGGTCGACTTCGTTTGTACAGGATGTTTCACGAATTAGTCCCCACCCGCTCTTTTTTTTATCGTAAAGTTGAATTTTCGCGGGACAGAAGTCGATTTTTCGAGATAAACAACGAGAAACAAAAATCGCTTAATCAAAAATTAAAACGATGTATACAAAAAATTCACGAACAAGAAAAAAAAATTTATTTCGTTGGTTAGTGTCAAAAGGTGCTGTCTAAAGAAAGGAAAAAAATTACAGGAAAGGAGTTTAAAGGTTTTGAAGCACTGCCACGACGAATCTATTAAAACATGGGAGTGACTAAAAACGGTATAACAATGCCCCAATATTCAACTAGAAATACATGGACGCCGCTAAGCGTAAGGGAACCAACCGACATTTGTAAACCAAATGAGTTATTAGTATCTATTTTACACAACTCCTCTTCAGATTCGAGGGAAAATTGTATTGAAAACGCGTTTTCACACTAGACACTACTTTGTTTGTCCTCTCTCTGCGTTTATAACCTCTTCAGATTTGTAAATGAGTAGTGATTAGTCAATATAATTGAGAAAAAGAAAAATGAAAATACAAAACTTTATTTTTTGTCTTTTAATAAATTAAAATCCGCTGAATAATACCATGAAATTTGAATTCCCGTTGTTGACAAGTGTTGCCATCTCTCACGAGTTTTTGAAAAATCCGAAAATTTTCTACGAACCCACAAATTTTTATAAAATTCTCACAAATTTCTCTTATACCTTCACCTATCTTACTTTGGTAATTCTATTTAAATAATCTCGAAAAACCCTAGTTTTTTTTTTCAGAAATAGTCTGAAAGAAGCAAATTTTACCCGTACATTTTAAGAATATTTTAAGCGTATAGTGGAATAATGAAAGAAAAAGGAAACATAATTAATAGAAAAAAAGAGAAAAAATGTGGGAAGCGATATGGGATATGGAGCGGCAGGGTCCGGAGGAAGAAGAAGATGTCGTCCTTGAAGAAACGAGCAGCCCGTCGAGGGGGAGGCCAGAATTCGGGGCACATCTATATCAGGCATAGGAGACCAGAGAAACCACGAAACCTGTTTAGAATAGAAAATGTCGATATCACTTACGGAGTTTTGGATTTTATTCTAGTGTCTGAGCATGTTGTTTAGGGGTGAATTAGAGTCAGGGGCGGATAGGTGAATTGAAACTAAAGGAGAAATAATGTAAGAGCGGCCCTCTATAAATTTTTAAGCGGCCCAAAAAATTTTTTGCTCCACCCCATTTTATTTACACATAGTCTTTCAGGGATCAAAAGAGCAAATGGTCACATGGATACTCATTTTACAGTTTTCCTCCTTCTTTTATCTTTTCAATTAAGAAAATAGTTTTACCTCTCTGCGAAATGAAAAGAAGAAAATTAGTATGTTTATTAATAACAGAAATACCTAATACATAATATTATTTTAATAATTAGATCTATTAAAAATAAAAGATCATTTATCTAATATTATAGGTTGGCCTAAAAAACCTTATTTATCAAATTAATTAATTTAACAATTTCCGAATACTTGAGGACTTATTCGTGAGCGCGTCAAGAACGTCCTCATTCTTTATTTCTGAGCGGATTTCTTTCTCCGTATTCATAATCATAAGTGCATCCAAGTGATCATCTGTAAGTACCCAGGGGCGAAACTATAGGGGAGTGGGGAGTTGACTCCCCAATAATTTGGCAGTCGGCAAATTTTAAAACTGTTCATTTGAAATTTTCATTTTTCATGAATGTTGGTTTGTTTATTTCTTTTTCAATTAAAAAATATTTCAATGAAAAATCGGCAAATTTTTCTTCTCCACCTCCCAAAACTGAAAGTCAAATTTCTTTTCTGAAAATGGAGTACCCTGGACTCCTGTTAGAGAAGTGTCAGTCAAAAGCCGAAGGTCTCAAGCTGAGTATCGAAAGTTATCTGAAAGATTGAAACAAATTAGATATCTGGATGGCACTTCGAAAATCTGAAAGTCGGTAGCAAACGTTGAATTACGAATTTTAATGACTATTCTGTTTTTAGGCTACTAGATTCTCTGTTTGACCTAGAGCCTGAAATTTGAGAAAGTTGAACATTTTATTAAAATCTGAAAGTTGAAAGCAAAAGACTTATTTTCCAATGTTACGAGTACAAGCAGAATCCAATAGGAAATGTTCTATGGTTTAATTTACGTGCTCTGGTCCTGGTGAATATAGGAGGGAAATCTGGAACGAAAGTCAAAACTCCATGTGTGTTTTCCATAATAATGAAAGGGAGCTTGAGGCACGGATCCCCTAAACCGATTGACCTGAAACTTTGTAGGTTTTTTTTAACGTTCATTTTTTGATTTTATTGGAACCAGTTTTCAGTTTAGGAGACGAATCAGAGGAAATTCAGAAAAAAAGATCACCAAGAGTAAATAACGACTACCTTGATGTGTAAAGGAAGTTGTGTGTTCCTCTCAAGTATTCCTAACATTATGTCAACTTAGCCTCCCAGAGTAGGGTATGTGTGAGTGCTTGGGGGGATTAGGTTTCAATGTGCATTTGCCGGGACAAAACTTGGGGGGGGGGGTTGGAACACCCCTAATAATTTGGCAGTGGGAAAATTTTGAAACTGTTCATTTGAATTTTTCATTTACCAAGAACGTTCGTTTGTTTATTTTTTTTCTTTTCAATTAAAATATATTTTGATTGAAAAATCAATAAATTTTCAAATTAAAAAAAAATTTTGTCGGCGAATTTTTAGTTTTCAAAAAATCTTTGACGGCAAATTTTCCTTCTCCTCCCCCCCCCCAAACTGAATGTCTAGTTTCGCCTCTTTAAATACCGAACGTAATCTATTCTTTATATGTTTCAAAATAGAAAAGGATCGTTCACAAGATACTTGTACAAATGAAATAGTTAATAAAAATGTATAAGCTATGTATAAGGTTGGATACGCAAGTTTATAAAAATTGTACTTTTTTATTACTAGAAAACAACAGGCAGGACACTTTTTACAAAGGTCTTTGCAACTGCTGGGTTAGGATTCATCATCATCACTATTACTACCGTTACTTTCTTCTTCATCGTTCAATAGGCCTAGTTGAACAAAATCTTCTGCAATACAGTTTTTTAAGCTGCCCCATTTGCAAATAAAATCTCTAAATTCTCCTTTGTAGTCTTGCAGGGTCAATTTCTTTCGAAATTTTTTAATATGGGAAAATAGATTTGTAAGCACTGGTAATTGATCGCTATCCAACCTATTCTTTAGCTCTGGAAATCGATTAGGGTCCAAACAACTGATATCGGCAAATACAGCTTTGTGACTCAGAAATTTGTCCTTTATATTCGATAAAATAGTGTCTTTTATTCCCCCCCCCGGACTGGTAAGGGAATTGTAAAGGGGGAATACTGGTTGGGGCCTTTCATTTTCATTTTCCCCCATTCCTGGAATAAGTCATATTTTGGGTGGGCCCGCAGTCCAAGGGGCCAGGCCAGGGATTCCCCCATCCCCCCCAGCCAGCCCGTGGTTGCTTTAATTTGTGTAAATAAGACCTCCTATTCGAAATTTGTCGTTTTCATTTGTTATTGGATTATCATCACCCTCGTAATTAAACATTTTCTTCTTCATTCGTCGGCGTATTCTTCGAAGCTCGTCTTCTATTTCAAAATCAACCTCAGGCTCAGCTTTTTCCAGTTCTTCATTTATCTTGGAAACATATAACTTTGTTGAATGTAAAATAACTTCAAAGTCGCTTAATCCCTTTGCTAAATCACTAATTGTATCTTCAACCATGTTATAAGCTTTCAACAAAGAGGAGTTTGTCTTTTCAAAAATGCGAAGAAAGATTTAAGCCGTGAGGATTCTTTTGAAAATTAGAAAATTGTCCAGAAACGATTTTGCTTTTCCTCGGGCTTCCGCACAATACTTTGCAGGCGTTCTAGCTATCTCATTTAAGGATAACAAAAGTTCAAGCAACAATCCAGAGTCGGTTATTTTAGTCTATAGTCTAATACTTTCTACTTAGGAAATATTTTTTTCTAGCGAGGGCCAAGGGCTGCGACCGTCAGCTATACATTTTTACGTCGGAGCTATCCAATTGTGCAATTGAACCGGCCCGGCGGCCCAAGGGGAAATTTCCCTCTTTCCCTCTGGGCCTACCCGCCCCTGATTAGAGTAATCATTTGTCGATTTGTCCTCGAAACGTTTCAGTGCGAATGTTTCCATCGTACGCACAGAGTGTTGCGGGACCCTTAAATCTACTTTACCCAGAATTGTGCCACTGCTTATCCCCCTCCCCCCCGTGAATACAAACAACCATAAAGTAACCGCAGTGATACAATATTTCTCTTTTTAGATGTACTCAGTATTTCGAAACCTGCTGACCGTTCAAAGTACGGTAAGTATATGAAGTTGATAATACTGTTTTAAGATACATGAATTTCAAAAAACGCTTCCGAATATTTTCAAGAAAAATAACCAAAGCTACTCGAATGAGCAAAACAAAACAATTAAAAAAAAAAAAGACAAATCAAAACCAATAACGCGAAATCCTGACCGATTATTAGCGCCTGAATTTATTATTTAACGTACTTAACGTCGTTGACTATTGAGCTTCACAGCGTATTTACGGGGATTTGAGTATGCAATTTCATACGCATACGAGTACAAATGGTGATGAACGATACAAGGTGTAAAGAAAGATGGAAGTCGGATTGACGCAAGGTAAACGAGGACTGTAAGTCGAAAAGTCTAGTTTTTGTTGTTGTTTTTTGGGGGGAGTGGTTGTTTTTCCTTGAAAGGGGGTGGCTCAAATGTACCTCCAAGTTTGGAATGGTGAATGGAAAGTACCGAATTTTAAAAATCAAAATAAGTACGATTCCCTTGACGTCGTAGGTTTTGAACATCGATCAGATTTTTGATCCGGTCCTGATTTGGGTCGTCGTCGTCGTATTGGTCGCTTCTCTTGCATCAAGAGGTGGCGTACATCTATAGTCTTCGATTCCTGGCACATCTGATTACGTAGATTCCTGCACGGAGAGTTCATTGGCGAATTCGTGGTTACAAGCTCCGATCTTCTCCTGCCTCTGATGGGCTTTTCCTGAATTCGTCCTTGTACTGTCAGCATGAAAACGCCATTTTCCCGGATTTTGTGTGCTATGTACTTCAGTTTTCGATTCTTGATGTGTTCTACTATTGTGTTTTCTTCTTTTATTTTTGCCCGGACTGCTAATACGTTCGTTATAAAATCAGTCCACGGTATTTTCAGCAGTCTTCGATAGCACCACATCTCGAATGCGTTCGGCCTCTTTTCGCTTTCCGCATTCATTGTCCAGGTTTCACACGAGTATTTTAGCACAGTCCACACGTAGCACCTCATTATTCTTTTTCGCAGACTGATGCTCAATGTTTGGTTTTTCAAAACACTGCCGAGGTTATTGAAGGCCTGCTTCGCCATGTCAATTCTGATTTTAATTTCTTTTAGGTCTATACCACCCTCGTTTATAAGAGCACCTAGATATCTGAATTCTGCGACGTTCTCAATTTCCTCCTTGTCTATTTTAATTTTTGCTTTGTTGTCATTTGTTCTTGAGAATTTCATCACCTTTTTGTCTTCTTAGCATTTATCTCCATTCCATATTTTATTCCAGCATGATTTATTTTATCAATCATTTTCTGTAGTTACGCTTCTGATTCTTCTATTACCACTTTATCGTCCGCATAGCTTATTTCCGATATTCTTTTACCGTTGACCTTCAGGCCCATGTTTTCGATTTTTGCCTCTCACATTATCTCTTCAGCGTAGATGTTGAAAAGTCTTGGAGAGAGTGGGCATCCTTGTCTTACTCCTCTCTTTATACTGCATTCTCCAGTCGAATATTTTGCGGCGGTCTTGATATTTGCGCGCTGGTTCCAATATAAGGCCTTTATCATTTGAAGATGTTTATCATCGATATTGTATTTTTTCAAAACTTTGATCAGCTTTTCATGATTTACTCGATCAAATGCTTTTTCATAATCGATGAAACATGCGACGACTTCTCTATTTGCGTTTAGAGCTCTTTGTATTATTATCAGGAGCGCACTCGCATCTCTGGTTCCTTTCTTTGCCACAAAACCGTACTGTGTCTCGCTTAGAGTACCATCCAGTTTTCTTTCAATCCTAGCGTTTATTATTGCTAGGAGGAGTTACAGAGTGTGACTCATCAGTGCGACGGTTCTATATTCAGAGCATACTTGAGAACAGCTTTTCTTCTGAATTGGTGTGTGGTGAGACGTATGGCGATGCACGCATGCCAAAGTGGCCCCTGAGACACCGCACCCTCGGCACCGGAAACTACCCTTTCGGGCATCGCATCAGTACCGAGGGGAACGCTTTGGGGCCGGGCCCGAGCCCCCATTTCTCCTGGCCGGAACGGTGAGCGCGTCCTGCCAGGGCCACCACGGGGTTCCCTACTGACCGAGGTCCGCACTCCCAGAGCGCTCGCCTGGAAATTTCAGGTCCCCCGCAGCCGGACGCGCTGCCTCTTCCTCTTCACTCACTCGTCGTGTGACACTCATCTGATTGAAGCTCCAGCCCTTGCACTGCGGGCGAGCTCTGTTCCAGCTCTGGTGCTGCGGGCGAGCTTCGCTGGATGGTATCCGCCACCGCAGCAGCAGCAGCAAGTCCAGCTTCTCCTTCTCCTTGCGTCCTCTATCTCGACCACTCAGCCTCCATCTTCCGTCGCATGATGGCCGAAACGAAACCCGACACCCGGTTCCAACCGCTTCGGCTCCTCAACAGCTCCGGGACCAGGGTGTCCGGCGCAAGACGGTCGATCACGCCGTCTCCGGGATCGATCGTGACCGCCCCGCGCCTCACCTCCTCCCAGGCGTCGCACTCGAACAGCGTATGCCACGACGTGTCCTCCTCTCCGCTTGCACAATGGGTGCACTCGGCGCTCCCCGCCAAACCCATCCGGTGCTTTTCTTCTGAATTGGTATGAAGTTTACTGCTTTAAAATCTTCTGGTAGTTCACCTTCTTCGTATATTTTTTTGATAATATTCAGTAGTTCCTTCTCAAATTCTGGGGTGACGTGCTTCATTATGTCTACTGATAACTTTTGTCTTCATCTGTGGCTTTATAGCTTCTACCTTTCTTGATCGCGTTTCTCAACTCCCAGATTTCTATTCTTGGGCAGCTTCTTTTGCTGTGCAGTCTACTTGGGAGGGTCTTGTGGAGTCTTCATATATGTGAAGGAGCATACGAAAAGGAACCAGTTGACCAAAAATAAAATTTTACAGGAAAAGCGTTTCAAATTGAGATTTTTTTTTGTAATTACCGTTCTGTTACTTACAAACATTTCAACCGTGAAGGTCCTACACACTACCACACGCTCCCCTAATCTCTTGTCCGCTCTTTTCGGAAAAAATTTCCAATATTTTCCAAAGAATTTAAATGTTTGATGATCTCCGAAGGATTTTATCGAAAAACTTTGGAAAAATTCTCCAATGATTTTCCAGGAATTTCATCGGAATTTTTGGAAGAAACTTCCGATACTTTTCGGAGAGTTTTTTCGGAATCTTTAGATGATAATATTTCCAATGTTTTCCAAAGAATTTCATCAACAATTTTTGGGAAGATTCTCCGATGATTTCTAAGGAATTTCATTCGTAATTTTCGGAAAAAACTTTCAATTTTACCAAAAGAATTTCTTTAAAAATCTCTAAGTAAATTAGCAGATAATTTTTGAATAATTTCATAGGAAATGTTTGGGGGAAAACTCTTATGGTTTTTGAAAAAATCTTATCAACAATCTTTAGAAAAAATGTTCTTTATCGAAGATCCTCGGGAAAAATCTTGTGTGATTTTTACGGAATTTCATCGAAAATTTTCGGAAAACAATTCCGATAATTTCCGAAGAATCTTATCGGAAATCTTTTTTTTAACTGTCCAATGTTTGTCTAAAGAATTTAAAAGTTCAATGATCTCAGGAGAATTTCATCGAAAACCTGTAGGTAAAATCTCCGATGGTTTTTAAAGAATTTCATCGGAAATTTTTGTGAAAAAAATGCCGATAATTTCCGAAGAATTCTATTGGAAATCTTTAGAAAAAATTACTAATGTTTTCCAAAGAATCTCAACAAATTACTTTGAGAACATTTTCTGGTAAATTTTGAAGAATTTCATAGGAAATTTTCGGGGGAAAACTCCCATGGTTTGAAGAATTTTACGAAAAATCGTCACAAGAAATGTTCAATGATCTCCGAAGAATTTCATCGAAAATGTTCGGATCCAAGTCCCTTAAACGGTAAGAGTAGACAGGCATTCATGCAGCAGGATAAGTTGCCTACATTATAAGATTGGAGGTTCCCGGCGAGAAATGCAAGACTCCCCTTCAGCAGGTACGTAGGCAACTCATCCTGACAAAACGTAATTGTATTTGCCTGCTCTCGCATTTAAAAGGGCAAGAGGAAAATATGTCCAGGATTCATGGAAAATTGTTTTCGAACAATTTAATTTTACATAAGAAAATGCTATTATTTTTTGTGCATTTTTTGAACTTTTTGAAATAATAAATTTTGGCTTTCATTACTTAAAACTGCAATATCTCGCTGAATTTTCAAGATAGAGGTCTGAGGTTGGTTTTATTCGGTTTCTAAGGGGTTTTTACATAAATTTAGTCAAAACAGTAAGAATCGATAAATTGGTCAACTGGTCCCTTTTCATTTCGTAAAAATCTAACGTGACATGCAAAATGAACCAACTCCTCTCCAAATAAAAGTCTCTTTTTAGTTTTTTAAGACGGAGTTTTCCGCTCCTTTTCCGGATACAATATCGAATTTGGTGCTCAAATCAGTGCTCAGCAAATAAAAGCTGATTGCATTATCAACTTAAAAAACTCCTCTTCGAATACTTTGCCTAATTTTTTAAGCTAATTTGAAAAGAGTAATCGATTTTGACATTGAAAATCGAAGTCCATATCGTTTAAATGGAAAAGTATAATATAAAAGCGACTCGAAAAACAGCTATTTCGATACACAGTTCAACTTTGGAGTCAGATCAAACATCAGAGGCGATATTCAAGATCAGCGAACCAAAAAAGCAATTTCGATAAGTTGTTCAATTTTTCAGTATAAGTTAAGTTTCCCGTTCTCGGGGGGAAAATGTCGAATTTGTGATCCATATTGGAGCGAATCAAAAATCAGATGCGATATAGCTACAACCCTCCCCCCACGCCAAAGAATGTTGATAATTTGTTTAGTTTTTTAAACCAATTTAATTTTAGCCCCTTTTGATGTGGGATTCAGAATTTTGAGCATTGGAATCAAATGAAAATTCGGATACGATATTTGGAAGAAATCAGTGACCTAAAGTACCTTACTTCGATACTGTTGCAGTTCCTCGAGCCAGTTTAATTTTGACCCTTTTTGGGTTCCAGGATTCGGACTTTTAGACCCCAGTTGGGTCCGAATCAGAAATCTTACGCGATATTCGAAAGAAAGCGACCCAAAGCAGAAATTCCTTATTCCGATACGTTGCGCTAATTCTCAAACCAATGTAATTTTGCCCCATTCGGATTCAAAATTCGAACTGTTGTGCCCAAATCGGGACCTGATTGAAAATCTGATTTAATAGGTATTCGCAATTGGCGATCCAAGAAACACCTACTTCGATATTTATTCGGTACCTTTCAACAAATCTAAAAGATTCAAAAATTTGTCGTACGTTCGAGTTCTCCCTTTTGGGGGAGAAAACGATTGTCACTATCCCCTCCCCTTCCCCAAAAAATAGGCCTTGTGATTCGACGATCCACTGTCGTCCTGTGAAGTTCTGCCTTCGCGATAAGAAAAAAGAAGGGGGACCAACTCATGAGACACTTGGTATAATGTATATGCCACCATTTGAATGCAGCGTGGTTTGAATTATATGGTCCAAAACTGTATGTTGGTTGCATGATGCACATAGTGGGTCTGAGACTTTTGTCGCGTATTTTTTCTATCCTGGTCCTGATTGTGACAGCTGCTACCTGATGGTTATGTGTACGGCCCAAAACGAAGACACTGTCCCCTATAAAGTGATCATCTGATCTCAGCTTACGGGTTCATCCTTAGACATTTAGGTAGCTATTCATTTCGGATTGTTCGATGTAACTAAAGTCTGGTGTTGTGTTTCCTATTTAGGGACGTTTTTTAGGCAGGGTTGTCCTAATACTAGAATATTATCGATAACCGCGGTATTTCCTGGCTCCAACGAATACCGCGGTTATCGATAATTATCATGATACTCAACTTCTAATTTTATTCACCAGGGTCGCAGTCGCTTCATAACGATTATCGTTTTTCTTCTTCGCTGGTACTTGGTACACTTTTGTTACTCTAAAGGATTTCGCCCAAAATGTTAGGAAATGAAATATTTTAGAGTAAAACACATTTTTATTTACATTGTTAACAATTGAAAAATATTATATTTACCTATTTGATGAAATAAATAAAAAAAGTTTCGTCAAGTTACTCTTGTCTTTGTAGCGTTTAGCAGGGCCGGATTTGCCTTCTGTGGCGTCGTAGGCAAAACGAAAGGCGACGCCTAAGAATTTTCACCTTGAAATCCCCCTCTCCCTATCTCAAGATTTATTCGTGGGAAAAAATTTCTTCATTCTTTTCTCTCTCTCTCTCTCTCTCTCTCTCTCTCTCTCTCTCTCTCTCTCTCTCTCTCTCTCTCTCTCTCTCTCTCTCTGTTCTGATTAATTAATCTTGAAATATGAATAATATGATCATGTATTAGGAATTAGGAATAATAAAAAACTACAAAAAAATAGTGTTGATGATTGATGAACCAACAGCTAGATAGCGAGACCAAAGATTAAACTTATGATAATAATTGAACATATGAAAATGAAAGTATATACTAGGTATATGATGAGAATATAAATAAGAAACAATTGTAGGCTATAAACGAAATCACAAGTTTGGTAATAAGTATAGGTAATGAAAATTCAACAATACTGCACGAGTAAATGATAGAGAAATATAATAATACAAAATCATATTGTGATAGACGGTCAACCGTATCTTTACTTTGAAATATGGACTCTAGAAAGATTTTTTTCTGGCTTTTTTGGCGGCAAATGCATCAATAATCTGATTAATATCATTTTCTTTGGTCAATTTAGACTCAATGCGCAACAACGAGAGATATGAAGTTTTAATCTGACGCAGCGTATTCCTTAGGTAATTTTTGATACGTCTCAAAGCTGAAAAACTCTTTTCCCGGGAATAATTACTGGCCGGTAATGTTAAGAAGATTTGATAAGCAATAAATATGTTTGGAAAGGTGAACATCAAATTATTTTTTGTGATACACACTGGAAGTTTTCCAAGGAATCCGATTTACGAGGACTTTTAAGATTGTGACTTTGCAAAAAATACTTGAATTGAATTGCTTCCTCAATTATGTCATTGGATACATCGACATCATAAAATTCTGAAAATTTTTTCGCACTTTTCCTTAATTCCTCGTTATGTTTATCACTTTTTCCGAAATTGAAAAGAAATTCAAGTCATCATTTATATCATTGTAAAAGCTTTCTTCCTCCGCTGCATCTCGACCAAATTATCAATAGTCACGTTGAAACCTTTCCACTTCCATTTTTTTTTTTGGCCCATTCAGTATGACTTCAGGAATCTGAGCTTTATCACCTTTTAGTCCTTTGAATTCTAGGCACCCTAGTTCCACCCTGATTAGAATCACCTTCATCCGGCACAGTCATACCTAGAGAAGTGTGAAATGTTGTGTTCATTTTTGAAATTAACTCATTGTATCATCCTCTCAAGTCTTGAAAATATAATTGCAAAGATTCATACAATTCACTCGAAGTCTTCAGAAATATGTTGACTTTTTTTAAAGTTATATTCGTCTTATTATGGATCTACAGAGCCACTTTCTGGCAACCTTGGGGAAAAATTAGAAGTTGGGGCCGCCAAAAATACAGATGGAAAGACGACATAAACAAATTTTTAGGTAACAATAATTTTCAAACAATAGCCAGGAACAGGATAGAATGGAGGAGATTGTGGGAAACCTTTGCTCGATACGGGCCAGGGAGGGACTGAGCCCCACTTTGGGGCCACGGTATGCAACAAAAGGTACGAAATGTATATAAAGGTAATAAAAACTATAATAAGATTGTAAAAATGCACAATCCCAATAAAAGGAATTTAGAATTTAGTATTTAGATATTCGTCTTATTCAGTCTTTTCAGTATTTTAGTCCACAAAATCATCATAAAGTGAGTTGTTGGAGAAAGAAGCTACTGATTTTTAAAAATCAATTTCAAAATTTCGTGAGAATTTGAGTAGCGCCGATGAAACGAGTGGCGCCTATTGGCGCCACTCATGAGCTTTCGTCGTAGGCAACTGCCTACTTTGCCTATTCGTGAATCCGGCCCTGGCGTTTAGCCTTTAGCGGTTTAGCCGTTTACGGTTTACGCAAAGGGGAAAAATTCATGAATGTTCCTGGAACTTGGAACTGGCTGAACTGCTGAACTAGCACTATTTGAAATTTGAATTTCTCAATTTATGAAGTTAATCATGCTATGGAGATGAATAATATAGTAAATATTTTATACAGCGATCAAGGTTTGTAGTTTATAAGAATAAATGAGTATGATAATTTGTAGCGTTTACGGTTTACGTAAAGTGAAATGAAAAATGCATTTTCATTCACGAATGTTCCTACTAGTACTTACTATTTGAATTTCTCCATTTAATCATGCTTACTCGAACGAATTTACGTATTTTCTGAACCGATGGAGATGAATTTAGTAAATATTTTATATAGCGATCGCGGTTTGTAGTTTACAAGAATAAATGAGTATGATAAAATGAATAA